>WEIV01023085.1:174221-536790 GCA_013390005.1 Calyptomena viridis
CCATTGATCTGAAACACTCACCAGCGTCCTGTCTAGTATCTGAGCTGTCTTTCTGAAGTTTCATATTCCCATTGTTGTTTATTTTAAATACACAATGCTACACTCCTGCAGTTTTATGATGAAAGAATGACAGCAGTAGGGAGTTACTTACTGTTAAGCAGTGACCAATTTTGTTTGTCCACCCTTTATTATAATATTCTAGCATGTATCAGCAAGCTCCACTGCCCAGTAGTCAACAGGATCCCTTTTTTGAAACAAATACTTATGACCCTCATGACTGGGCATATTATCTGTAGTGAGACATCACAGAGTTTGGAGAAAAAACAGTACTGGTAAAATTTTTGAAATTATTTAAGTTTCATTTGACCAGTTTATGCTGTCATTCACCTCTTGTCAACCCCATACATGACTTTGTTAGGTTGGCCAGACCCACTGTAGACAGCTTTCAAATGGGATCAGTTGCAAGCCAGTTTGTTATGTACCAAATTCTGCGTGGGCTTGCCAGGCTATTGGAGTGGCTCCCACTAGTACCATCCTGAAAAGGCATGGAAACATGTGTCTCCACAAATGCAGGAGCCTGCATTCTCAGAGTTTAAATTAGTCTGTTCACTGAGATGGTACTTATTGCATAAGTCTCAATGTAACAGTAATCGGCCAAAATTAGAATCTGAAGCTCTCTGACTTGCCAGGGAGGAGTTTGGGTCTAAACAATCTCCATAGTTATCCTGATGCATTTGTTCACATTTTGTCATATTCAGGGGTGCATTTTGTGCATATAATTCATAGGCTCTTTTGTCACAGCAGAGCCAGACGTGGAAAGATCCGGTCTATACAAAGTGTTTATCTGGCCTGGTTAGTGTTTTCATCCTATATTCTGCTGGTAATTTTACTGCTGTTCAGGATAGTGAAAATTTGAAGAAAACCTGGTTTTTCTCCACACAATGTGTAACTATTTAAGATATAGTTGTGAAACTTCTGTCTCATCTAATTGTGACTCATGTCTGTCATCCAGTAGCTCTAAGATGTGTTTTAAATAAGCATATCCACTTTGAAAGATATGTTATTGCTGAGTCATTTTCTATAAAGGCAGTGTTACTTTGGAAGGGTTAGATTTCCTCTATTCTTCTTCACAGTAAAGATCTTCTTTCCTGCATATTTGACCTTTCTGAGATAGGGTTTCTTTCTGTCAGCATTTAATGTCATGTGAGCATTATCAAGCTAATTTCATGTTGGTGGATGTTGCCCGATGGTTACAGAGTGGCCATCACTTCAGAAGGTGCTGATCAGAAAGGATGTAAAACATGGTAAAGCTATTTACAGTGATGGGAACCAAACACTCAGAAGAGCAGAGACCTAAAGGCTGTGTTTTGTTAGGGAGGCATTAAGTACCTGCTGCTGCTTTGGGATATGTGGGGGAATGGGTCTTTCTCCAGGAATCTGAAATAAGGAGGTTTCACCATAGCATTACTTTTCTCTTGGTATCTGCCCTAAGATTCAATAAATTCTTTGAAACACTGTGGTACATAAGGCTAAGTGTAAGAGATGACTCTGTTAGTGTTTTGTTTTCTTATCCTTAGCTGCTTATTGCTAAGAATTTTGTTTAGCAAAAACTGAGCCTGTGAACTCATACTTAAGGTAGTGCTCTAAGCTTTTGACTGTCTTCAAGAGAACAAGTCAGCACCAGATGCACGCAACTGATCCCAAGTATTTGTATGCATTTGCAATTGTGTGTTACAAATTCAGTGCTGGGATGAATTTCATTGCATCATTGTCTCCAGATTTTTGCGGCCAGATGTGTTTCCTGTATCTTACTGTACACTTACTGATATATGGGACCATAATTCAGATCATCATCCGAATATTTCCAGAATGTTTTACAGTATTTCTGTTTTCCAAGATGGTCAATAGTTTAAGCCTGGCCCTTACAGGCATGTCAGAGGAGCTTGTGAGAATAGTTTGGCTGAATTTCTGATGATGTTCATGAGGTAGAGGATCAGCAGCTGCTGTACTGGTAACAGAAAGAGAGAAAGACTAAATCCAGGGCAAGGCAGCTTTCAAAGGCAAGTGAGCATCATGTGACTGTATGTGTATAATTTAAAAGAAAAAGAAAAAAGCTAGAACTTCAGCACAGCCTGTCTCTCCAGTATATGAGAAGTGAAGTAAATGAATATGGCCTTGAATACACTTTTTAATTTTTCAACACTGTATTTTGCCAACTTTAGTTCACTCTGTTGACTGTTCAGTCAGACCGTTTTTAAATTAAAAAGGAATACATGGTTGAATTATTTATTAAACAAAAGGTGCTTCCGTGCATGCAGACTACCTGGGTTTTGAATTTCTTTTGCTGTTGGAGTTTGAAGAAAGTGCATTACTAATAAGTTAAGAGATGGAACAACCCTCCTTCTTCTAAAATAAGTCTTTCTGTGTCTCTGAGGCAGACAATAAGCTATCTCGTGTCTGTCCAGCCAGAGAAGAATGTCTGATCTTCATTCAAACGTCTAAGTTTGACCTTAGTGTGAAGTTTTTTCCTCAGTTTGCTAGGCTCCATAGAGACAAAATGTTATTAATTTCTGGAAGAGAAATGTGCTTGCAAATCAAGTAAGTCTTCTAATTTTATAGATGCTCCTGCTAGGGCAAAATATGTATTTACAGGTGGATTAATGCAGAGGAACTACAAATAAGTGGAAGAAGGCTTGCAAAAATTTTTTACCACATTACCATCAGCCCATATGTTCCTGGGGGTCACCCATTTATTATGAGGTGATAAACACCTTGTACAGTGACCTTTGCTGTGCTCAGTCTCCATTACTGCCTCTGTGTTGGTGTTCCACACTGGTGCACAGTGACTGTTTCTTGTATTGTTGGAGGAATGTGACTTCCAAGTGCCTGATCTCCTGATTTTTCTTGTCCACTTCCCTAGAAGTAAAAATTCACTGGCTTTGGACTAGGCTGTCTGGACTTCAAATTCCTTTGACTGATGCTTGTAGGGAAAACATTGTCATGCTGTAAACTTGGAGGGGTCTTCCATCAGTTGGGAAGCTGAGGCCTCCATAGCTTGCTTAAACATTAGTGGGCTGTTTTACCTGGGATTGAAAGAGGAATGAACTCATTGAATCTGAGGGAACATCTGTCCGAGAGGCTGATATTTCTTGTCACTGATGTGGGACTTGATAACCATCTAGGATCATAGTGATGTAAGAAGTGTGATGCCCTGCAAAAGAGGCTTTAAGAGAGACCTGTCAGGACTCTGAAGAGTTCCCAGTGTGTGGGAGGGTGGTTGTGAGCCTGCAGCTTTTCTGTGGAGGAAAGCAGTGAGCAGCAGCGAGTGGCTGGGCACACCCTGGCTTTGATAGCTACAGATGGAGACCTAAAAGATTGCAGGGCCACAGTCCAACACCAGCACATGTAAAATAAGGCTCAGGATTTAGATAACTCTGTTCCAGCATACTGACGTGCATGGCCACAGTCCAACTCCAACACATGCAAAATTAGTTTCAGGATCATTCCAGCATACTGAAGCCTATGCCTAAACCAGTTATTGCCACAAGCTCAGCTAAATCAGAGAAGAGCATTCAAAATAGTATTTTTTCTCTCTCTTTTTTTAATTTTTTAAACCCTGATAGTTCAGATAAAAAAATTGAGAAGAGGAAAATGGGGTTATTGATATATCAACTCCGTAGGCAGCATTTAATATTTTTATAGCCCACATGTTATGGTATCAGTGTACTTTAAGGTTATTTCACAAAACATGGATATGAGTTGAGCTAGTAATGTACTTTTCGAGATACATCATTAGTATAAAACAATTAATGAGTCCCTTCAGATAACATCATGTTCTCAGTATGTCCACAATACGCTGTTAAATCAGTGAGGAAAAAAACCCCCATACTGAACAGCTGAAGGATCCCCTCTCAAGATCTGGAGTAATGAATTTAATCAATATTTTTCCATTATAGCAAAAATCATGTAACTTTATTTATAGAAAAAAAGGTGCTAGTAAAATAGATTCAGTAAAATAGATTCTTCAAATACAGGTATTTTTTTTGTGAAATGGGTAAAGAAGTTGGAAGTTATACTCAAGTGACATGTATCAAAGAAGTTAATAGGGAAAAAATTATTTATGGAAGTATTTGTATTAGCTCAAAGTGGTAATTTAGTTTAAAGGCAGAACTGGAAAGTTAAAAGTAAGAAAATACATATACTGGAAAAGTCTATCATATCAGAGTCCAAATGTTGTTACACACACCACGACATTATTCACTCTTTAGAGACTCTATCAGCACCTCTGTAGTCAGTAATCTGTAAATAGAATGATAGTCTTAATTCTTTCTCATTTTGTTGAGGGTAAAATTGTTAATTTAGCTACCTGTACATTGCTTTTAGGTGACTGATTCTTTTGTTAGTTTCTTTCTTATTTATGTCTACAAAGAGATGTTCCTGTGACATTTTAAATAATTTACATTTTTCTTTATTAGAATGAGTTTTTATAAAATCTGATGACCTGCTACTGGCACCTCTGTGCTGATTTTGGCACCCTGTCATAAGATAATAATAATGAAAAAGGGTTTTCTTAAACAATAGTATGCAGGAACCTATCCAGTAATACCTGATGGCCTGACAGCTACTTAGGATGTAGGCAGGTCTGTGGTTCTGACTTGAAAAAAGCTGATTTGTTTGGTTTTGGGATTTGTTTAAACCCAGCAGTTCATGGTGAAACTTGGCTAGTGTAATTATTAAATATTTCCATACATGTACTCGAAAGATTTTAGAACATATTAATGGATTTTGAAAACTATATGGAGGTGGGTGTTAATTCGTGCCTTTTAGAATAGGCAAAAAGAAAATAGGTTCAGTAGCACTCTCTTCCACTCAGATTCTCCATCTTTCTTGCTGTTTACTGACACCATCTTGACTTTTCTTCACAGTGTAACCTGTACACTGTACCAAATGGTTCTATTTGTCTCACACGTGTGTTAGGAACAGACAGAGGACATAATGAAGCACATCTTACCTGTTGGTTTATAGGTATGCTGAGACTCTAACATGTGGAAGAAACAGGGTAAATATGGAAGCAAGAAGAAGGCAATATATTCATTCACAGAAGTCCAGTTAATGGTTATTTTAGTTGATTAGCTAGCAACTTCATTTTCTCCCTCATGAAATTGCCTCCACAGATCCTTACTTCTGGAGCTTAATCAGCAGTAGCAATCCATCCCAGGAGTGGGAGATCAGGAGTACTTAATTAAAGAGGGACTGTAAGGCAACTCTCCCAAATTGGATATCTGATCTAGCCTTGGCATCAGGAGAGCAATGCTAGGTAAAAGTGTTTATCAAGCTCCATGTAGCCACTCTGCAAATCTCAGAGATGGGAATATGATGCAGACAGCCTGTAGAAGCTGCTATAACCTGAGGAGTATGGGTTTTAAGGCCATCTGGTACCTGAACACCTGCCTCCAAACAACATATAATCCAAATATACACATAATAACACATACAAATCCAAAAGGTGGTCCAGTTGGATAGCCTCTCTACTTAGACTCCCCACTGGAATTTTCTCCAAAAGCAATACACAATCTGTATGAAGTTTGGAAAGACTTTGTCCTCTCTGATCAGGAGTCAAGTGCCCATTTCAAACTTAGTTGACAGGATCAAAGCTAACCCAGGTGAGTCAGGGGGTTGGGTAAGAAAACTACTGAGACAGGCTTACAGGAGAATCACAGACCACTGTTAGCATGAACATTGGTTAAACTCTAGAATAGTCTAAGCTTATTTTTACAAAGAGAGGAGAAAACCATGCAAAGAATGTCATATGGAAGGTTTGGGAGCTAACACTGGTATCAGAAGTATAAATGGACACCAAAGTAAATTTTGAGGATAGGTAGCAAAAAACATTGGCAAAATACCAAGGAAAGATCCATGAGAATATATTTAAGCCCAACCTTGCTGATCCAAAAGGTAAGTATCTGCTTTGCTTATGAAGATACACATTCTAGACAGTGAAGTACAGTAGGGTGTTCTGGCAGCTCACATGTGCTCTCCTGAAGAAAGCAAGAACAAGCCAGATAAATGACATTCTGATAAATGGCAGAGTACTCCACTTTTAAAGCATCCACTTTTCCTGTGGAAAGATTATACAAATCTAATGCAATTTCATGAACTTCATCTGGAAAACTTGGTGATTTGGGATCTAAAATGCTTTGATCTATACAGGCAAATTAAGAAAGTGGGATTACAAAGCCATGATTTTGGAGTGGCAGATCTGAAAAGCCAGTGAAGGAGCTGGATGGTGGATGAGTCCTTCATATGAAGAGTTTAGGAAAGGAGACTTTTTATCCTGCAATTTTGAAACAATCTGGCAAAAATGGTGTTAGCAGGAACAATGTAGTGATCCATGGTCATTTGCAGCAAGCTCAGCTCTTGCTAGATAGTTGGAGGTTCCAGGGTCTAGTAATGATACCATAAAAGTGAAGACTATTTAACCAAAAACAAGCACTCTTATGGCTACAATCTGTGTATTTCTAATGCTCATTGAATTCATTGAAGGACTGTGCAGGTCTGACTGCATAAGTTGCAACCTATATTTTTTAATTACACTATTAAAGCATGTACATGTGATTTTAGAATGGCCTTAAAAGTTATGAGCGCTGGAAGAGGGTGAAGATGTTTGACATGCATGCATGTGCATATATTAAAAAAAAAAAAAGCACCATTCCAGTTTTATTTCAATTCAATTTTATCAAAACTTATATTTTCATAATATGTTAAGGTCCTTACTCAAATGTAAGTGTTGAAGTTACATTGAGTTCAGTCGGGCTGCAGAGGTATACAGGAGTGAGATTAAAGTTTGAAGATTACTTTCTTCTCATGCTAAGCTAAGAATATGTGTGGTGGTTTGCAGGATAATGATATTTAACTGTAATCTTCTTGGGGCATGAACGGCATTCCATTGATTTTCTACACCTGAACTTGGTATTGCTGATTAATAAAACAATAAATACAGAAAATGAACTATTTTGTGTTTTATTAACAATTTGCATTTCATGTAGTATTTCATTTTAAATAAGTATAAAATCATACCCTCGAATGGTAAGATGTAATTGCTGATCATGTATCTCTTTGTTCCAGACACTTTTATAAAAGTGTATGTATTATGTATGATGTGACCTTCAAATGTCATGAATGCGTTGTGCAATAAACTGTCAATATTTGTGGCTATAAGGTACTAGATGACTTTTACAATAATTGGAACAGCTTTATTAAAAGCTTGGATCACTCAGCTGGTTAAAGAGAAAGACACAGGCCAATGTTCATCTGGGAGTTTCCTTCTGCCAACTGTTAAATGAAAGATATTGTAAGGTGCTTAAGATGTCTTCTTTCTTAAAAAAAAACCAAACACAAAACCCCATTTTAAAAGTCTCATACAAAAAGTATTCTCTCAAAAGAAAGTATATTTTTTTAACTTGCTTAATTGTCAGTCAAAACTGAGCTCTGCCAGTTAATGGTAAGTAACCAACCCTGGGTTTGAAGTTCTAAATCTGATTTCCTCTGTCTTTTGGTCACACAATTTTTCAAAGAAATGAGGGAGCTAAATGATGTACTTAGAAACTATGTTTGAACATTGATTATCTTAAAAGGTTTTAAAGTTCTAGAACAATTTGAAAAGTAAGACTGCTGAGAAATCCAAAACAAAAACTCTGTAGGGAATTTGATTGAAATGAAAAAAGAGGATAAGAAACATTCAGTGATGAACAAAAGCTTAATTTTGGTTAAGTGTCTATTAATGTCTCTTTGTGCTGTATATACACTCTTTGCATGGGTCTCAGAATGTGTACCACAGTGAAAAGCATTAAGATAGAACCAACACTGCATACATACAGTGTTGTCATGCAAAGTGCAGCCCCCCAGTCATCAGCTTACTAGAGACTAGGAAATTGCTTAGGATATTTTGGCTCTGGTCAGTTTGAAATGACTTCCAGCTACACCTCTGCAGCCCAAGGTATTGGCTGTGACTGCCATGTGCCCACTTCTACACATTGCAAGTTTTCCCTCATATAAATGGTTCTGAGAATTTTACTTCAGTTTAATTTAGAGTGTATTTTAAGTTTCATTCTGCCAGTGCACTAATTGTTAGCAGAGTCTGTGCCTGTTGTTTGTCTGTGTGGTTCAGAGGGCTAAGAGGGAGTTCTGATGTCAGTAGTAGTATCTTTTTATTTACCAATGGAACCTTTGTATAATCTTTATTTCTAATAATACAAACAATGTGAATGCTGCTTTCTCACTAGTAAGCCTCCTTTCCAATTCTCTTCTAAAATAGCACTCTGTTTAAACAAATTCTCTGCCAATCCATAGTAACAGTTTAAGATTCCCATAAATGGTCATTATAAAGCCTAAATCCTTGATGAAACAATAGAGACAGCAAGTTGTTCCTGACCTAAGACAGTAACTCTTTCCGGAGGCCTAAAATATAACTGTGATATTTAGTAATATTGGAAGCTTTCATTTTAAGCCATGAACTTCACTAGCAAAAAAGTGTAGTGACATCTGCTAATAGGGTTCTGCTTTCAAATTAAGAGCACAGGGCCTGATTCTGTTCTCATTTACATTGAATGATACTAATTGAAGCTACTTCAGGTAACTAGAAAAATATGATTAATTATATCCCTAATTATATTCCTATTTTCCACTATTTTCAGTATTATTAAAGCTTTCTCCAAGGAATAGACAAGAGAGGTAAAGCATGTTTTCCCCGAAACTTTGCATATCCTATGCTGCTTTGCAGGGAATGCGGTGGTTGAGTCCAGGCATATTTGCATAAAGGTGACAGCAATGACAAGATTAACACACTGAATATCTTCTAACTCTCTTTCTGACATTAGATTTCCTGCCACAAAATGGGTTAATCTGGGTAGTTGATAGGTCATCAGAAAATAGCTGTGGTCACTACCACTTCTCGTTGCACCATCTTTCATTAATTTTTACAGGCAGTTCTGAAGAGCTACAAATATTTTGAATTTCAGAAATATATGAAAACCTGGGCTTATGTGCAGCTTTAAAGGCTTCTGGCCACATTTTCAAAGAGTTCTTTAATAGTGTTGAAAATTGTGAAAGAGCAAACACATACTTGTAAGTCTGATTACCTATTTTGTGAGTTGATTACCTTTTCCATGTGATTGCCTGGTTTTGGCTAATTTGGCAAACCTTGTGTCGACAAATTCCAACTGACTTCACTGATGATTTAGTCTGCATGAGGACTGCAATTTAGCTCCTTTGAACATGAAAGCACCTCTTTGTGAATCCCTGCACTTTCACATACACACAGCAAATAAATACTCTGGTAAAATTTATGGGACATGTATGTAGATGTTCCTTTCAAAATTTGGTTGCTAACATGGCTGAAGTCAGTGCTGCTGCCTAACCAAGTGAAAACAGGTTTCTTTTTGGAAAAGCAATCCATCCTTTTCTAATCATGCATATACTCATCCCAGACACATGGACCAGTAGTATAGAACATATAAGGAAATGTCAAAGAATTTGTTTTCTTTTACTCTTCAGCCTAGATAGCTTCTGCTTTGAGTACACAGATTCACTATCCACCAAAGTTTGTCTTCTCTTTTCTAGTAATATCCACTGAAGTTGGCATTTTGCCTCTGTGACATCTGCATATGTGTGCTGAGGGCACCGCCTGCCGTGGCTCATTTCTGAATAGATCATTTCTGATACCTAGTAAGATATCTTCCATAAAAAAGGATTCACTGGTGTCTTTCTCACTTTCTTTTAACCTTCTGCTGTTAAAGTGCTCCTGGCTCAAAACTGTTTGTTGGGATTATCTGCCTCTGTGGAAACTTCCTTTCCAGGTATGGTGGTGATGTGAAAACAGCCTGCAGCACTACATGGGTCCTCTCCATGCTACATGGGGAGTGGTGGCTTTTAGTCCTTCCTGTCCTGAGACATGGGCAGAAGGGAAATCTTTCAAATACTGATCTTATGGATTTCTTAATTTTAATTTCAGTCTGCATGGCAAATAGATCTGCTCACATTTTGGTCAAATTGGCTCTTTGGTTATGCAGCTAATTGCCACCTTCTGATACGGATGTCGAAGTGAACTTTATTTCCTTGTATTTGTCCCATGAGAGCAAGTGCAAAGTCAGTTATTAGGTGTAGCTGAGGCATGGTTTGCAAGAGCTGTCTCTGTCGTACCACCCCAGAAGGTGCTTCATGGCTGAATTCCTTTGTGTCCTGTGCCATGGAGCAGTATCTGCCTCCCCAGCAGGTACAGCATACAGGGCAACTGGAGGACTCACAGCTGTTCCTTCTCCTTATCATGACACAAAGACCCAGTTTCATATATAGAACTGAATGTTTCTCTTTGCACTTTTGTCCATGACTTTTGCTGTGAACACTTTCAAAATGAAAATTCAGCAAAAGTTGAGAGACAAGGCTCAGAAGACTTACATCCAGCATTTGCATCTATACCATGCTTTATACTCCATTCTGTTATTTCCTGCATTTGAATCAGGAAAGGTTGGGATGGGCAGGAAGACATTCAGGACGTCAACCTGCCTATAATGGAAGTAGGTGGTAAAAAAATCAGTTTAGTCCCATGCGCATCAAGTGCACATCGTGTAGACCACATAACTCAGTGAACCACAATGGCAGTAAGATAAGTAACTGTTCTCTTTCCTTCCTGATCTTTTATTCTCGGGATTGGGAAGCCCAAAAACCATAGCTCAAATCCTAAGTAAATTATAAATTAAATTAATTTGTGGAGGCTAATCCTAGATCTGCAGATCCTTAGAACGTTATTATATTTTTTTGCACAATTTAACAGAACTGAGATTTTCGGCTTGTAAAGGGGCTCTTAATAGCAGGAGAAAGGGAATGTCAGAGTTGTAGGATACATGATTGTTGCTAGAGCTGAAGATTTTTCATTCCCCACATACTCTGTTGTTGGCATAGCCTGTATTCGCCAGTTTGTATCTTAACTTTTTCCTTGCTGACTTCTCCTTTTTCTGTGTCTTTTTTCACCCTTCATTTTCCATAGATACTTTAAGACTTGGTGTCAGCACACCTTGGTAGCAGAGTCAGTGAGACTTAAACACATTTTAAAGTTAAGCACGTTTGAAACTTAAGTGCCTTGACAAATAGGTACAATGTGTCAAAATGGGGCCCTAGTAAGAAGCTGGGGTAGCATTTGATGGGAAGAGTCGGCAGCCTTAAACATATCTTCATTGTTTGAAATAAAAGGACTTAGATGTAAAGCTGCTCATTCAGGTAGCGATGGCCTCCAGCGCTTCGGTGGGCTTTGTAGGCAGAGGAATTCAAAAGAAAACCCCTCAGCCCAGCTTTAAAGTCTTAGGAATGCTTTCACTGTGGGAAGAAAAATTCTTCAAGGTAAGGCCCCAGTTGGAGCAAAGCCTTTGGAGCTATCTACTGTATGTCTACTTAAATTTAAAGAAAACTCTTCAGACCACCCACATCTTTCTTTGCTTCATTGTTGTTTTCAGTTTGCTTTTTCAGAGGGATTAGTGCTAGAGTAAACTCCATCGTCTCGCTGCCTTGAAAAAATTCAATTTTGTGTAAAGTGAAAATTAGACTCTTAAATCTGCAAAGCGAGCTGTTCATCTTACAAATTTATTCTTTTTTATTGGGCCACACATATTCTAGATAGAAAGATAAAAGGCAAATGGATAACAGGCCATCATTTAGAGTGACATATAGCAAAACATAACTAGTAGACTTATTCGGTAAATTCCTCCTGAGTGGCTTGTTAACTTTATCTATATATTTATCTATAATGCTCATATAGCATTTATTGAAAACCAAAATAAAATCCTGCAGTTTATTATCATGCATTCTGCATTTTGCACTTCATAACTATCTTTTTGCACTCAGGAATTCATTTTTTCCCCCAAAGCAGCTTAAGCCATAATTATATACAACTTTTGAGGAGAAAAGAAGGAGAAAATCTAAACTCTTTAGGGATACTGGAATTATAGACTAGCACCTATGTATGTTTTCCTGGACTCACAAATACAAAATAAACTCCTNTTCCTGGACTCACAAAGACAAAATAAACTCCTGCAGTATGCTACTTTACGTTCGTGAAGATAATTCAAAATGACATTTACTAGCTTTCTAACTTAAATATTATGCTTTAACTCTGCAGTCTAGAAACAGTCAGAAAATGTTAAACAAGAATGTGATGGGAAAACTATCAGATTTGCCTTTTGAAAACTACTAATAGCTTGATTACATACATGACTCAGATAAGCATTTATATATATATTTTAATCATTCTATCATCCCCTTCTTTCAGCTTTAAGCAAAATAATTTAGAGGAACCATTTTATAATACATACTTAAATGCCTGTTAGTGTTACCTTTTCAGAAAGGTGGTATTTGGGTCTCTGCTACTGTGAGAATAGATTTTATTAGAGCCAAATGTTTAAGTCTTTCTTATGACCCATTACTTCCATTTAAAAGGCAATGCTGTGCAAACTGCACTATGTTTCCTGACAGCTTCAGTTACATATCAAATGGGTAGAGACAGAACAGTTTTAGTCAGTAGTTTATGGTTGAAATAATCAAGACTCTGCATGTAGGTTTTATGCTCCCCACCTCAGTATAACCCAGATAGCTCGGCTTATGCACAGGGCTGTGATGATGTGTCTGTGTGCTGCACCTGACATACCAGCAGCATCATTCTGGTTCAGAATTTCAACATTTGCTATGGTACTTTTTGCTGAAATAATAAATTAATACATATATGTGATATTACATGATCTTGTAAGTACAAGATGATAGATGAGCGGCATGGTTTGAATAATGATTTTTTTTGAAATGCCCTACATTTTTGCAATTTTTATGTCAGTCTTTTGTAAGTTATTTTGCTTGTCATCTGCTTGGATAGAAGCAGCTTATTCAAGATGGCTGAAAATGACTGTTTCTTTATATCAGGAAAGAGGAGAGGTGTCCTGGACTCTCACCCATTGTATAATGATGAAAAATTAAGTGTAGCTGTGAACACTGAAGGAGAAAACACAGGAGTTGCGGGTGAGAGGGAGAAGGAATTCCCCCTCACCTGACCAATTTTTTCATTGCTTTTCCCATGATATTAGGTCACCCACTAGGTTGTCTGTTATCATTCCAAAGCTGAAATGTTGCGGAAGGAAGTTGGTTAGCTTTGTATGTAGACTTCATCACTGTTGTTGGACCCTCCTGTCACTGCAATTCTGTTGTTTTAGGGGTTTTAATAGACTGCTGCAAACTTTTTCTCTCTAAAAGCATACAGATTTTCACAATACCTAAATAAATTCAACAAAACAACAGTCTCAAACTTTGGGGGAAAAAATTAATAGGGACTAAGCAAAACAAGAAATCAAACCAGCTGCTGACACAGCTGTTTCTTTTCTTGTATAATTCAGTTCAATATAAAGGTACCATATGCTGCTTAAAATGATGATAGGAAAGATGAAATAATTTAAGACAATAACAAGAAAATACATGAATTGTCAGCATTCTGTCAGATTTAAAGAATGAAATAGACAGGTGTAGTATTGACATGTTTAACTTTGTGTTGTGTTAGCAGTTTTAGTGAGAACAACTTCTGACATGTGCTGAAGTGATGTGAGAACATTTCTGTGTTGCAGACATTGGAGAAGAAGCTGGGAGATCTGTAGGAGTCCAGCAGCCAGCTTTACTGAGAGACAGGAGCCTTGGTTCTGCCATGAAAGACTGCCCATATTGTGGAAAAACTTTCAGAACATCCCATCACTTAAAGGTCCACTTGAGAATACATACAGGTGAGAGGAACAAGTGAGCGGAGCACTGTCGACACATGCCATATGTGTGGGGGTTAACATAATATGTGGCTAGGAGCCACAATTCCCAGGGTAGATTTGGACTTATTAGTTGGAGAAAGTCTTTTGAGAAAGATGTATGACAGTCTTAAATAAAAGCACAAGGAATGTGTTGTTGGATAAAGACCACTTTAATAGAATCATCTTTTCCCAGCTGAGGTTATTTCTGTCTCCTTCCCTGCTTCATCACTGTTTCCTTCAATTACCCTTGTCCTTCAATAGGCATAAGCCTATTGGTTTCAGACTTAGTTATACTAACTGCTTCAAAGGCCTTCCTTAGCATCTGCTTAGGGATTCTGTATGTTTTTCTCAGTTACTATTTTTGTTCCATTTAGCATGCTCATTTTTAACCTCTCACTGTTCATACGGATACATCAGCTTCATGGATCTGCTTTTTTTTTTTCCCCGCTAGAACTCACACGACTAAGTACTTGTAAGTAGTAAAACTTATCATGCTTTTCACCATGGTAAAACTAATGTATTTTATTTCAGTAACAATCACAGTATTTCTATCCTACAGATATTTGCTACTGGCCTGGATACTCACTTTATTTTGGTATGTCTCTCATGGTGAGGACTGCTCTCAATATTAGTAAACTATAGCCACTCCATTTAAATGACAATATCTTGTTTGCTTAAAAGTACATGTGTGCATGGTAAGGTTCATGTAGATTCATTCTATATGTTTAAGAAGACTTACTCTACTAACAATTAAAATCTGATGTACAGTATTGAAATCCTCAGGTCCTGTTGACATCACTGTATAATTCTGTATAAGGCCAGTCTGATACCAGTTTCTTCCAACTGTTAATCATACTTTTGGAGAGTATGCACGACTGGAGATTTGGGATACTTTCTTTTGGAAACAGATGTAATGGGCATCATAATTGTGGTGCATAATTTTCTTTTGAAAAATTTTAAATGAAATTTAGAATTTTACTGCTACTTTTCTAATAAAAATGTAAAATAATTGCATGAAGAAATACGTTGCAGTTGTATCTTCTACTTGAAAAAACCTCACTTTTATTTCACTGAAGTATCAGATAAGCAGTGTTTTCCTCCCTTCCCAAAATCAACAGTAATGTTTCTCCCATGTTCTTGCACAGATCTAGTACTTAATGTTGGGTTTGAGGTTTTGAGGCCCAGTTTTGAAAAACTAAAAATGAAAATTATTTAGAGAAAAGTTATCTTTGTTGATATGGGAAAGTTTGTTCACTGAATTTTTATTCTCCTCTCTTTGCATTTTGGAGAAGGAGTATACCACACTGGTTTGATCTGAATTTTAAAATTTGGCACTTTAATTTAATTTTGTCTGATTGGATTGCAAACCATTTATGGCAGGATTATTCTTTTATGTGTGTTGGACTTTGGAGGGTAAATAGAAGAAACACAGTGAAAACCCTATTTGTGTGTTCTCTAATGTAGTATAAGTAAAGAAATGGTAGTTATATTATTGAAAAATAATCTTATAACTATGGAGTTAAAAAAGTTTGATATGTTTATTGTTGGAGACGCAAAGAAAAATTCTTTACAATAACCTGAGGTTCCCCATTTCTTAACTTTGTTTTATTATATAATGATCACTTTCTTCTTATGTTAAAGATGGCAGTGATTACACATTTGGTGTTTGTGCCTTAGAAGTAATGGAAAGTAAATTAATTACAATGGAAATATTCCATAAAACTTACACATTAAAACTGACTAAACAAAATTAAAATAAGAAAAAAGTAAACTGTGTATAATATAACAAAATGAGGAAAAAAATAAAAAGAAACTATTGAAACAACATTTGCAGTATATTTAAAAATCATTATAATTTTAAGATAGATAAAGATCAATTTTCGTTAGTTTGAGAACAAAGTATTTGTAAATAATGACAAGAGTATGTTTAAATGAAGCAATGTTTTACATATTGGAAATCTCCTAATAAATAATATTAAATTGTAAATTGGCAAATTACTAGAGTTATTACATAAAAATTAAGTTGCTTTGCAGCAAATGGAAATGATGTAATAGATATCAGTTATTAAACAAATACTTGTTAGCTCATACTTATCAGGGACAGTTTCCTGCCTTTTATGTCACACTCTATCTTTATTATATGCCTGGATCATATAACTGGCTGATAAAAAACACTTTACTGTATTTCTCCACTACATTAACTCAATTACTGTTCTTGTTCTCACAGCACCTGTTTGTTAGAGATGAGCTCAAGCAGTTCAGCAGAAGTCAGGTTCCTTCGAACATCTGTGTGTTTGGAGGCACACGACTAGGTTGGTTTGGTACACATGCCAAGACAAGACCCATAGCCTGATCCAACCAGGAGGTGTTTCTATGGCAATTGGCCCAAAAAAGCTGGAGAAGCAACTAAATCCTCCACAAGAGGAGGAAGCCATGCTTTGTTTTTGAAGAATTAGCTAGTGGTTTGGTTTGCTTCTTTTTTCCACTGGATATTTCATAGTTGCAACCTTCTCCACACTGAGCCTCAGTTTCTGTGTAGTTTGCTATCATATAATAAGCTTCTGAAGAAAAAAAAAAAAAAACAAATCAAAGTTTTATTTGTTCCAACACACAACTGTAGAGGATTTTTCTTTTTATCTAACTCGGTATTCAGCCAGGAAGAGCTTTAAGGGAAAGATAGTAAGATATGATTTCTGATTGTTCCCATATGATAAGAAGAAGAGGGCGTAATTATGTGAAATCAGTTTCTCCTCTTTCTTGCTCTAAAAACAGTTGATGGATGAGACAGTTTCCTGAGATGACCCTGAAAGAAGAAAGGACTTTGAGACCAAAATACTTCAGAGCCTTGGGGCTTTGAGAGGACAGACAGAACTCTTCTAGCCCTCTCCGATGAGCTCTTTGTGCTGACTAGTGAACAGAGATGGGCTGTGCAGTCCTGCCCCTTCAGAGCTGCCTACTTAACTCACACCAACTCACTGTGAGAGGAGGTGCAGCAACAAGGGCCAAGAATGTCTATGCCCAGCAGTGCATAGCAGATGTGTGGGTGGCCTGTCCACTTTGTGATTCAGCCTCCTGGTTATAAAATAATACATCTGAGAAGATTATGACACAGAAAGCCTAGAAGTGCTCAGTCTTTGCGAAAGAGAAAACTATCTAAGTATCTCAGACTCATAACGTGCCAAATGCAGAGGCTTCCCGAGTTTTCATTTTTCCCCTCTGGGGGCAGTAGCTTAAGGTTCCTTCATTCAGGAAGCTGAGCATCTTTATGTTCTTAGGCACTCTCAATCTCCCTGAAATCAAATAAATGAGTGCGGGTTTACATTACATGTCTAGGCCTTTGGACTGCACAGAAACAATTGAGTGTAAAAAATTAAAATTTCTTATATTCCACCTGTGAGAGGCAACACATTATGTAGGAGTTGGTTTCAGCTTGGCTCTAGCACCTCTTTCATCTTGCATCAGCATTCAGAAGCTACTGCAGATGTAGACCAGTTTGGGTTTGTGTCATCATGAGATGCTCAGGTACATTCTCAGTATGACAGGTACAGTTAAATCCCTTGAGTAATGAAAAAAGGATAATGTGCATGAGCAAAGGAAAGCCCTGAAGATGGTTTGGATTATGTTAAACAGAAAAAATCTAAGAAAGAGATGAATAGGAAGAAAAAACTTGACAGGGCTGTGTCCACTGACTGAGAGTATGTTACAATAGGTATGACACACATCTTG
This sequence comes from Calyptomena viridis, assembly GCA_013390005.1. NCBI lineage: Eukaryota > Metazoa > Chordata > Aves > Passeriformes > Eurylaimidae > Calyptomena > Calyptomena viridis. The sequence continues at coordinate 191,768 of WEIV01023085.1, forward strand.
CATATATTAGATGTATTATATACATTTACAGTTTTACTGCATTTTGCCTTGGAAATGTGACTAGCCAATTTTAAACCTTGCTTAGATGAACTGATGAAATACAGTAAAAATGGTGCTGTTTTAAATGAATTCAATTCACATTTCCTTCCTAAAAAAAGACTGCCTGTTGCCATTCTCTGAAGGCGCTTGTAGTGGGATGAGCAATATGAATAATTAAGGAAAATGGGTATGTGTGCTCCAAGAGAAGACAATTTTGGTATTGAACATCCTTTATTCTTACATTTCTAAGATGAACTAAAAGGACTTTTCATTTCACTAGATTTCTCCAGATTTCCCATCCTTAACATTGTACAGCATGCCTTTTCTCCTGTCTTAATGACATCCCAAACTTTTGTTGAAAATAATTGATTGAATTTAAATTTCCTTAAAAGTTTAAGAGGTAATGTTACAGTATAAATTTCCTACCAAACACTAAGTAGGGAAATATCCATTAGTGAAATTAACTACAGTTTCTAGGTAGCTAACAATGTGCAGTATACAGTAGGGCATGGCTAATGAACACTGCAGTGGGTGATATTTCATTATACAAATTAATGCTCACATTTTAATGGGAAAGTCACATAATGAATCTCAGCTTCAGTGACAGCAATTAGAGACACAGATTGTCCCCTTCTGGACAAGGCACTGTTTAGCAATAAGCAGCTGTGTAAAAAGTCTTCAGGTTTACAACATATATATATGCTTTGGGGGAATTAGTGTACAGTTTATATTAATGTACTGAATCTTCCCGGCAAAGTAACAACCGAATTTATCTCTCTGCGTTTTAACTAAGTAAAGACATGTAAAAAGACTAAATAAATACTGCAGATGAGATATAAATAAAGGAAAATATTCAATTATAAAACTTTATAAAAATTAAAATATTTTATAGTGATGCCAAGTACACTATTGAAAAATCTTTAATAAAATTAATCTAAAGCATCAAAACTCTGTCTTTTTACAGAGTAGGGGCAGTTTCATCTTATATAATAGAGAAAAATGACTAGTAGAGGCAAGTAGTAAAGAGAAGAAGTTAACTAGTATTTCTGACAAACAGATTAATTGTGTGGTGAAACATGTGCAGGATCCAAAAATAATCCTACAGAACCTTTGATATTCCATTTGGTTTAAAAAGTGTGAAGTGAATGATTAGAATGATAAAAGAAATTACCGTGTAAGAATAGGCATAATAATGAACTAATTAAACCATACAGCAATTCATTTCTAAAATATCTACTGCACAATGAATAAAATAGGTTATCAATAACTGTTTCAATGGTAAAATAAAAAATGCTGGAAAATGTTTTCAGTATTTTCATTAAGCAGTATTCTCGGGAATTATAAGATGTTTGATTTCATTTGCTTTGCATGAAAGCAAACTGTAGCTTGTTTGGAAATGTGCAAAATCGAATTGCAACTCACATTGTCCCTGAGTGACTGTCAAAGCCCCACTGCAAGTGGGGCTGCCAAACATTCAGTGCTGGAGTTCTTGCACTGATGCACAGCCATCACTGTACTGAGGAGCAGCACTGTGATGAGTAAAAGGGCATAATCCCCAAACTCCTCAGAAAATTTAATTTAAAAAGGAAAGGGCCTCAGTCAGTGGGGAAGGGGAGTGTAGGGTGCAGGACAAATTTTTAAGAAGCTGCATGTTAAACATGAAAAATGATTAAAAAAGCTCCCAGCACTAAATATAAATAGCTATTTAAGAATTACAGAAATTCGATGAGGGAAACTAAAAGCAATAGTAAAAATATGAATGTGGCTATAAGGGTTATGGAGAACAGAGTAAAATTCTGTAGATCTGACAGGTCAAAAATTGGTGTCTTGCTAGTACTGGACAAGAATGGATAAGAAATTCTCAAACATGGTACTCTTCTGTACTATTCTCAGAAAGAATCATGATGGTTTTTATAAGCATTTTCCAGTGATAGAGTTACACTGCCATTAAGTAATGAGGCTGTTATGCTGTAAACCACTGCATTTTAATATTTTTTTTAAATGAATGACACTGGATTAACTTATAGATAAAGTCTTAAAAACCCTGGCTGAAGAGTTCTCCAAATCATTAAAATTTATTTAAAGAAAAAATAAAAACAAAACAAAACAAAAAATTAAAAAAAAACCAAACCAAAACAAAAACCAACCAAAAAAACCCCCCAAAAAACCAAACAAAAAAACCCCAACAAAACAAAACCCCCAAAACAAAAACAAAACACCAACAAGTCTTGGAACACAGAGCAAGTTCCGGAGCACTCCTAGTAGTAAAAAAGCTCTGATTATTCTAGTATTACAAAAAAGAAAGAATATTAAGACCTTGAAACTATAAATTAAGTACCCTGACATAAGTTTGGGGTTAAAGTTACACAGTGAGTTTGCTAAATAATTAAAAATTGGTAGCATAGTTAATTCAATTTTATTTTATGAAAGAATGTTTTTGTCAAGTTTCTCAACACCTCTCAAAGACTCATGGAAGTAGTTTGTCCTATGTTACAGTCCCCCGAACAAAAAAAAAACCCAAACAAAACACAAAAACAAATAAAACACAAACCCAAAAAGCAGTATACAGCAGTGAAATGGCACATAAACTGGCAGTTCCACAGCAATGCTTTTAGCTCCATCTATTTGGTATTTCATCATTATTTGGAAGACTATATAAAATCACTGTTGATAAAATTTACCAGTGGCACAAAAATGGTGAGATGCTAAAAATCATGGGGAGGCACTGATTAGTCACTTAGTCAAGTGGGCTCTTTTCAACAATATGAATTTTAAATCAGCAAAATGTAAAGGAACAAATATTAAAGGCAGTGATAAACTGGGCTCAGGATTGTGGTAGAGAAGCAACAGAATATAACCTGTTAGTTGATTGCTATATCTCTATGGATGTAAACACTGTCTTGGACTGTATAAAATTACTATTAAGGTGAAATTTCATCAAAGCTTTAGTGGGTACCCATAATTTAAAAGGACAAAGAAAAACCAGGAGGGGTGTTCAACTCAATGATGAGAGAAGGTGAAGAGGTGACTGGTTTGCTGTCTGCAGTACCTTCCTTAGGAAACAGATTTTTTTATTTAAAAAGTCAGTTCAATCAATCAGGGAAAAATACCAATGGTCAATAATAGAAAGCAGACACTGGACAAATTCAAGCTAGAAATAAGGCACACATTTTGAGAAAATACTTAATCAGTCAAACAGTTTTCCTAGGGACATGCTGGAGTCTTCTTCACTGCTCTTGTTGAAACGGAGTATATTTTAAGTACAAGTAAGTCTTGTTTCAAACTGTAGTTATGCTCTGATGGTGGAATTATCATGTGAGGATCTCTAGCCTGCGTTGTAAAGCAGATAAGAGTAGATGATTATGATTGTCCCTTCTGGCCTTAAAATATATAAATCTAATTGTAATCTGGCTGTGGTCTCTTTGCACAGCCCGCAGCAGATAGTTCCTGTGACTGAGCAGGGCTGATGATAGTCTGCATAGGTTGTACATCTGTGTTGTTTGTACAACCTGCTATACAAATAGACCTGTTTCTACTGGGCAACATGTCTGTTTCTAGTTATCACTAAGCTTTTGTGCAGATTTTACAAGCAGCATAGAATTTTTATTGTTTTACTTTATCCTGATATAAAATAGTTCCTCTGAGATGTCTTGTGTCTTGTAAACCAGAGCAGTAGGTAGATCAGAACTGTGATTATGTTGCCCAAATAACTTGCTCCCTATAAGACTTTTTTTATTGTGCACACTGGAATACTCTCTCATCCTACTCCATTGTGAAAAGGTTTGCCAGAATGCAAACAGGGCCAGAGAATTAGCAAGATCAGGATAGCCATTGCCTTTGTGAACAATGAAAAATGACTCTTGGATATGAAATGCAGAAAATTATTTTGAAAAAGTCATGTTCCCTCACTCCTACATGGTAGCATTAATTTATGTGAGCTGATATTAAGTGTTAAATAACTCATCCAGACACTGCTCTTGGCAATAATACCAGGGTAGTCATTACACTAGGATGAATTCTCTGAAACCTTTCCTCAAAGTATGAGGCACAAACAGGTTGTCTTCTAACAAGAATCATAGCCCACCTCCCTTGTCCCCTGCAGTATTCTTTGGACATATACTATTGCGTTTGCTGATAGAGTCCTGAAAATTAGGGGTCCTTTGGGTTTTCCATTGAAACTGGCTTGGTTTGAGGTTAGACTGGGTTTTCTCCTGTAGCAGCTTATAACTCTCTTTTGTCATTTGTACAGGGACTTACACAGGGTGTAGTTGGTTATTAATTTGAATGGATGAAATAGCATCTAAATAACTGCACAATAACTGAATTTAGGAAATACTGACAGACTAAATTAAAAAGATTCAAAGATGATTGACTCCATCCTACTCCTTTCTCCCAATGCCTGCCCTCAAAATAGTCACAGTTAAGACTGCTTTGAAGTAAAATAACCACTGCCAATATTTGGATCTGGAAGAGAAGAGAAAGGTTTTGAATAGTTCCCTTTGAACAATGTTATTTGGCCAGTCCTGTGCTGTTAAGGTGGCCTGCACAGTGTGTTGCTACATGTTGAATTCAATTTCAGACCTTCAGCTTTAGATCTCGTTTCTAGCCATGCCAGGGGTGAGAGCACCACAGAGACAGCACACCAAGGCTAGGAGAGATCTGAACTTTTTATCACACTGTCTCAGTCAGTGTCTTCTTTCAGTGCAATGCTTATGGCGTTGGTGGCAAGCTGTGTCCAGATCTCCTCTGCTGAAAGAAAGCTCACTCAGTGGAGAGGCCTTAGAGTGGAAAATGGAATGACTTCAAGGCTTAGTAATTCAGATTAAGACTATGTTGTACCCAGCATTTTAGACTGAAAGTACAAAAAGTCCTGGTACAAAATAGTACTAGTGTTTACTCCAGTGAGTGTAGATTTTGACTCACTTAGACCCATTTTTGCATATACTTACTACTTTGAACAGTTTCTGCATGTTTTTAATAATATCAATGCAGTCTATATTGAAAACTTCTCCTTCTCCCTGCAGTAGTTCTCCAGCAGTTGACATAGTGCCTGCAATGCTGGGACACACTTTCTAATGGTGCCACTTGACGTGCAATGCAAACACACACTGAACTGTCATTAGAATAAAAGGAAGTGCTCAATATAATTGTGTTAAAGATTTCCGTAAAGGCATAGGGATGCTGAGGAAGAGCTTTTCAATTAAGAGAAGTGAAAATTCAAAAGTGAGAATATTTAACCCCATAAAGTCTGGTGCTTGTTTTTTACCAGTCTCATTACTTCTCGGGTAACACTTGAAATACTTAAGTTGTGTCAGAGGTCACTAGTGACTGCTGACAGTAACCAGTGAGACAAACATCAGAATAACCGAAAGTGACTCAAAAATATTGCAGTATGTAGAGGCTGTAAAACCAGCACTAATATTTGTCCACGTTTTGACTGGCAGCACAGCTGTCAGAGTTTGCACACTCCCAAACAGCTCTGCAGAAATACAAACAAACAGACAGCCAGTGTGTTCTGTCCCCTTGTCCCTACCCTCAAACACCTGTGATGGGTGTGTGTGTGCTCAGGTGCCACTTGAGACCCGGGAAGCCCAGACAGACATGATCCATCTCAGGTGTGTGATTCCTGCACGTCAGTAGGAACTGTTTGCTTTTGCACAACTCGCCCTGAAACTCAGCCTCTCCTCCTTGTCAGTGGAGCACCACAGCTTAATTAGGTGATTGTGAAAGACTCAGAAGTTGCATTTAAATGTTTAAGTCTGGTTTCTTCTGTTAAGCTGTGTGGACCCAAGCCTAAAGCATGAACCATGCTAATTACTCCCTCTTCCTCTGCTGAGCACCTCTTGTTTGAGGTGTTGCACTTTTCTCCTATTAGGTCTATTAGTGTGGTTGATGTAGAGCTCTCATGTCTCACCGTTTAGCTTTAGGATTACATTATGGACTTAGAATTTCCACTGCTTGTAATTTACTTCAGCCCAGTCTGAATTGCAGCACGTAGGCAGCCCCTGTTCATGGTCAGTAACCCTGCTCGTGCAGTGCTCCATTGGCATTGGAGTGTTCCGGGCTCGCATCTCATTAGTGAATTCCTGTGATCAGGGAGAGGAGCAGCTTCCCAAGTATTTACCAGCCCTTCAATTGAGCCTGTAGCTTAAATAACAGAAGTTTGAAAGCCTTTCAATTTTTCTTTTTTAACAGATTTTGGGGTTATTTGAAAATGGATAACTTTCCAGCTGGTTCGGTGAACTACATAATATTATACAGATTTTTTACCGTGGAGGAAGTTTTCAAAACAAATATTTCCATTATACCATTTGGAGAGGCTTGCCTTTGTCTTTTGTATCACTTAGGGAAAACAGTTTCTTCTTCTTGTGGAGCTCCCTCATAGAAATAATTGCCAATATTGACAGCTTGCAGGTCTTTAAGATTCCTGTCCCTTTTAGGAAGGATTTCCATATTTCTTCCTTTAAAAGGAACTCTCCATTCCTAAAAAGTGCTCTGCAAAGATTTAGATGTACCTCTTCTTAGATGTATATGCTTTTTGGATATATCTTTATGACTATATACGAATGTTTATTATATGTGTAAAATCTTCTACCTTTTTTAAAGTATAGGAAGAACAATAAAAGTTTAGTGTGGGTTTCAAATATTTATTTAATTCATGAAAATCATCTTATATGTTTTAAAACTCTATTCAAGCTAAACCTAGAAAAGTGCTTATGGTAGGTAAATTACACATTTTACTACTTGAGTACTAGAAATGCCATTAGTACAAAATTAAAGGACTGCAAAACCCAGTAGATAATGCTAATTTCAAATACAGAAACTAAATATATTTTGTACTTTTTATTACTCGATTTTTTTTTTACTGACTACTTTTTATTTTAACTATATGGTCTTACATACTGCAATCATAATGTAGTGTAATGATATTAATATTTTATAGAATGTGTATTTATAGTTCTTTATTTAGAAACAATGCAGTAGGTCTGCAGATCTTTGAATCCTTCTGGAATGGTGCCCTCCAAATAATGATAAATTACTTGTGCAGTATGCCATTTGCTAATTATATCCATGATTTACTGCAGAGCACGACTTAAATCATTCATTTCAGTCTTGCGTAACAGTGCCATAAAATTTTTAGGTTTAAAAATGGTTTCCATGTGTATAATTTAAACAAATTTTAGAGCAATTGTATACACAAAATATTGCAACCATCCATTTGTTACATTCTTTGTCTCCCTTTTTTTAAACTTGTACTTTTAATGATTACTGTGGTTGAAATTGTTATGCTTCATTTTCATAATCATAGCTTTTAATTCTACAACAGTTTTCTACATGTTAGATTAAGAAAGGGATGGCTAATTGTGTGTAGATACCATGTCATTCCTGAATAGCCCCACATTCTGGAAACCCATTTTAGAAATATTCAGTTTATGAATTAGTCTTCGATTAAAAGCATTTCTTTTTTAAAAATGAATTATTAGTTCTAAGATCTTCTTGGTTTTAAGCAATTAATATTGATTTTTTTTTCTCTTTTCACTCATTCTTAGACCCAGGTACTAAGGATACAAAGTACTAAGAGGAGTTAACTGTCTTTATGTTTTCTCTTTATCTGTACCCGTAGGTGAGAAGCCTTACAAGTGTCCACATTGTGATTATGCTGGTACTCAGTCTGCCTCCCTCAAGTACCACTTGGAACGACACCATCGGGAGCGACAGAATGGAGCAGGACCACTCTCTGGGCAGACTGGAAGTCAAGAACACAAAGATGAGACATCAAGTAAAAGTTCTGTGTTTATTAGACCAGATATATTGAGAGGAGCCTTCAAGGGACTTCCTGGTATCGATTTCCGAAGTGGCATGGTCTCGCAGCAGTGGACGTCAGGAATGCTGTCTTCTGGAGATCAGCAAGGACAAGCAGCTGGCATGTCATCTGAAGTATCTTCAGAAAATATGAAGGGTTCAGACATATCTTCCAAAGGAACACACTTCTCTGAACTTGGCCGTGCTTACCATAACATGGTTGGGAATGGTGTGAACTTCCAAGGGTCTTTGCAAGCTTTCATGGACAGCTTTGTCCTAAGTTCTTTGAAGAAAGAAAAAGAAATGAAGGATAAAGCTCTCTCAGATACACTTTCAGCAAAAGCCCTGGGCTCAGACAGCGGTGAAGAAAAGATAAATAGCAAGTCCTCACAGCGAAAAACAGAAAAGTCACAATACGAACCTCTGGACTTGTCCGTGAGGCCAGATGCAGCCTCCCTCCCAGGTTCATCTGTCACTGTGCAGGACAATATTGCTTGGCACGGCTGCTTATTTTGTTCCTTTACAACTTCATCTATGGAACTAATGGCTCTGCACCTCCAGGCCAATCACTTGGGCAAGGCTAAACGTAAAGACAACATCATAGGCAACAACAAAGACCAGTCTAGGGAAGCTTCAGCCTCAGTGAATAAAGTGAGCTTGCTCCCCTCTTCTGTGCAGTCCAACAAGGAGGCAGGAGTTTCAAACATGCTGAGCCAGCTGGACTCAGCTTCTGAGAAAATGACCCAAGGACAAAATAAAGAGACCCTGGGAGAGCAAAAGAGCACTGCCTGGCCCAGCCACATGGAATCCAATTTTTGTAATTTTACAACAGACTTCTATAAGCAGTTCGGAGTTTATCCTGGTGTTATTGGCACGGGAACACAAAATTCTTGCACCAGTAATGAATCTGAAATAAAAACACAGTCTGAAGATGACCCAAATATTCTGCTCTCTGACTCTGTAAATAAAAGTGCTACTGATGACCTTTCTGACATAGCTTCATCTGAGGATATGGAATCTTCCAAGGAAGAAAACATTGAAGATGAGGACATTGACACAGAACCAGATATTATGAATAAGCAGTTGTCTGCCCTAAACAAAGAAAGCAGTGAAGGAGGTGACAATATACAAAGTGCAGTCACCTCACAACCAACACAAGGGCTCGTATCCCCACTGCCACAAGCTTCAGAAAAGCAGTGGCACAGTCAGAATCTTCTCTCCTCACATGAAACTGCACAAGGAGTGATGAAACCCGAACAAGTTCAGGGTCCACAGGTCCTGGAGAAGCAGATGAACATGTTGTCAGTCCTAAGAGCTTACAGCTCTGATGGCTTAGCAGCCTTTAATGGACTTGCAAGTAGCACAGCAACTAGTGGATGTATCAAGAGACCTGACTTGTGTGGTAAGTTTTAGACCTTCTTTTAGACCATTTCAGAAAACACATGTGCAGAATCATGAAGCTGCTCTTTAAATATACTTAGTCATGTTTGTTAGTAATACATTTTTTTAAATGTTAAACCCTGTGGGCCAAATTCTAGTCTTATATGTGGTCTACTCCATTGAAATCAGCAGTGCTGCATGCATACTTCTACAGGATTTTAGAAAGAACTTGCTTTTTAAACTAGAGTAGCAGCAATATAGACTATCTGTGCTAGTGGCATCTGAAGGGGATACTTACTGCTTTGGCATACTCAAAGAAGGAAAAAGTTTTAAAAATTTACATGGTAACTTGCAAACTTTTCAGTATTTTGACATAAGTAAAAACCCAAGAAAAACACTGGATGCTTTGCCAAGCAAACCTTGCTTTCTCTATTTTCCTCTCTATTTTCCTTTTTTCCCCCTCCCCCCTTTCTTTCTTTGAATTGGGTTGTGTTCAATTCCCACAAAATTAATGAAATCAAAGGCCAAGTGCATGGAATGTATCTACCTGTGTTGTAAAGAGGTTTTTTGTTTTCTTTCTTTCTCTCCTTTTTTTTTTTTTTTTTAATTATAATTTTCTTCTTTGGTTCTGTGGCACCCATACAGTAGTTGCCCTTGACCATTTTCACTATTCTAACTAGCAGTTGTGCAAATTGTGATTTGCCCAATTAAGAATATGCCTCCAGGTAATTAAAATAACAACACACCAAACAAACAAGACCACCTTTTACCCTTATTAGTTTCTGATTTACAAAACTGCAGTTTTATTTCCTCATATCACACACCTCCTATTTACAAAAATCAAAGTTAAATCTATTTGGAACAAATGAGAATGAGGATTTTTTCTATTTATCTCATATTTCGTCAGCATAGTTATTGTTTGAAAGAGATTTTAGAGTGTAAATCTTTTGAAAAACAGTATCACTTTAAAAAGCAGAGTCAGCACAGGACACAAAAACTTCACTAATGCTCTTTTCACTTAACTTTCAAACTGATCAGAAAAGTCATTGTCAGAGCCGAACATGCATAATAAAATGTATTCAAGTTTAAAAAAAAAAATGTTATCAACAGTTTTATAGCCTGACAATTTAAAATGAAACCCTAAATCTGCAAACACTTAAGAGTGGTTCCCCTGGTCAACTTAAAATTAGTGGGAGCTTTGTTTGACTTCACTAGGAGAGTGTAGATGCTTAAAGCCATAACTCCTACTTCAGGCCTTCTCTGCTTTTCAAGTGTATTAATTGGTCTGATAAAAAAAGTCACACATAAAGTTTATCTCACTTGTATCCTTCAAGCATTGTGACTTCTTGATGTTGTTATTACTTAAACTGAGCCCAATATCTGCCCAAGTATCCACATGGCCTTACTTGTAAACTTCTGTTTCTCAGTGCACTAAAAACCAATTTAGGTAGTTGGAAATATTTCCAAATTCTTCCAAATCAGCATTTATATTACTCAAAGTAATAAATAGTTGATTTAATTTACAACAGGTAAAATCCTACTTGTATTTTTCTCTGTTTGTGGAGTGCAATTGGTTACCAAAAACGAAAAAAAAATACAGCACAAAAATTACTCTCTAAACAAACAAGTAAAAAAATTCGAAATCTAAGATTAGTTGCTATGTATGAAATATCTTTATGCTTTTCCCAGACATAAGATTTTAAAACAACAACAGAAAAAACCCTCTAATATTATTATTGAAATGAGGTCATGTTACTTCCATTAGTTTTTTGTTTCATCTTCCAATCAATTCAACAGACATTTTATGATGCCTTGAGTTTATATGATTTTAAAGACCATATCCTTTTCACAAGCTCTGCCCAGTGATAATGGATTTGACTTGAAGTATGAAGGAAAAAAAGAAACAACAGAAGCTTGTCTGTTCTACTTTTTAAGCCATTTTTTAATTGAAAGTGCAGTGTGAGTCCTTCTTTCTCCCCTCTCCAAAAGTAGCTTTTTAAAATTCTTTGCTGACATTCTATTGAGTGTTTGCAGAATATAAGTATTGAGGTTGACTAGTTAAATATATTATTTTACTTTTCTCAATATCTCACAGCAAAAGTGGATGAGTATGAACAAGCCCCATGTCAGTAGTTCTTTTTTTGTTTGGTTGGCTTTGACACCACCCACTCTAAAGTAATGTTTTTTTGAGTTTTCATTTTCTCAGTGACATTTTATACTATGAAATCACACTCCATCTGTGCATATTAGTGTGGGGAATCTCACCTGATGTTTCTGCACTTGCAAGATTAGCAATCAGGAGCACCCTGTTCATTTATTAGCTTTCCTTCCCTTCTCCACAAAACCCATGACCAAAGTCATGATCCCTTTGTCTCTCCTACTGCCTGGGAGATAAGAAAACTTGAGACCCAGCTTCAACATCCGATTCCAGACCATGATTCTTGTGTTCCTTTGTATTTGGGGAGATTCCATGCATTTGCCTTTCTTTTTACAGCCAGTGGTATGTGTGTTGTTGGCATCTCAAGAGAGAACACTGATACATTTGATAACAGTCCTTGCACGATCAGACAGCAGGGCAGGGTGCTTTTTCTGCAGTCAGAATACAGAGGAAATAAAATTGAAATAAAATATTTCAGCTTCAGTAAGCTGAGATTGCATCTTGGACTGGCCACGCTAATTGAGTTAAATTTCTGGCTGCCTAAAAACAAGCTGAGATTTTCAGTGATTCATGCGGATCATTTTTACATGGCAGATTTTACCTTAATATAGTGGTTCAGTTTTTAAGTACAAATCTTGGCTCAAAAAGGGTTTAATTTCTAGAGGAAATTAACTCACGTTGTTGCTTTGGAAAGTCACCACACATGGGAAAGGAGTCCTCAGTTTCCCTATATGTAGAATAAGGGAGATGGATGATGTACACATAATTCATTTATGCTCCTGTCATGCTTCCGGCTGTAGGGATGAAAGACACAATTAGGAAAGACCCATAATTACTGCATAATAAAGAAATTTTCATGTCAAAATGCTTCTAAGAAAAATCACAAAATTTTGTAATATTTCTCCTTATATAGCAGAATGGGAACAAGCATAAGGAAAGAAAGAAAGAAAAGAAAGAAAGAAAGAAAGAAAAAAAGAGTATTAATTATTTTAGAGCTACTCCTGAACTGTACTTTGTTTTGGAGTCTCAAGTGACTGTATTTAGAAGTCAATCTTGTTAATCTTTGCTAGAACACAGTTTCTAAGAAGATGCCATGCCTTTCCTTGCTGCTTGGCAGCCAGTAGCCCAGCGTGGAGGGGATGCCCAGGGCGATGGCTCTATGGCTTGGTAGCTTTCTTGAGTGTCCATGAACTCTGCTCTCACAGGCCTTGCTAATTTGAGGAGTTAAGCTTGGAGATTCTAGACCTACTTTGTATTTAAGTTTTTCCTTTTCATTTTTGCTCTTCTTTTTTTCTGCTTGTCTTCTCATATACACATAGGTGTATCACAATAATGTTCTACCTCCTGTTCCAGGTCTTTAATTTACATGTGGTTTATGCACAAGACATTTTATGACAAGACCCTTCCCTTTCTTTCTCCTCCCCTTTAAATTTTTCTGCTTTGTGACTAAGGTGGTAAAATTTCCCTACTTGCACTTTCTACTTGGGAAGTACTTAAGCTTTCAAAGAGCTGGTGTGCTACAGAACTGTTGGCTAGAGATAGTCCTGGGTGTTAGCTGGCTGCTTAATGGGTTAGTGCTATTGAACCCACACTTAATGATGTCCAAAAGTGTTCCATGTTGTCTCTATAAATCTAATTTGCTTCCATTCATGCTTGCTTTCCTCTGCAATTAGTGCTGTTTTCTCCTGCACAGGCTCCACCCCATTATCACTTCTTTCACTGTTTGAAAACAGGACAGGGCCCCTCTAATGCATGAGAGCAGCTTTGGAGTTCTGATCCTTCAAAGGGCTGAGCACTTTCAGTTTCCTTTGCAGCAGAAAGTGTTCAGAATTGCACAGAATTATTAAAATGTTCAGCATTGTATTTTTCTGAAATACCTTCCAAATGTGGAACTGCAGCGCAGACAAGAGGGGTGGGCAAGGGGAAGATCAATTGTGGCAGATTATTACAGCTTTACTGTCACATAATTATAGTGCTCTACCCCAATGTTTAAATAGTGAGTTTAGTTATTGTAAATTGCTTATTGCCACAGGTGTCAAAACCAAAAAGATCACAATGCTAACCCTCTCAGAACTACTACCAACATATGAAACATGGAAAAAGAGTTTAATTGTTTGTCGTGGCTTCACTTGAATCCTTATTGCAGCTCTTTTAAATTATGAACTCCATATTAAGAAGCAAAAGGCCCGATATAGCCAAGCCCTAGGACAGCTACAGGGCAATGGAAGGTCATTCTACTGCAGCAAATTGTACTGCTCCTGCCCATTTAAAGTATCTTGTAATGCACTTAAGTAACTCTTTGTCCTGATCCGCAGTTGGAGGAGTAACCAGAATATTCTTTTCCTTCAAGGCAGAATGAAATGATATGGAAGTTTTACAGCAGACTTTTCTTTACCCCATTATCGTGCTCTTGAAGAGGTTTCTTAGTTTCAGTTAGGAGGTCCAAGGCCTGCTCTTAGAGTACCAACTGTTCTGCTGAACGGGAGACCAGCACCTCGGCCCCCGCCTGGGTTTCAGGCACACTTCTGGATGTCACGGTGCCATTTGCATGGCAATATCAAACCAAACTCATATGGCTTGCTTCCTTTTTTTAATTAACTGGGAATGCCAGTGATCCAGTGAAGTTTGTGTTGCTGGATAAAAGGGCCGGTCTGTGAATAGCATTGTATTTGCCAAATGGTTCGCTAGTCATTTCAGTACAAACAAATGGATGGTGTCTGTAAGTCTGCAAACACTGTTGACATTTAGCCTTGTTTATGTTACTTTCCTTTTGCTGCATATTTTTGGCTAGAAAAGATACTGTCTGAATCAACATTGACTTCCTAAGCAGAAGCTAAGGGCCCAGTCTTGCATCCCTCATTCTCAATGAGTAGGACTACTTATATGACTAAGGATTACAGAACCAGGTCCTATGTTTATTTGACTTTAAATTTCATTGCTATATTCATGTAATTTAATTTGATTGTATTTTGTTGTATCAGCAATTGACCAGGTGATAAGTTCGGTATCATCATTTTGTTTACTGTTGAAAACTTTGAGTTCTTACCTTTTTCATACTGTGCTGTGACATTCCCATTCCATTCATGTTTCTGGAAATTAACCCCTAAAATATCTGGTACAGCTAAGTGCTGAGTACCTTCTATTCCCACTGAGACTGCATTCAGTCCCTCCTAGCACCAGATCTGAAAGGGGGATTGTGTTTGCAAAAGGAGGCCTTGGTATGTGCCTTGATTTCAGACATCAGTGGCCAGCCACACCAAGGCAAATCCCTAGCACAGAAAGGCTTTTCTTTTCTTTGCAGAGACAAAATAATGACGTAATCTTAGAGCTCTATGATTTTACTCTAAGTTTCATCTCCCAAACAATATATTCTTATTGTTTTTGTCATATCCAGGTCAAATTTAAATTATAATTTAGGATTAGGCAGAGGCATAGAGATGCTTCCAGGTCTTTCCAAAGTGAGACAATGCTCTGTTTTGTGTTTTGGTGCAGGAATATACATTCTTATGTCTGAGATATAGTATTTCCTATAACTACTCATAAACACGAGCAATTTAGACATTCTTGTAAGTCAAAACTAAGTGTACGATTAATACCTATTATGAGGCCAATTTTAAACAATTAATTTGACAGCAATTATAATTTTATGTTACATGCTTTCAGAAACAAATAACCAAATTCATCTTTGTAATCTAAGGAACTTAGGATATCTTTATGCAGAGATGATATTGTTATGCACAGAATTGCATATCTGGAATCTCTGAGGTTTTCTCCCACCTATCTAGATACCTGTAGTGCCAGGGATAAATAATTACCTGAGGCTTATTAATTGTTTCAGCAAAGAAAAAATTATATACCTTAAGTGTAAGCATTAATATATGTATACACAATACATCTACAATATATAACAAACCATCATAATAGTACAAAAATAGAGGTTCTGAATATGTTCTGTTATTTATGTGTTTGGCAAGCGTAGGGAATGGACTTTAGTATGAGTGAAAATTCTCTTAACATTTTTAAGGTTATTTATTGTCATTTCTATTTGAGTTTTTAATGGTCCTGTATTTTGTAATGCTTTAGCAGGAAAAAATACTGTAGTTATCTTTTTTCATATTCTTTAAGCAATATTTCTAGCTTAATATATTGTGCCAGGTTTTCCAATATTAACCAAGAAAGACAGTAAAATTCAATGAACAGCACTCTGACATCCACAATTTAAAACCTGTGATTGAAGTGAAATGTGTAAACTTCTAGTGGGTTATCATGTGCTTTGGAATAGAGTATTGTTGGAAGTAATTAGAAAATATATTAAGGTTTCCTGGTAATGAAGGTATGTAAGTTTTAATAATTGTTGCTTTCTGAATAAGTGTCAAACTATATCTTTAAATGTATATGGAGTTACAAGTTAGGTCACTTCTGAATGGAATGTAAAACAATACTAAAATGCTTCAATAACTTATCTCAGTGTTGCTAATAAAAAAAAAGCTGTTAACCATTAGTGCAGTTTTGACTCGTTTTGTTAATTCATCAAAAAAAACTCTATGAGAAACTGTTGTACCTTTTTGTAGACCAAAGACCACTCATATGATTCACAGCTGTTTGATGCTTTGAGAGGCAAACTCTGCAAAGCTGCCTATTGGCCTTGTAAATTATATTAATGAAAAGTGCCTTCTTCTAAAGCATTAGGATGGTGCCATGAATGGTTAGGCAGGTATATAAGGGGGGCATTAGACTTCTTTCCACTGTCAAAGAAAATATCTTGGGAATGTGGGACCTATTTCTCCTCTGCTGTTATTAAAATTCAGCAGAAATTTTTTGTGGATAACACTGTGTTGGAAACGAGCAGTATGGGTGGATTAAGTGTGCAAGTATTTAGTGCCTGGGTGCTCGGCCAGGGTGAGCTAGATCAAATACTTGGGTCCAGCCCTGCAGCTGAAAATGCAACCTTAGTCAGTGATGGGGATGGGACACCAGTGGAGAAGTACCAGAAGCATACAGCCCAGGAGTGGTTTCTCTTAGTTAATCTTGCTCAGCTTTGCATGAATCACAGCCTTCAATCCTGCAGATAGCCCCGAACTCTCGCTTTGGTTTCCCATGGGAAGAATGTGAAGTAATCATCCCGAGAATAGGCTCCCTCCTCAGACCCACGTGCGATTCTCCCGAGGCAAAGCCAGCATAGGATAACAAGAAACCAACCATGCCAGTCCCATTAGTACCACCCAGGTCTATGGTAAGTGTTTCCAGGATGGGGCCCATAACAGGTGGCCCGTTTTTTGGTGCACCACTGAGCACACAACGGGAGCTAAAGGAAAACATGACTAGGGCTTCCGGTGTCACGTCTTCATTAATGCTGTCAGTTCTGAATAGCATATTGGTACTTTTTATTTATTCCACCAAAGCACCATGAGTCAGGACCTGACATTTTAGTGTTCTGTGTCATACTGAGAAAAATCTGTAGTTCAGCAGTAGGACAATTATATTATTTTGGAAGGGCTAGAAATAATACAGCATTTGTGAGACAACTGTAACATTTATCCAGACTCAGTGTGAGATTGTTCTTCCTTTTATTTGGAGAGCACTTCCAAAAAAGTAGCAACTAGGAGCAAAGAAAAAAAAAAGAGAAAAAGTGGCAATTATGAATCCATTTAACCCCCATAGGGTATAATCTCATTTTGTGTAATACCGCTGGCTGTTACTTGCCTTAACTTCTATGCAGTGAGCTGTGAATATAGTCCTTATTGTCCTGTGGGCAATATGACTAAGGAAAAAATATCTCTGTAATACAATGGAGCATTTGTCTGAATGGCATAACCTAAGGTCCATAACATCAAATCTAAAGTTGTAATTATACAGCTGCAGTCACACCACTCAAGTGAAGGCTGTGTCAGCACTTGTATTATATAAGAAATCTTGTTTTCAAGGGTTGATGAGTCATATGCAAAAAACATTTATCACTGAACAATTGTTCTGATTGTTCTGAAGAAACATCTAGGTATGGGCCTTTCCCCCGTAGGACATGGTCATGTCTTCTGCAATACACCATGGCATACTTTGCTAATAAATGTATCTTTTTTGAGCTAGGAAATCACCCAGAAAGTTTGGGGCTTTGTGCATTTTTATTATTGTCAAAACATGAACTAGTGGGAAAAAAAACAGGGTGGCCAAGGTCTTCACTAACAAGGATTGTGACAGGTGAAACTCATCTTTCTAAGAAATTATAAAATTAGGGGTTTTTTCCCAATTTGTCTTCCCTGATGTTGCTTTAAGTTCTTTGTTCTGAACACTTCCTTAGAAGACCCAGTCACAATTTTATTTTTTGAGATGCCTTGAAATCGAGCCTCCTAAGCTCACAGTAACTGTTGTTGCCATTTGAAGCAGGCACACATTTGCTGGCAAGGAGCAGACAGGAAAGAGGTTTATTTACAGCAGCACTGCAGAGGTGAACTACGAGCACTATGCATCCCTCCCACATGAATGTAAAAGGACTGTGCTTAGAATTGAGACTAAATACCGGAAACTGCAGCAATTTTCCTATTACGTGAAATTTCTAGGTAGGTGTGCTGGATGTGAGTGACTTCAGCTAGCAGAGGCCCCTGCCCAGAGCGTTGCCATTTACAAACAGGTGTTCCCAAAGCCACCCCCACGTCAGGCATTTGCACCCAAGCTGCCTCACCCGCCCCATTGTCCGCGGAGTGAGACACTGGCCCAGCCAGTCTCTTTAAGCTGATCTCCTCTGATCCGGGGCATCTGTAGCACCATTCCCTGCATAGAACAGTCATTGTTCAGCTGCAGAGCAACAGTGGGGTAGAAAATAGCATGCCATGCTGAGGATCAGAGAGGGAATTGTTCCTTAATTATCTCTTACTGAAGGAAAAACCCAAGGCATATCCCGATATGTGCCATGACTGGGAGAACACAAGTAGTTTAAAAGAGATTTGGGGAGGGGGGATCTCCTTCAGTAGCTGGCTACTCTCGCTCCTCCTGCAGGTCTGCCTGTGATTCACTCACTGACCATGGAAAAAAAAAGTTTTCTGCTTTGGATTCTCCATTATGAAATGGAAAATAATAGTACTTGTCTCCCTGGTAGGAGTGCTGTGAGGATAAATGAATTAATTAATGTTTGTAAAGCACGTTGAAGATGAAGAACATTATATAAGTCCTCAGTGTACAAATGCTTCCTTCTCTAATACAACTACAGTAAATATAAAAATTTATGGATGAAAATAAACACACATTGCAAATACATGTTGGGCGTGTATATCCCTTTCGTGCCCCAGCAGTGTGGGTGAGCCTGACTGCCCAGGCAGCTGGGGAACCCAACGCCAAAATCTGTCTTAGCCTCTGTCTGCACTCAGCACTGTGGGGCTCTCTGCTGCAACTTTGTCATGCTTTGGCCATAATGTCTGTTCACCAAATCCACGAATTTTTACCTCAGGGCTCTTCAGAGTGCCAGCTGGGTTGAGATGCCTGGTTTTGGCCATCACCAGTCCCAGTCCTGTTGTGGAGCCATGTGGCACCAGTGCCCAAGGCAAGTCGATGGCTCAGCAATGTGTCTGGTGGGCTCCTTACTCCCCAGCCCACTGCCAGACTGGGGGTTCTTGTGTCCCGTGCCTGTGTGAGCAAGTCCTTGATAAGACTGAGGTCCTGCCACACTCACTGCCACAGTTTGTCCCTGCTTTTCAGTCAGTGTGATGTTCAGTGACTGGTCCCCACGGTACTCAGCAGGTCCCAGTGTTGCCACTTACATTTGCCCATCTGGTAGCTGAAGTGGCTGTTGTGTGGTTTTTTTATCGAATGGCAGGGACTTTGGTTTGTGCCTTGAAAGTGAAAATTTTTGCTGCCTGTTTTTCAATATTCCCATCCTAGATTAGTCCTTGCTGCTTTACTTTATTTTTTTTTTTAAATTCAAACCAGGAAGTGTGTTTTATCCTAAACAGCTCACATGTATGAAAAAGCAAGTTAAGAGGTTGCAGGGAAGGAAAACCAATGCTTTAGCCATATAGAAATGTGAAATTTATCAAGAGAGACATATTAGAAAAGGTTTATGTATTGAGATGAACAGGTTCTAGATGAAATTCAGGACTGCTTAGGGGCTCTCTTCAGTTCACAGCTGCCACATAGATCAGTTTGGGGACCTTAGGAGAAAGGCCACCTTAGCCATAATTGTGTCTTGTCTCACTTTTCCTTGTTCCAATCTGTGTGCTTCATTTTATTTTAAGTCCTTTCAGATTATCCTGGTAAACCTTATTGATGGTTCAGCCTGCCAGGAATGCAGAGCAATGTGATGTGCTGCTCCTGGGAATGCTGGGACCCTGCTGGCAGGGGCTGGAGAGCCCCCCACCCCATTCCCCACTGCCAGCAGCTGAGGGCTCTGCTCTCCCTGCTGAGACTCTGAAGAGGGTGATGGCTTTTGCCCAGCAAAGTCTGCTGCCATGCCACGTTCATCCAGATGCCAAATGCAATGCGACGTATCCCCAGCACTACCAGACATCCCCAAACTCTGACCAGCACCAACACACACCCAGTGGTGCGGCTGATTTTTCCATCTGCTGAACTGTTTAATAACAGGAGGGTTTGTGGGTGTATTCACTAATCATTATATAACTGTACATTGGGGTGAAAAAGAAAAAAACAAACCAGAAAATCTTTCCCAAAGGATAGAGGTGGGAATCCCATTAACATGACGGCTCCCTCTTTAGTTGCCAAAATGATTGACAGCAGGATAAGGTCAGAAGATGAAAACCAAGCCATGGGGGACAGAGCAGGGAGGGGAGGGGGCCAATCAGTTGAATAAAAAACTGAGTGTCAGTGCTGGGGAAGGAGAAAACCGGCACTCCCACTAGAAAAATCCTCACCCTCTGCTCCCCTACTGTTTGTTTGGGGAAAATGCTGCAGCTTAATCAGAATTATTTACAAGATAATGGTCCATTGTTTGTAGTAAGACAGATGCTGTCTGTGGGAATTTGGTGGTTTATGCTCTATGCATTACAGTGCCATTGCTGTGTGCAGATGGGATCACAGTGGTATTGTTGTTATCCACTTTTTGGAAATTTGGAGGATCCTTACTGTGAAAGGAGGATCTTTAAAGAGAAAAGGAAAGAGTTTTCTCAGGCCCAGAGCTGGGATTTCTTTTAAGGTAGAACTGTGTTCATATGTGTATGGGAGAAGAAGATGACAAGGTGGAAATGCTTTGTTTGGGACCTAAAGCATGAAGGGTCCCTGGTCTGATCATACGTGGTGGTGGCAGACATCAATTCAGCAAGTGGATGGATGGATGGATTTTTTTTGTCTTTCCAAAGGCAAGGAAATACATTCTAGTGGGATATGTCGGTGCTCTCTCCTTTGCAGGGGCCTGGCAGAGTCACTTGCTTAACAGGTGGTGTGAGAGGTACACAAACCTGTCTATGGGAGGGTTGGGCTGGCCTGCTCAGAAATCATCCTCTGGTGGTATGATTGCAACCATGGTGTTCCCTGCCATCCTCCCCATGCTGCAAGTTAAACACTGAGCACTTCTGTTTCACCAGAAAACTGAATCCTAATGATTTATAGGTGAGGCTGTGGAAAAGAAAAACTAAATTTTCATTGGATTCATATTGGAAAAAAAAGCCCCAAACACCCAAAGAGAAAAATAATTATTTATTTAGAAGATCAAATACAAGATTTTTTTTTTACATTTTCCAGCAGAAAATCTATTTCCATAAGCATCCCCTACTGGCCCAAATAGAAGGTTCAGTGTGGAGGCCTGGCAAAGGGGACAGGCCCATGACATTAAGGTGGGTGACTCTCTGCATATGGGAAGAATAGGGATCTCGGGTGAAGCCGGTGGAGATGGCTGCTCCATTGGTGTGTCCATCCCACCAGCTGTCTGGGTCTGTCCCAGCGAAGCAGCACCCACAATCCTTTCCCATGACCCTGGGATGAGGGATAAGGATCACTTTGTGCAAAGCTCTGCTCTCTCAGGAGCAAATCCTACCTTGCCTTTGCTACCTAACCCATGGAAGCTGGGGAGATGAGATGATCCTCCTTAGGTCACTGTGCGTTGGAGCAAGGTGCAGCATGAGGGGGTGGAGGGTGCCTGGGTGGGTGTTGGGTGTATGGGTGTGCACGCACTTCCTCTCTCAAAAATCTGCTTTTAGTGTGCAATAGCTCACATATTACCTCGGCAGACATCGGTGTGCACCAAAGGCAACCAAGAGACGACAAATCACCAGAAAGGCTCCAGAGGGGATTTTGAGCATCCACGTCTGGTATCCCAAGATCCATTAGCTTTCAGGTAAAACAAAAAACAATTACCATCTTTTTTGTATTCAAGATAATTAAGCTGTGTTTCCATCACTGCAAAATACCTGAGTTTACCTGGAGAAAGCAGAGAGCCTGGGAACAGGGAATGAAACGAGGAGGGGCAAAGAATGGCTGGTTCACAGTTTTGGGGGTCTGCGCAGCTGGAAATGGGTTTCCAACATCAGCATATCCTGCTTTGAACCCTAAAATCAGTGGTGGGAGGTGGCAGCTCCTGAGTCCCTCCCTTCCCTCTGGGCACTCTGGGCTCAGTGTGCTGCCAGGAATGAAGCTGATAGCATCAGATCACAAGTGAGAATCACTTTGCCTAAGAAGAGGGATCTCCCCTGGCTTTTGCGAAACTGAGTTTTCCAAGAATATCCTCTTGGCACAAGAGATTGCCATTCCTGAGTGATTGCATTTTTCTTCAGTGGGATCTGTACAGGGAGCTCTAAGGTTTTTTTTTCTCCAAGTCAGCATTTATTTGCAGAATCCTAATTTTGTATTTCCTGACATTTAAACTTTTCAGCCTAATGTTCTAATAAGGATTCTGTCTGTCCATCTAAATAAAGCTTCGTTCTAATGAGGACACCATCCATCTCCCGAGATGGAGCCGTAACGACTTCCAGCCTCAGTGTAATTTTAGCCAGGCTCCCTTCCCCACCCTCGTCTCCTCTCAGATCTTTGTTTGGGGTGAAAATTATCTGTTTGGGGATGAAGATGGGCAGATTTTCATATTGGGTCAAGTGACTGAGCCATTGTGTAAGCCTCTGCTTTCTCTCTGAAAAGGGGGATTTTGCTCACTCCCCGTTGTATGTTCAGTGCCTGTTATTTGCAATTTCTGTTCGTAAGACTCTGGGTTTTCATGCCAACGATTTTCTGTTTGAGTTGTTGGAGTAGGGAGGTTGTGGGAGCATGCCAGTGTCAAAGGTTGTCACTTGAATGATAATTAATAACATTATCAGTCTGATTATGTGTTTAGATGTCCAGAATCAGGAATGAATTGAACTTGTTAAATTTAATTCCTACCTCCGAATGACTGGGATACTGGCATGCTCACCAGTCTTGCGTTTGCATAAAGGACAAAACTGGGAATTTGAAAGGGCAATGACTCATGAGAATTGCTGAAATTCTGGGTTTCTGGCATTCTCGGGGCTTCTCCTACAGCACCATCTCTCCTCAAGCTTTTGCCAGGCAGAAGAAAGTGCAGATTGGGTGCCTGATAATGTTTATAGAGCCCAGATTCATTGTGTCAGTCCTTGACTGAAACATGGAGTCATCTGAGATTGGAGATTATGTTTTTTAAGGTCCTGAAGAGCCGTTTCACATGCGACTGATTACCTCTGTCAGAGGCGGGAGAGTCAGGTCCCACCTCCGTGGGTGGGATTTGAACTCATGCTTTCAGAGGTCAATAACAGGGTTTTTAGACCTTTGTGCTTCTCAGTCCCTTATAGCCAGACCTTTTCTGTTAAAACTGTTTAAATTACAAACCAGTAATAAAAGGATCATATGTGTTTCCCACTGAACAGGTTCTTTAAGGCTATTATGATAATTAAAAACATATGGTGCTGCACAAGTCAGAGGGAAACTACAGATGTACAAATTCGGTATTATATAAGGTTTTTCTTTTTTGCCCTTTCAAAAATGACAAGTCAAAGAAATACAGAGAGATAAAAATGTTGTTTTGTTTTGTTTTTGGGGGTTTTTTTTGAGATGGTAGGTAGCAGTTTGGATTTTAAATAATGAAATACACAAACCACCTATCTTATACATAATCAGAGCAAACTCTTTCTAATAGCAGGAAGAACAAAACAGTAAGACTGCAGTATTTATGGAAGGAATAAGGAAACACTTTGTTTCATACAAGTTATTTGAGACCAGGAAACCTTTTGCATTTTTTATGATGTTTCCCTGCACAGACATAGAGGATTATATTTATTAAATATTGAATTATATTGAAATTGGATTGATGCAGCCAAAGGAGGACATTTCTTTGTATTCCATTTTTTCTCCTTCTAAAAAAGGGAAATGTACTCATATTGATTGCAGTACAAGTAGTCATTTGTTTTAATTTAAAAATATAGGATTGATTTTGAGAAGGTGATAAATACTGCTAATAAAAAAATTCAAAATGGGGATTTATAATGATTCTCTGTTAAGTCAATGGTTTAGAGAGGCTAACTTATAATAAAAGTAGAGATGTGCTAAAATATCCATAGCTAATGAGTTATTTGCCATTTGCTAGTGCTGTAAACTTTCCTTGGTTTGCTGGGTCCTACTACAAAAGGCAAAATTTATATCATCTAACTCTCCTCGCTCCTTGTTTTGTCTTTCTTGTGCCAAAAGTGGGGAGCTGAGGGGCCCCCTCCGCATGCTGATGTGTACAGGTATTCCACAGGGGGGCTGGGTGCAGGTGTGGCCGGGGGTCTGAGGTTGGGACTTGCGATGGGTCTCCGCTTCCCCGGGGGTGCCGTGCAGCTCCGCAGGTCTCACGGCACGTGGGATGGGCAGGTCTCAGCAGCATCGGCAGCGGCCCCGAAGCCCTTTGACTCGTAGTTCTTCCTTTGAGCTCCAGGGCTCACGCAGCACCGGCATCTGCCCGGCCCTGCCTCCAGCGACAGCAGATCCTCCTCCTCCCACCCGGGACTGCTCGGGGATCGATGTCCCGTGTCCCGCAAGGAGCGGGACCGCAGCAAGTTCGCTGCTGTGGAGGGGCCCAGAGAGCACCCGGCCAGCGCAGGGCACTGCAGCCTCGGGGGTGCAGAACGCTCCTCCTTGTGTCTCCCACGGCAGCGTGGCGCGGAGATCACGCCGGCTCACGGGTGGGCTCTCTCCTGCCCCGGTAAGGGGGATGCTGTCAGCCCGGCAGCCCCCAGAACCGCCCCTGGCTGTGCCAGCTCCGGCTGCGGTGCGGCCGGTCCTGCCCTCGGCAGTGGCACCTGGGCAGGCAGCCCTCGTGTACAGCCAGCATCTCACCCCGACGTGCAGCTGAGCGTTTGGAGGCCCTTAGCTCTCTTCACCTGTGCTTTGTTCTGTGTCTTTTCTTCTCTCAAAGAAACTTTTAGAAGAGCAAAAAAAGCAAATCTGGGGAAATAAGAACAGGAGAAGCCTGATGCTAACACTTCAGGAGTGGTGGCTGAGCAGGCATTTCTGAAGAGAGGCTTTTCTTTTCTTGAGTGAGTGATAGCAAACTCAGTGTTATTTCACATGTAGGTATTACCATTTTAACTTTTACTGAGGTAAAATAACACCTTGTCACTCAGTGCAAATACCAATCACAAAATGAATTAATTGTAATAACTGTTGTCAACAGAACAAAAGACTTGTTGCTTTCCTAAGCAGATTTCAGTGCCACTGATAACTATATACAGAGGTTCCCTTTGGGCTTATTCAGTGTATGTAGTCAGAACATAATTTCATCTGTCTTTCTCTGTACTTTGTTGTAAAAGTCTCAGAAATTGAGTTAAAAAACCTCTATTTTTTACATATCACTCAGCACGCACTTTTCTAGTCCATATGATTTTTTTTCTGACAGAATCCCTAAACATTTTTACTAGTTAATTAACACATTTTTTCGTGCTAATTTATTAAAGAATTAACAAGTTTATAACAGTCTGCAGAATCTCTTGGTTCCTCTTATGCTGTGATGGACAGTTACTTTCAGAGAGAGTACGGGCAGCTGTTTTGCTACACAAAATAAATTTTTGCTAATGTTACTTCTTCAGCCAGTCATCTTTATCCAAAGTGAACACTGCTGTCCCAATAGATGGGGGAAGTTTCCTTTGAAAAATGGGGAAGAGAGAAAAATTAGCCAAGAAAAGCAAAATTCTTCATACTTGTGCTAACCACAAATTTATTCAAGCGAAGTTTGGGATCGGGGGGGAACTAATTAACTAATTTCACAAAGGAGCCTCAGTACAGCAGGAATCAGTGCCAATATATTATACTCATTTTACATGGCTGTTTAGCTTAATAATCAAAAACACTATGGCATATCCTCTATATTTCACTGCAAATGCTATGTATTTTTTAAAGAAACATATATTAATATTACAGCCTGCAATAGTCAGACATCACTGCCAATGGAATAGACAATCAGGAACTAATCCACAGAACAATTAAAGATCTATTTTGCATCCTTATTTAACCAAATATATATTTTATATTGCTTTCTCCCTCTTCCCTTTCAAAACATACCAAGAGGCTTCAGTACTCCCTGCTCTCCTTGGGAACAGAATCACAAGCTGAGATAAAATACATGGAAAATTAATTATCCCTGTATCTTCCCCCAGAAATAACCTAGAAATCAGGAAAATGCCCATGTAAAAGTCTGTTTGGGTAAGGCTGCCTGGCTCGTGGCTGGAGTGAAGGGTGGGAGGTTAACGAAGCGCTGGTGGAGCAGCCGGGCATCGTTAGCTGGGCACTGGTCCTGCTGCTCTCATCCCTCACTTGGTTACACAGGGTGCAGCTCACTGCTATGCAGGAGAGCACCATCTATGCAGGAGAGCAAGAAACACCCTGGAGCTACAGAAATACCTTGTTGAAATCTTTTCCTTTCCAAACCTGCAGGGGCTGGAGGTTAGAGCCTCATGCAGCCCCTCTCTGGGCTTCGTATCGGGTAATGTTAGTGCCATGCAGCCCTGATTGATGCAGGGAATTTCTGTGGTTTCCCCTCCAACCCTCTGCTGTCAATAACATTTGGTCTCTTTCTTGTTGGCAACTGCTGTGTCTTCAGCCACCAGTCAGTCAAATGTTCCTGCTTCTACTGGGAACTTGCTTTTTGCGTGGGCAGCACGGCTCTGCAGCTGCAGTGGAGCATCTGTCTGCCCTGTACAGGCTCGTGGTGCTGGGGAATGATCTGCTTGCTCACCACTCTGGGGGGGTGACAATAACTGGGTGTGAGATGCAGCACGTTAGTTCTCACAGTCTTCTCTCCTTTTTATTGTTTAACATAAACAGTCCTGAATGTGCCCAAGTGATTTTTCTCTCATGTACTTCCCATGGCAGATGGGACTGGAATATCAGTGATGATTGTGCTGGAGCTTGAGTGTATTTTTTTCAGCAGCCTTAGGCCAAGGCTGTGGATAATCTTGTGTGGATGCACAGGGATGTAGGAAGGGTCTGCAAGAAACTTTCCCTGCAGTTCAGGCATTCATCACAGAGAAGTGACTGTGGGGGGGAGCTACTCTGTGATGCCTAGAAATGCTATAGTCAAGGTCCTTGGGCCCCAAGAGTGGCTGGTGTGCTGCAGTGGTTTTTGGGACACGCTGGTTTTGTGCTTGGAGCAGCTCAATGCCTGAGTTCTGCTGCAACTCTGATGTCACTTCTCAGCTTGAGGCTACGGCTTACCTGCAGACACAAGATTTTGGACAGAGGAAGCAGCATGAAAAAGGTTGAATGGCATGTTCTCTGTGTTCTGATGCTGTGTGGGTGGGGATAGCAGTTCTGCTTGGAATGCACCAGCCATCCTTGGATGGACTCATGATGGGTTCTCAGAAAAAATGGTATCGAAAACCTGAGGTCAGGCTGGGCATGGGCAGCACAAATGGGACAGGAGGACATAGGTCTGCTCCCCCACACCAAGCCTGGGAGTGTGTGCTGTGTGGAGGAGCAGACAGGGATAGTGCAGTGCTTCTTATCCAGACGTCTGCTACCCCCCTCCACTCACCCATTTATTTCCCAGTAAATCTGTTTGAAAGACAGAAAATACTCCCAGCCTCTCATATAACACCATCCCTTGTGCTGACTGGTGTTTTTTGCTGTTGTAACTTGGCTGTCGCATTCTTTCTCCTCCACTCCTTTGGGGCACATTAATGATGGTGTTCCTACAAAGTTAGAAACTGGGGGGCTCTAGGTCAGGCAGCTTCAGCCCTGGCTGTGACTTTCCACAGCAGAGCCCAGCAGCCCCAGTGACTGGCAGGATGGGGACCTGCAGTAGGTTTTGTTGTCACCAGGGCTGAATTTGGATTTGCTTCTCAGCCATCACAGTTCTGTTTTTTTCTGCTCCTCTTTGGGTGATTAACTGTGAAAAGAAGCGTTTCTCGTTTCTGCAGGCCACTCCTCTCCCTGCTTCTTGGCACTAGTTGCTAATCAAAACATGTCTTTGATAGCCAAATGGCATTTGGCTGAGCCAAACACAGAGCTAGACACACAGGCTTCTTGTGATCAAGCGCTTTATTAATGTGAGGTTTAATGCAAGTTCACTCACAGCATGCGGACCCCACAGTAAACATTCAACAATCTAATTCTGTAGCACTGTGTTTTATTTAGCATGAAAATATTCCAGAGGATGAAAAAAACAGTACTCCGCTCAGGAGTGATATTTCAAAGATTTAAAAATATTAATTTTTTTCTCTTTCAAGAGCAAAGATGTGTTAGTCTGTCATTTTATAAAAGGACAAACCTTTTTTTTTTTAATCAAACCTATTTCTATAGTTAAGTAAGTGCAGAGTTCTAAACCAGTAAACTTTTGCTATATTTCTATAATTCATGTTCATATGATATCAGAATATTCCAAGAGATATTTTGGGGGAAATTTGTAAAATAAATGTGCTTCCTGGCAGAGACCTTGTATGCCAAGTTTTAGCCTGGGCTGCATTTTCACAGCTGAGTTATAAAACCCTGAAAAACAGGATTTATAATGGAAATGCTGACACAAACTTAACCATAGCACTGCTATCTAGTGCTGCTATAATATACTGTATGAAGAAATCAGTTCATTAGTTAGTTATAAACAAAGGACAGAGATAGTAAATTACAGTAGGTATTTCAGCAGTTTTCTATATATTTATGACACAAAAATATGCAGCTGCATTTTATTTCTTGAGACAGTATTTAAGGATTTCAGATTTAATACACATTAGTTTGGTTATGCACATTGTGCATTTTGGTCTTGCTGTTCCCTCTTGTAGTTTTATTCATGGTATTTTCTTCTTTCTCTGTTGCTCATTAGAAAAATGTTAAAAATCCATTTTCATCTGATTAATAATAAAGCTGATCACATGTAACCTAATTTTCATTCACTGCTGCCCCTGTCTGTGGAGTCATATACAAAGTGACCTTTGAATCACCACTGGGCCCATAAAGCACAATAAGCACCATTGTCCTGTCAAAAATTGAAGATGTTTTACATCATTACAAAATTTAATGTTCCATCTTTTCAAATGCACTACTTTTCAAAGGCCACATTCCAATTGAAGCTCATTAAAATCAGACTCAAGTTTCCTGTGGTGGGGATGAGAAAGAGTTTCTCATGCATTCGGAGTAATATGAATCACTCTTTTAAAACAGATATGGTTACATATTAGTTTTGAAAGGTACAGTAACTGCTGAGCCTCCACTGTCTGCAACAGTGAGGCTTTTGTACTTATAAATCTAATAACTGCCTCCTGATCCCTTGTACTTCATCCACACTGTATCCTATTTACTTATGAATAAATCAACTTTCTAAATAAAATTGTTGTTCAAAAGTTCAGGGGTTGAATTATAGGAGTCTCTGGCTCAAAGCTTCTATTAAGGTTTTAGCAGACATCTGTAAAACTCTTGTTAAAAAAAATCGTTTTTTCTCAAAACTCCTTGAATACATTAGATTGGGAGAACCAAATTCTTCTCCAGAGCAATCCTTTATAGTCTGCTGAATTACACAAAGGCTGAATTTGCTTCCTAATCTTATGGAATAATTTCTCATAGTGTTTTATTTATAAATCAAATAGAACTTTGATAAACTGATGACTGAAAAGGGCTGTATGTTTGTAAGTATATTATCATGCTCCTCCTATGCCAATAGAGTTAGACTCAGAATAGTGGAAATGCTCGGGTACTCAATGTAGCAACATTAAAAGGCTGGTTGCCTCTCCATCCCACTTTCCTTGTGAGAGGAGCTGGCAAGCTTCATGTAACTCCATTTCCACAAACAAAAGCAAATAAAGAAAGATATTCAAGCCTTTTAAGAGTTAATGTTGCACTGCTATATATATACACATGGCTGAATCTTGTGTGTATGAACGTGCTCGTTGCTACCCTATATGTGAAGCAGATGTATATAAATATTATTGCACATTTGGTTTACTATAGCTATTACATGATCTTGCATTACATGAAAAGCGTTTCATATATTGGTCACATGCAATACAAACTGTGCTGCAAAACTGTGCGTTAAACATTTTATGAAGAAGATAGATACGAATGTACAGTGAATACTATTTTCAACTGTTGACAGACCTTGAACATGTTTCCTCTAAGTTTATGATCATGAAACTGCAGCTATAATTTGCCAGGCACTGTTGCAAGTGAGACAGAATGAGCAGGAATGTCAGTCTTCTATCAATATTGCATTAAGATGCTATTGTATTTCCAATATTCCTAGTGTAGCTCATTAACGTGGTATATTAGCATAACACATGATAAAGTCAGGGCCAGGTGGTTCTCACATTTTAGTTATAATGTTTTTAATGTTGATGGTGGTGTAAAAGAGTACAAACCCAGTCTGAGGTCTGTGGGTATCAAAGGCTATAGAACAGTCAATTCTTACGTGGGTCAGGAATATGGAATACCATATGCTGATATTCCTGCATTATGCTGAAATCTCATTTAGCATTGAGATTTTCGCAGCCACAGTTCAATCATATTTTTACTATAGTATTGTACAACACCAGACATTCTCAGTTCTCATATTCTAAGCTGTATTCTGTGTGCTGAGTCAGTACTGAACAAAATTCTTTGACTTTCCACAGCAATTGTAATCTTAACCTCATTTAACACCCAACTAGAAAGGGGTTTGGTTTGGTTGATTCATAAAAAATACAAATCATTGGATAAAAGTGTTTTATCTAACTAATCTGTAATTGCTGATGCTCTGACCTTCCTCTGGTCAGTTGTATCATGTTTTCTGCATTGTTTTAGTCTCATTGTTTGTGGAGGTTCCTTCATTTGTTATTAATAATAATAATTTGTATTCATGATTTTATTAACAGCATATATCAGTAGATTATTGAAAATAGCTGGTACAGTCAGTCTAACCTATCCCTGTGTATAGATGAATCAGCTGGTTTATCATCTGCTTCACCCGGTTTGCTGTGGATGAAGTTTGGTGCTGGCCAGGTTTCACACCTCAATCCACCATGGGGCTGTGTCTGCTGGAGGAGACCCGCTCTCCCCTCTCATCTGTGGCCTTCTGAAGCAGCAGGTGAAACCTTTCCTCCTCTGTAAAGCACAGACTTTCCCATCCTGCTGTTTACAACTCATATGGAAGTGAGTAAACTTTGTGGCCTGCTAAGGGCCACTTTATGAAGTGCTAAAAGGCTTTAAAGCAGGCAGCGACCACAGCGGCCCCACTGCCAGGGGAGGCAGTGGGCAGGTGGGTGTCCCAGAGGGCTTTGCTCCTGCATTGCCCACGGGCACCCAAAATTGGGAATGATCTGTCATAGCACAGTAATTTCTGCCCTTTTGGGGTGTCTGCAGCTCTGGGAGCCACAGTGCCTCCAAGGGATGCCAAGCAGAGACCCTTCTTCCAAATGGAGTAGGCTTTTTTGGGGCAGGTTCCCCTCAGGGTTGTGAGCAGTGATGCTGTTTTAGGTAAAGTGTCTGCATCCATGCCTTTGTGGTACCTGCCTTCCTCAAACACCTGTTCCCTCTGTACAGAGAATCACACATCTCTTTGATCACATTTTCTGATTTTGACCTCCAGTAACACCCAACTTCTGGAATTGACCCCAGAATTTGTGTAAAATAAAATTTGAAACACTTTCCTCACTCTGCCTGACAAATGCTAAACTGTGCCTTTCCCACTTCCAGGATTAGTGGCACAACCTTGGAGAACTAGAGTAGAGATTGTAGCTCTTTGTGCAGTTCAGTTCTCAGTCTCAACTGTGGTAATTAGTGACAAGCATCTGTATGTACAAGAAAAAGGAGCCACTTCCAATTCCTGTGTACTCCTAGGAAAAAATCTGAACAAAAAAATAAAAAGGAAAACCAGATTGCTTTGTTCCTTTAACCTATCTTGTACTTAATGAATCCATAGCCTGTACTGACAGTACTTGAAAGGATTAGGGTATGTTCTGAGGCATGCCATGGCATAACAGCCTCTGAGCAGGCTGAGCTGCTACTGTACATCAGCCAGAAGTGGAAAAATACTGACAGCAAAACTTTGAAACACTCTCTTGCAGGGAGCTTTCCTCAACCATTTCTCTCACTTTCTGAAGAGCCATACTCACAGGGAGATCTTGGGCCTTTATTCCAACCTACCTTTTCTTTCTCTGTGTGTCTGACTGTCCTGCAGACACCTCTGTCTGCAGGAAACCAGGATCTGTCTATCACAAATAGGTGGATGCAGCTGATGGAGGAGAACTTCCTCCGCTCATGATGCTAGCATGGGAAATGAATAGAAAATTGTTCCTTTGAGGAAAAACTTCAGTTAATCCACGCTTGTCTATTTAGAACAAGGCATTTAATCTGAATTTCCTGCAAACTTTATGTTTAAGTACTTTATTTGGCCCATTTAATTTTCTTAAGCAAAGTCTATAGACAGACATATCTTTTAGGAGATGTCAGGTCTTTTTTTTAATTTCTCAGTTAGAGCTTTGTGCTGCCCACAGTGGACACCATGAAAAATTCAGGATTTGCCCTCATCAGTGATTACTTTGAATAGGAAATAGGATGTTACTGTATAGCAGCATACAGTGGTTACAGGACTGAGAGCATGGGACGGTGCTTGCAATATGTACACCTTTAATAACAATGCTTCTGCATCTGCCTTGAGTCTGTGTTTTCTATCTTGTGTTCTTCCATAACAGTGGATGCAAATGAAGACAGGCAATTTCTTTTGGCTTTAATGGGCTTTCCCCTGGAAAACATAATTCCTTATATTGTGTAAGCTTAGCTGGCAGTAGGTGCATTAACAGGGTCAGTAAAGTGTTATGTCTGCAGAGTACACATGAATAAAGTTCTGAAATTCTCTAATAGGCAGAAGGGTTTCAGGTGTTAGGAGTGGAGTTACCATGTTTTCTCAATAAGCATAAATACATTTCAATAACAACTTACTGAATAAGTGATTTTTGTGTCAGAAAAACAAACAGTTGTTACATGAACAATATGTAAATTACGGGAGAGGGGTGGTTTGCACTTCTCCTAGTTGTCTCAAGTATGGAATTTTTTTTACATCATGTATTGAAGAAGGAAGGAACCTCTCTGCTCTCTACTCCAATGAGAAAGACACGTCTGTGTATACATTTTAAATTTAGTATTGTGTGTAGTAGTATGGATGACAGAAGACCACAGTAAGCAATGTAAATATAGATATGCTAACTTGAAAACTAATATCAAAATTAAGTTTTTAACTATGTCAGGCATAGATCTGAATATTGGTAGCTAAGATCCTTAGGGAATGCAGGCATATTTTGAAACGATAGGTACAGTGTTGTTTGTATATCATACATCTGACCACATTTCTGCCAGAGAGCAGGAAATTCTCCTGCTAAATGCTTCAAAGACATCCAATCTCCCAAACCCAGAAAATGCTTGTTTGCTGCTCCTGCCCATCCTGCACACCCAGCTTATTCATTAGCAGACTAGATCCTCATTATGATGATCTCATTCATTAGCAGACTAGATCATCTGGTGCTTCCAAACTTCTTGCTTCAAAGCATCGTCTTCAAAGTCGACACTGCTGAGAGTCCCAGGCTGTGTCACGGCTGCTTGGGACTTGGAAGTTGTTCTGTGAACCCATGTGTTTTCTAACGAGTGATCTGGATGTGCAGAAGAGACTTGCATAAACAGGGGTGGGAAAATCCTGTAGGAATTGCAAATACAGCACCCAATAATGGCAGTGCAATGTAACTGATTAGGGGGGCTGACTGATAGGCTTCAGGATGAGCTCAAGTATGTCATGACTGCAAAACTGAGTTTTAAAGCTGGGGCAGCAGGAGGAGGTACAGCCAGGTGGGAATGATCTGTAATTTTCAAAGAACATAGCAGACATTTTTTTGTTTGAAATTTCTTTTGTGCATTCAATTATGAAGCTCTAAAGTTGTGTAGCAATTAACTGAGGAGTGCTGTCCAGTTAGAAGCTGAGAGAAACAAGGGTATATTGAATAGCAAAATGTGACTTTTCAGAGAAGAAAACGGTTCCATGCTTTTTTTCCGAGTAGAAGAACATCCAGCTTAAATAGAGTATTCAATTTTTAATGAATTGGGCTCTTAGTGTCCTATGATCTATGAATGAAGAGCTAAAAAATGATAAATGCGAGCACACAACTGATGGGATTATACATGGCATAGTTCCTTTGGAAGATATTATTGTTTGTTTTGGTTATTTTTTAATTTTCTGCTTAGATATATTCTTGATTGTGGGCATAAACTGGTAAATGATTTGCAGTACTCTTAATCATTTCCTCAAACATTTTTACCTCTTTAAATGAACTGTAGTTTAACCTAAATTGGTATGCCTTCTCCTACTTGTAGAAGAGCAGAAGGTTTTAAAATGATCTAATATGGGACAGTATTTAGCATTCAGTATTTTCTAGCCCAAGAAACATTATATAATAATCTATAATCAAAAACACTAAAAACCTGTTAACTGCTAAATTCTGTTTCATTCTAACATTACAACTAAAACTCATTTATAAGTAAATGAAAGTCAAGAGGATTAAATTCAATTAAAATTACTTTGAAGTATGGGGGAAAAATGTTTCACGGTGATATAAATCAACATATTGTTATTGCCTTCTTTTCCTTATCCGTTAAGGGTCTCTAAAGTGAAATGTAGTCTAAATTATACGTGGAGAACAAATAGAGAGAAAAGAACTCCACGCACCCACAAGCACAACCCAACTCAAATGAAAGGTTTGGGTGTACTTGTGGATGAATGGTGTGCTTTTCTGTGTGCTTTGCAAGCCAGAATTGTGGAAGGTTTCTCCCACTTGCAGCCTCCATACCTTCATTGAGTGCAGTATAAATAGAAAACCAATTAAAGTACATCTTTGTTATTAAAAAGAGGGAGACAAACAAAAAAACCAACACCATTTTAGTATGCATGCATTTTTTACTGAAAGTAGGATCTCAGCAGAGAAATTAACTTTAATAATCTATGGATTACAAGACATATCAAGCCTTCAAAGCATTGCAGCGTTAGATCTATTCTCAAATGGGTTTAAATTACTTTAATAGTTAATAATAAGTGATATGACTCATTTTTCCAAGTAAATCAAGATCGGTTGTCATTTGTTCATCTGGTCTGAAAACCTCTTAATTATGGCAAAGAAATTCCTCAGTACCTATTGAGCACCTCTGGGGTGTGTAATACTAAAATGAACTTCCAGTTTTTCTCTTATTTGATGATTTAGGACATAAATCTAACACAAATCAGGGAGTAATGTTTTCAGTATCCCTCTAGCCCAGCAAACGTCAAGCCTCACTACAGAAACACACAGCCACCCTACAGCATAATTCAGAGAACATCTCTTACTGTCAATTTAGCTCTTGATCTTAAACATGCATGGAACATTTGGAAATGCATGTGTGCATGTGTGTGTGTGTGCAGATATGCAAATCATAGACATCCCATTGAAGACATTTTTATTGAAAGAGGGCCAAATTCTACAGCCTTCCTGAAAAGTTATCATTGGTCAGTAAAAATCAGCAACCGAAAATTTCACTAACTCCTTGCCTACAGAAGTTTGCTCCCATGAGCAAGATCAGGACCATAGAAAAACAATGCTATTGTTGTTTAAGAAAAGAACCTCACTGTCTGCTTTAAATCATATATTGTTCCCACAGGTTTCAATTACTTCACATAAGGAGACGGTGCCAGCGTGTAACAATGGCGTGGCTTTCTGTCTCCATGGCTCTGGTACAATACTTTTAAATGAATTATCAAACTGATCAAAACAAACATTGTTCCTCTCATTACTGTGCTGCAACCTCACCACTAGCAGAGTGAGCATCCACACATGTAGCCGAGTGCCCAGGGACACAGATGCTTGCTGGGCAAGTTCCTCTCCCAGCAGGAGAGGCTGCAGGGCTGGGGATGCAGCTCCTCTCACTGCTCGAGGTGGGCAGGATGCTCCTCAGCCAGGCACCTGGACCTGTCCCTAGTGCATGGCAATGTGTGAGGATCATATGCTGTAAAATCCTGTTCAGCAGCCTAAAGAAGGGTGTGGGTAGGAGTTATTTTCTATGAGAGATTTTAAAGAAGCAGAGAAGTTATTCTCATATCTGTTCACACTCTTCAGAATGAGTCTATAGAAAGCCCCATTAAAACTCACAAAACTCAAAAGCAACTTTAAACCGTTAAACTATTTTGCATCATCTCTTCAAAGGCCACACAAAGTACAGGTAATTAAATCCTAACATTTAAATCCTAACATTTGTGCAAGAAACATGTAATGCCTATTGGCTGGATGCTATTCGCAATTCAAGAGATTGAATTATGGAGGCCAGAAACAGAATCGTGGAATCACAGAATAGTCAGGGTTGAAAGGGACCTCTGGAGATGATCCAGTCTAACTCCCCTGCCAAGGCAAGGTCACCTGGAGCAGGTTACACAGTAACTCATCCAGGTGGGTTTTGAATGTCTCCAGAGAAGGAGATTCCATGACCTCCCTAGGCAGCCTGTTCCAGTGCTCTGTCATCCTCCATGGAAACACATTGGGTAGGCAACAATTTTTTTTTCTCCTCTTGTTCTTTGCCAAGTATAAATTCTTCATAAGATTTTGTTTTAAAATAGTGATCTGTATTTTCTTTAACTTCAACAGTCTTTTTGCTCCTTGCTGTGACACTTTTGCTGTGTGTCCATACCACCACCTACAAGCTCAAGGGAAGTCCTTTTTCAGGCACATTTAACCACAGTTGGGCTGTGGGGCTTTGCAGGCAGCACATGTAGAAACTTCTGCTGCAGTTGGGCATAAAATCAGCTGAAAAATAGGAGACCCTCCCAATTACAGCTGTGGATAAATACCAATTGTAAAAAATTGCAATTAGCTGAAGAACATTTCTCATATTCATAGTCATTATGAAGTATTGCTTTTCTGTCCCCCTCAGACTTGCTGGAGTTTTACCACAGGGTACAATGGGATCCATGCTGAAAGAGGACTAACAGTTACAGATGCATTACTAACAGATCTGTGAACTTTCTGAGATAATGTGAACCTCTGCGGTTGTAGTGTTGTGTTCATTTTTCAGGTATTAACTTAGGCTCACTGTACCTTGGAAATCATTTGAATATTTATAAATTGAAGTATTTCTTTTCATAGCAAAATTAAAGCACTATCGTCTTGCAACTAACCCTCCTTGTTCCACCACTCCAAAAACAAAATCTCGAGTATGATAACCTTCATTTATAGATGGCAATAAGCATATTTAGCAATTTTATTAGTCATGACCCTTGTACTAAATATCATAATCAGAACAGAGATGTGTGAGATAATTTCTATATGGAAGTCAACTGCAGTAATTCTTGTAAAATAAAAATAGCATTGTGTTCAGAAGAATAATATGTCCATATTTAATATGTGTTTTAGTACAAACAAAGAGACCACACAGTGTTTTTTTGAAAAGTCCTACATTAATAACAAGCTTCATGAATAGAAACAAAGCTCTAAAAATGTGATTTTTAGTGTTAACTTTAATTTCTGTCACATGCTTATATTCTTCCATATATAGTCATTAGATTTTTATTACAAACAGGAAAGAGAATGCTGTGTGCTTTGTGTGAATGCATAATCAGCAAAAGTGCA
Organism: Calyptomena viridis; assembly: GCA_013390005.1. Taxonomy (NCBI): domain Eukaryota; kingdom Metazoa; phylum Chordata; class Aves; order Passeriformes; family Eurylaimidae; genus Calyptomena; species Calyptomena viridis. Next base: position 229,157 of record WEIV01023085.1, read on the forward strand.
ATTTGTTGAACCAGTTGCTCCCAAGAAGTTAAAACCCATCCTTTGTTAATGACACCTTTACTGATGTCTGTACTAAAGATGCAGATTATCAGATAAACATCATATTCAGACTTCGCTCACTAATTGACTGAACAAGAATCGGTCACACTTTATGTACCATTCCATAATGGATTTTCATGTTTGTGAACCCTAACTGGCTGTGGAAATGGAAAGCAAATGTTGCATAATCACAACTGTGGTTTAGGTTTTTTAAGCCAAGAGAAAAACCCCAACTTTTTTCTTCCCAGTTTGTGACAGGTTCATCATTACAGATGGGTGATGAAGGATCATTTTGTGGTCATATCAGCTGTCATGCTACTGTTTAGAGAATTTTTAAAATGGTCATGAAATATAATATTTTTCAGTTAGATGTTACATGAGTAATTGATAAAGTGACGGTGAAAGGCACAGGTATAATAATTGAAAGTTTTTTGTCAGAGGTTTGTGAGAACACATGCCACTTATTGAGTATCTGACTATCACCATATTAGGCTGAGTTTCTTTCTGCTTGTATATCTGCAGCAGAAGCTCTCATTAAGCATATTGTAAAAAGATCCTTTTATGAAAATGCTATCAAGTATTTATAACTACAGCACTGAAGATCAGAGGAGGATATTGTTCAAAATCTGTGCAACATAAAACTGGTCAGAAATATCAACATCAATCAGTGTCAAAATTAAAACTGACTTGAATTTGTTTTCTTTTAAAATCCTTTTTATTTTTTTTGAGTGGGTTATAACAAGCACATACTCATTTTGACAATCTTATTTGCTGGCCCCACATTGCAATAAATTAGAAATATGCTGGTAATAAAAGGAAAGTATTGAGGCTACCAAACCAACAGAAAAAAAGCATTCCTAAAAAAAAAATAGACATCAATGCACCATCACCACTAATATATGCAAAATAAGAACTCTTCTCTCACCTGAAGAGTCCTGATATGAATATGGAAATAAGGGAATTGTCCACTAGTCTAAAGGTTTGAGTTATCAGTCCTAATACATTTGGCTCAAAAAAACCAGTTCCACTCTGGATTAGGGGTTATTAGATACTCCCAAGGCTGAGCAGCAGAAGTGCGACTATGTATTACCCAACTGGTCACTTCTTCCCATACTGCATATGAAGAGATTATCTCAGATCTCTAGAAGCCAAAAGAAGGGATAATGTATATACTTCTAACATTGGCACTTTTCCAAGAGAAAGTTGTAACTAGCCTAACAAAAAAAAAAAAAAGCCAGAACAAAGGGTGAATGGCATATGGTGGTTATCCTACAATATGGTCCTTATCCCTTTTAATACATCTCTGTAAGACATAAGCAAAGCATGGCAATGTTTTCTTAAGAGATGACATGGCTGCATTATACCCCAATGAAACTTTGTTAATAATTTTAAAAATTATTTCTGTTATTTTTTATTTATGAATCCTGGTGCTTCTGAAGCGCCTATTTGGGCTAGATTCCTGCATGAGGACTTTGCTTTCACTCCAGTAGTGTGGCTGGTCTGTGCTAGATGTTCTGTGGTGACTGGTCAGCTTAGTAGTCTCTCTGGTCACAAAAATTGTATGTGTGTGGGTAAATTCATTCTGGGAATCAGTAGTCCCGCTACTAAGGTGACCATGATGAGATTGTTGTGCCTTATCAAACTGTGGTGCTTTTCCTCCAAAAGTGCAGGGGCAAACTTTCACAGGGCTACAGCCTGTAACTGTGGTTACTGCCTAACCTGGTCCTTACCCAGATCAGGCAGAGCATCTTCAACCCTGTCTTTTCTTCTTTTTAGCTTGAGTGTCACTGGTTCGGTGTTAGTGGTCATCATTGACAGAGGAACACCATTGCTCACCACAATGACTTTTTAAAATAATTTAGCCACAGCAGAGAAGCAGCAGGATACTTAGGATGACTTCAGAGTTACATTTCCCTCCTGTCCTCCTTTCTGCCATGGTGGGATGTATTACCCCAAAGTTAGGAGCTGGACGAGCAGCCATACAGGTGTTCTGCCTGACAGAGCAGCCTCAGTGCTCAGGGTCCCAGCTCCATGCACATCGTCTCCCCCCCTCCAGGATTTTCTGGAGGAGAACACAAAAGTCCTAAATGTAGATTTGTTGTGTGGGAGCCCTCGGATGAGTAGACACTTGGAAAGAACACCCCTATCTCACTGTTGTTCGCTGCTCAGATTATAAAAATAAAGGAATCCTTTCAAATGAAAGAATATTCTCATCGCAGAATGCCAGATCATATTTTGTATCTAATCCTCCTGACTTCAGTAAAAAAATTGTACAGAGAGTATAACAAAGTACTTTGACAGTGTCTTAGTTAAAACAAGATCTCGGGAAATGAGTGCGATAATGAGCAATCGGCTAAAAACTCCAGCATATTGCACCAGGCCCTGAGAAATAATGCAGAAGCAAACCCCTTTGTTCATATAATCACCAGTTGCAGACTCTGCTGACTGCTTATTAATTGTCTGCATGACACTGGAATTATTTGACCATAAGATGAGGCCATGATTCCTTAACCATTATTCCTCATCCCACCTCTGTGGGGTAGTGAGGAAGGATTTTTAAACTGTTACACTGCTCTGATATGGGCCAGGTCTTTGTACAATGAAATCCCCCCAAAACAGCCCCCTTCCTACTGACACACTTGTAAACAACTTTTTTTCTTTTTTAGACATCAGTAGTGTTGCTATACAGTGATTGAAAGATTCCAAAAGCCAGCCCAAATCTTTGTTTTACTGTTTTTGTAATAGAAATTATGTGGCTTTTGAAGCTCTTCCACTGAGACTCAGTTTGAGAAACCACAAAGCTAGGGATTTGAGAATTTATTTACAGTATGTTGACTTTATTTTTCCTAAATCTAGCTAAATAACTAAAAATATCATAATTAATGCAGGAGCCTATGACTGTCTTTTTTCTTCTCCTCTTCCAAAGGAGCTCCAGATTCACAGGATTCACTGTGAAATACAGATAAAGTCAAGGAAGTTTTGAAATTCCTGCAAGAGTAACAAAATGTTGGCTACATCTTGTAAATCATGGAAAAATGCAGCACCTCTGAATTACAGTTCATCTGGAAAAAAAAAAGAGAAAATATGAAAGATGATAAAAATAATTCTGGGTCTAACTCCAATACGTACATTCCTTCATAATTTTGTCCATTTGAATATAAAACTCTTTCTCTACAGTAACTTATTAGGATCTTTCCTTGGGACTGCACCCCAAATGAGTCAGAAGTTCTGCTTCAGATTAAGTTAACTAATTATATTACCTTTTAAGTTTGCCTCCAGGTAACTTCTCATATTTCTAGCTCATGTAAAGGGTGGTAAAACCTTTTGTAGTAGTATAATTTATTTGGTGCCAGCTACTAAAGGGCATAGCAGCACCTGAAAGAGAACTAAAGCCAAAATGTTATTAAAAATTAAAATCTCACAGGGAACTGTTTTTTCTCTTTATGAACACACTTGATAATCCAGCTGGGAAGAATGGACTTGGGCCCATGTAGCTAGTAGTACATCACTTCAAAATTTTTATGGTTAAAAATGTAAAAACACAGGTTATTCTCCATATGTTTTTCTTTTACATTGGTTAACATATTTTTTATTTTCTGTAAGTCTGTGTCCATGTGGTGGATCATCATTGGAAGACCACTGTGGATTCTTACACATGATGTGCCCTTTCCAGGAGCAGGTGAATCACTGGTCACTTTGAGGGGCCTGAATGTGTCATTTGTTTTTTCCTCTTTGTGTGTGGGTAAGAGAGGGAAAGGATTGCCACAGGATGTTTCAGAGAACCCACCTTCAGCTGCTATTCAGAAACCACCAGTGGGTCTACAGGTTAGCACTTCTTCAGTTTCTGAGCAGTCAGACATGGGATGCAACATTTGCCTTCTGATGGGAAGCACTGCTCAATCCCCTGGGATCAGCACAGGGTCCTCTGAGGCTGGAGGAGGTGATGTCTGGGCACCTGGCAACAAGTCCCACTCAGTCCTTGAACCTTCGGCACTGCTCTCAATGGCAAAGTTGGGATTTTTTGCTCCTGATTCATTTACATAAAGGTCAGGATTTTGAATTGGAAATGTTTTTACTTTTAAACTGGCTAGACAGAGTTCTGACAGTTCTAATCCCCACTTAGAAAGGAGATCCTATACTAAGTTATTTTTTCAGTTATTTTTCATATTCATTTATTTTCTGTGGCTGTCAGGGGTCCATGACCTGCACCTTCCTGATTGTATGCAGAAGGATGTGCAGGATTTTCCAGCGGTTGTCTCTCTTCTTCTACAACTTTAAGCACAAAAACTAGGAGCCACTCAGTCATCATCATTACAGTGTTTTTTCAGTTCCCTTTGAAAAAACCCAACAATTCGACACTGAGGCAGTTTTAAAATGAACATCAAAGTATGATCTATAGAAGTGCTGTGAACCCAGGCCATCAAATGGTGGCAAAGACATTCTTAACCTCTGACAATGAGGCTCTGACTTTTCCCAACAACTTTTGCTGAATATGGCTTCGAATACAAAAAACATGCAGCACTCAGGCCAGGACCAGGAGGAAGAACATTCCCTTGCAGAATCAGGTCAGATGGTACGTCTCTGCATCTTTCATTATAAAGAATTTTTTTTCCTTTAACTTCTATCCCATGATTAAAATACCACTGGGATTAAAAATTAGAAGTTGCTGTCCCATAATAGACCAGGCTGACCTCTATATTTCAGTGGTGCTGCTGGGATCGTTGTGCAAATGACATTGGTAGATCTCAGTGCACTTCAGGAGCCTGCATTTTGCATTAGCACACTGCTCTACCTCACCCTCAACTGCTTACCCTAAAACACACTGTGTTTTTGAAGCAAGTGCCATACTCCTGCCATCCTTGTTGAAAAGTTTTCCCTTCTTTATGTGTGGTCAACACTAAGGCAAATGCTAGTGGAAAGCTGGAGTCTGTTTCTGGCTTTTGGTGAAGATAAGGGGTTTGACTGGGGTATTTTCCTTCTCAAGATGATGTCCAACGGAGAATGTTCTTGGCGTCATGGTGCTGCAGGAACATCAGGATTTCCCAGATCAGAAGGGCCCACCTCCTCAGTTGTGTTAGGTCCCTACCTTGCTGAAAAGGAAAGAGTTTTGATGCTATGCCTCCCTCACGCCCAGAGAGATGTTCAAAGGCACCCTCAGACTGTGTGTCTTCCACCTCCACACATTTTGAACTCCTACTAAGAGGGTTTCCAAACAGTTAAATTCCCTGTCTCTCTTCAGGCCTTGCAGCATTTCACAATGCTATTGTCAAACTACAAGCCAAGAACACATAAGTAAGAGTTTTCTTTTTTTTTTTTTTTTTTTTTTCTTGGGCCCATCTTTATTTAATTCTCTCTGTGGTCCATTTTAACTCCCTCCTTCCTGGCCAGCAGAGCCTTCTCACCACTGCCCCCTCCTGCCTGTGCTCCTCCAGTTGTCCCAGAGATTCTATCTTTCTTCCAACATATGAGCAAACCCCTTATTTTCTTGAAGTCTTCAGGTTTTCCCTTACAAGCAGAAAAAGGGGCAGTGGGCTGAGATGGTCTGGAGAAGGAGATTCCTCTCTACAGTTCTGGAGTCAGCGTGGCTGGTACCCTTCCTTAGCTTGGAGGAGCTTTCTGAAGATAACTGCATTTTGAATGTAAAGATGCTTGTGTGTAGTATGAACCATGACTACAGACAGCTCAAAGGCAGTATGTTATGATACTTTTCCCAGTGATCCCTCTTAACAAACAAAAAAAAATAGCAAAAGCCAAACCTTTTCCTTGCTCCAAAATGCTGTTTCACTAACTCTAAGCGTCAAAAGGATTTTATTCTTAGCCTTCTGTTTCGATCAGTTAATTCCCACCAGGGCTGAGATAAAAATTGTCTGTGGGACACACTGTTCTTTCTTCTTATACACCTAATGTTGCTGTGCTATTTTGGGCTACCATTTAAATAAAAGCCAATTTGACTAAAGAGCAAATATATTCTGTCAAATGACGGCAAAAGGGCAGAGCTTGGGAAAAAGAAACAAGAAAATGCAAGGCATTCATTTTTCCTTTGTACTTTTTAATAAAAGAAATTCTCTTGCAGCTTAAAGTGACACATTAAAAGATGTATGTATCGTGGCTTTTAAAAACACAATTAGATAACACCTTGTCAAATACTTATATTCTTTGTTGACAGCCTTGAGTACAATCACAATAACAGCACAGCTATTTCAGCATGTTTCTTATTCAGTTGCCATTGGCAGAGTCAGCCATTTTATAAAAATGTTACTGTTTATCACTTTAATCATCAATCTACATCTAGTCAAAACAATAAGTCAGAAGGAGTAGTAAATTATACTTGTGCAGCCCTGATGAGTTTGAACTGTTTTGCTGAAATTAACTGCAATAATTATCTATTTTTCTAAAGCTGTTAAGAAGTTCTGGATAAGGAAAAAAAATTGGATCAACGAGGACTTGGCTTTTGCCCGTTTTATAAAAAAAACCTCTTTTTAGAAGGCTGTGAGAAATTCAACACTGAGTCTTAGTTTTCTAAGGTGAAAGAATAAACATAGTTTTTGTTCTATTTTTCTGGCATAAAGATCCTCAGACTGAGTTGTCAGGTGGCCCAGCCCTGGCTGGAGGTGTATGCTGCTCCAGAGGGTCTGGCTGCTGTTGGTGAAGGGACTGCTCTGGAGGCACCAGGCCCAGCAGAGCAGCAGACACCCGGGTGGGCAGGTGCTTGATCTGTGTCAGGGATGTGCTCACTTAGGTTCTAATATTGGTGTTATGTTAACAGTACCAAAGAATGCTCCATCTGCTGTAGATGGAGATATGTCTTTTGTGTAGAGATGTGTGTATATATTTTATATATATATGCACTTTATGCATGTATATATATGTATAAATATGTATTTTATCACTAAAAATAACAGAAGCTATCAAGGTTCCCATTTTACAGGCAGGGGAAAGGACACCCACCCATCCCACCATGCTGGCCATGGGCAGGGCTGGGTGTGTATCTCGGTGGGCCCCACGGGGGGATGGTGCTGTGACTGCCTGGAGGTGACTGATGGGCACAGTGCCCTCCCCACCCTCTCTGTCTGTGCTTGCCATTATCTTTACCCAGTTCAACACAGACCCCCCATGCCCCCCATCAGGCATCCAGCCCATTTGATGAGTACCAAGGAAGTTTGATGGCTGGATATCCTGCAGCAGTTTCACTCTGCACCCTGACCATGTTTCTGATTTTGCTGGGACACCTGTGATGGCCAAGGCTGCCTCCAACTATTCCCTGTGGCTCCATGTTTGGGTGCAGGGCAGGGTTCAAGGGTCCACTCCCGTGGTAGAAGGACTCCTGCCCCAGGGAGTGCAGTTGTCACTTCCCTATCATCAAAGCCTTTGCCTTTTTTCACCCTTGTGGTTCTAGTCTTTTATTTCTTGCCTTTCATCAGTATGAAACAATTTGTCTCTTTTTGGAAGGACGTAATTATGTCTTTCTTTAGGTGGATCCCAACTCCTGAGCAATAATGTCGTGAATCCTATGAATGCATTTTGTTTGTCATGAGTGTGTGTGATCAGTCGGTTTTTTAGACTTATATACCATAGACTATCAATATTACATTTGCCGCTCTAACCAAGAGGCTTTAATAATACAGATCTAACTTTTTACTCTTTTACAAGACAAGGCAGCAAATTTAGATTCCTTTAATCACATGAAAAATGATGGATATAACTAGGGGATTGAAATTTGGAAACAATGCTAGGACAAAAGAGTTCCTGATGGGATTCTATAAATATTAACAAAGAATATTTGTCTTATCTTTTGCTAGCAACCATTAAGTATTTAACCCTATTCACAGAACATTTTCTATGTTAAGAAAGCTTTATCTTTTGTCTCCCCACAAGGCTGTCTATCTGTCTGCTTCTCCAATGTAATAGTTCTATTGCTTTGCCATCAAACTTTGATGGTAAATTTAATTTATTTATTGTAATATAAATATATAGTGATTTACTAAACAGTTATTTAGAATGATATTTATATGTATCTTTAATAATTTCTTCTATGGACTTTGTAATATGTGAGAAGCCAAAGTATGAAAACCACAATCAAACCCAATATATTAATGTAACTTGTGCTCTCTGTAAGGAGCATGGCAGACATATTTAGGAGTACAACATAAAAAAAAATAGAGTAGGAAGCAGAAAGCATATGGCCAACTTTGTATAGATGCAAAAATTTCTGGCTTGTGACAAAAGTTTACTTGCAGATGTCTGTACCCTGGCTTGCTTTTACTGCCCGATGTGTAAATAATTTTATTTTTTTTTTTAAATTTCTCCCGTTTGGGCTTTCGTGGTTTCCTGCCAGCCCAGGTGTCTGTTGTTACACGGTTACCCCCTAAAAGCCCTACACCTGTCCTTGGGGCCGTGGCCAAGATAAGGGTCAGGCTCCAGCCAGGCTGCGTTCCTGGTGCTCCCTGGGGAGGAGAGCTCTCCCCGCATGAGCTCAGTGGTGGCACTGAGGGGGCAGCAGCCACCCCTTCCCCAGCACAGCTTAATTTCCCCCAGCTGGCATCGCCGGCCCGCTGGGAACACAAGCAGACGGAGCTCATCAGCGAACAGCAGCACCCAGTCGCTCTGCAGGCGCTGTCTCCGTGTGGCGCTGCCGAGGACAGGGATGCTCAGGCTCCCCACGTGCCATGTGAGTACGCGGGGATTGTCCCCGGGGTTGTCCCACTCTGCTGCAGCAAGTATCAGGACCCGACTCACGGCAGAGAGAGGGAAAAGTAAATACATTTTGTTAGTGGACATGTTTCTGTGCTGTATTATTCTGAGAAAGAAGCCGAGTTTAATTGAGAGCAGGTATTTAAAAGGAAACTGTTAATGCTTTTAGAGTGAAGCTGAAAGGTTTGTTAAATTCCTGTTGTGATTAACTGGAGAGCAGAAGGAGCTCTCCTTTGCCTTTCCTGGGTCACAGCTAGGAACAGGGAGGAATCTTTCTTTTGCCTCAGCAAGCTGTGGGAGCTACTTCAATGGCCAAAAATAATTTTGAGTATAACACATCTGCATACAACAGAATAATTCTCGTTTCTCTGCTGACCCCCCTCTCTGCAGCTCAGGAAAAGAGAGAACTCATTTAGCTCCTTAAACGTAGGTGTTGTAATCATTAATAAGGAAAGTGCCAATAAAAAAAATCTGGTGATACTATAATGGGGGAGATAAAACACTGCAAAGAATAATTAGATGCTAGCATCAAAATACTGCATGAAACAAAAACAGTAGGGAGAGAATCAACATTTAAAGCAGTTTTTGAATTTTATCTTTACCTGCACTCCTTAATCTTTTATTTTGTCTTTTGATTTTCCTGCTATGTACTGTGTTCCTCTTTTGTTTTATTTTCGTTTGACTTCATTTTATTACACCTCCCTCCAGCTTTTCCCACCCCCAAGATTTTTTTTTGTACTTTCAGCTCTTCCTTTGTTAATGTTGAATGCAAATGTAAGCCTGCTGACAGATTTTCAGGAGTCAGGAAAAAGTCTTAAATACTAAATAGGTAGGATCAAAAAGCTGAGTGGTGGGGTGTGAGTCAAAGCACTTGGAGCCCATCTTGGTTGATGCATGAAATATGGAAATCCCAACAAGCTGTGCTATTTGTCTGGGCATCTCTTTGAGCTGTACTGGGAATTGTTATCATGAGCAGAACTGGAGCTGCCTTTCAGGTGTGCTTGGAAGGAGACCATGCACATGGCAAGACGTAGCTGGCCTTGATTCCCTGTGATGGTGAGAATTGCTGCTGTCTTAGAGGTTGAACTTCTGCAAAGGAAAGGATAGGAATAAATCAGTGTTGGTTTACTGAAATTCAGATGGCTTTGGGGGTTGATCACATGTTCCTTTTGGGTAGTTGTAAGTTTCTAGGGATTCTTTGCAGAGTGTGAATGTGGGAAGGCAAATTTTCAGAGTGTAATGGCTGAACAACATCCCTTATCCTCAGGCTGGAAAAAGGCTGGAGGCAATATTCTAGTGGGGTACAGAGGAAGTGTGCAGGCTGTTCTGTGGTGTCCTAACCCAACACTGACAATTACATATCAGAGTTGGGGCAGACTAGCTCAGAACAAAGACAGGAGATAAGTAGTTATGCAAACCATATGCAGCTGCTGTAAAACTAGTGTTGAACAGAGTCCCCTTGGCCCTGGAGGGAAGGCAGAGGGACTTAACTGTAGCATGAGGAGCAGGGCCTGCATCAAGGGACTGGTACTACAAATTCTCCTTGCTTTTAAGTCTCAAAGTATCTGTGCTGTTAGGACTTGTGGCAGACCAAACTGTTATACCATGTCTGCATTTAATAACAGTCACTAGTTAAAAATGCTTCTATTATAAAATGGGAACGGACGAACAGATTCTGAGCTTCTGGTGTTTGGTCAATGCAGCTCCACATCCTCACCCAGCAGTTAAAAAAGGATCTGTTGCTACAGAATGAATGTGGACGTACATATTTTTATCCAGTTGAAGGATAGGCATTCTGAGTGTTGTGTGCTGGCTCTAGTGCTGAAAATAAAACTCACAGAATAGGGCATAGTACTAATTAGAAACTTTGAATGGAAAAAGATCATCAAATATAGAAACTTCCTGAATATGCTTCTCTACATGCTGAATGTGTTGAAACAAAGTGGAGAATTTGTCTTTGAGCCTCACATTTTTACTGTGCAGTAGATAAGAACTAGGCTTTCAGATAAATTGAGTACTCTTTTTATATGCAAAATCTGATTTTTTTTTTTTTTTTCACTTTTGCAGTGGTCACCCTTAACAAATTTCCCATTTTCCCACTGATTCCTTGGCTATTTTTCTTATCCATCCGTATTTATTTCAGTAGTAGTTAAGTCATTCTGTAAGAGTATTTATCATCTAGGAGTGCATTTGGAATTGGATGGATGAGAAGCACAGTGCTGCCACTTGACAAAAAGGCATGGTTTGTCTTGCCCATCACCCTGGGGGATGTTGTGACCACGGACTGATACTATACCATTTTCCTCATGTGAGACTGATTAATTTTATCTTGGTTCTAGATTAAATGGGTCCCATTCTGTCCAAGCAAAGGTATTTACAGAAGCCTTTGGTATTATGCTATCTGGTTGAGATGTATGGAGGAAGGCTGCAGGAGACCTGACTGGAGGCTCTGGAAAGACAAAGGATTTGCCTGAGCATAGAAGAATGCAGTTTGTGAGGAAGAGACTGTTCTTGGTTTGTAGCATTCACCTGTTAAACTAGGGAGCTGCTCTTTGATCATAGACTATAATGAGTGGGACTCAAGGGCATTCAAACCAGAATAAATACATTTGGAGAATTGTTGCCACGGGGAAAATACTGTCTTTTGGAGCCTAGTTGGGTTATCAGGCAAACCATCTTGCAGCAGGATGATGGGCCACCTCTAGGCAAAGACCAGTCAGCAGCAGAAAGTGCCAGGGATGGAGTGACAGAACCTGAGATGGAAATGGCAGAGATTTCTACAGGACTGCTGATCAAGGCTTTTGCTTCTTTGCAATACAGTCCCTAACTGAAGTAGGAGATTGTCCTGCAGCTGCAAATTGCAGAATGGAAATCTATGCTGTAGCTCTGTTTATTTACACACGTGCTCTCTAGTACATGAGTCAAATCCATGGTCATTGTTCTCTCCCATTCCAGTGACTGTGTTGCCTTTCCATCATCAGTCAGCAAAAGCATCCCACAGGTGTTTTGTGCATCCAGCACGGTGTGAGTGTTTAGATCTTGCAAAGAGGTGAGGAAGGTAGAGAGAAAAGTGAAGTGAATGGGAGGTAACCAGTAGGGCTCGAGTTTGGTGGGAAACCTAATGTAGGCAATGTACCTAAATATCCTGATCTGGAATAGCTTACAGCTGAAGTTCTCACACTTGTGACAGGACCTGAACACCCCTAAACTCTTAATGCTGAATTAGATAGAGTATCTAAATCATACCACCTAGACCTCTGTGTGTCTGCAAGTAAAAATACAAAATTTTTAGGTAGGCAATTCATTATACTAAAGCTATCACCTCTATTTGTGTACTGTCTGTATTGGTGACTGATCTTTTCCCCCAGTCTCATCATGCTTGTTATGTCTCTACAGCATGCCAAATAGAGATCAGTGACTTTATTTTTGAATGTGAGCTCCCTATCAGAGCCTGGATTTATTATCCCTGTACAAAACCCACAGTGATTCTTCTAGGGTATCAGAACTGCAGGGTCAAAGCTGTTAACCCCCTATCTAACTCAGTTTCTTGGTTTTCCAAAGTGCCATGCTGCTACCAACATATTAAATTATTAAAATTCCAGAACACTGGGAAATGCCGATTTGTTTAAAATTTTCTGGAAGTAATTGTCCTTAGATTATTTGCTTTTCTAGCAAGCATTTATGCCACAATGCAAACTTGTGTTAAGGAGCTTCTGCATGCTTCAGGTTAGAGATTTAATGTGGGACCACCAATTCAGTCAATCTGCAGCCAGAATATTATCTACCACATAAATCACAGTAAAATGTGATTTTCATGTTTGCAGTGAGGTCTTATTTTTATTCTGGGCTTTTTACTGTATACTGTGGATCTTGTGAATGAACCTGGCATAATAAGTAAAAGTCCAGAGCAAAGGCAAGAGCCCTTTGCAGTTCCCTATTCAGCGGTGGCACAACTCCCATGCTGCAGGACTGAGAGAACTGCAGGTGGCAAGGACAGCTCTGTACCAGTGTGCCCTGGGTATACCTAGTCCTTTTGGTAGAACACTGTGTAACTCCACTGCTGGATTGTCTGAGCTCTGTCTAGTGCTGTCTGCTAACAGCTTTTGGCGTGGTTTGCTCCACAGTGGTAAAGTAAGAGTGGAGGTGGCTGCCTCACCTGCTGAAGGACATGGTGCACTCTATGCTCCCAGAACAGAAAGGTTCAAACACAGTATCTTGCAGTTATCCCAATATTTTGAAATGGACAGTTTGTGTTTTATGTGTACCCACCCATTTCCTCTGTTTTGCCTCATTTGTTCCATTTGGGTTTTGTTTTGAAATTTCACTAAATTGCTGTTGGTACATTTTTCCTTTCGTTTATATTGAAAGTAGCATTTTATCAGTGTCACCTGATTTCTTTTTTAAGTGAGCTAAGTTCACAGAGTGTGAGAGGGACGTTACTGGGTAGTATATGTTTCATGTTACAACTTAAATTCTGAATTTGCAATGAAGCACCATTGCCATCTGTTATGCTACATGTGAAGCAAAGGATGCTGTTGGCCTTCTAAATAGTAAATAACACTCCACATCCCTCCACCCCTCTGCTTACCCCTATGGAGGACATGAGAAACATGCAGAAACATTTGTAGCTGGGTTGCTTCTCATTAAAGGAGGGAGCAGGGTAAGCGGCTTGGTTTGGGTGAGGTGTTCCAAGAATGGCTGTGCACCCTCTCAGGACTCTCTCTACTCCTGATGAGGAACAGGTGTGGAACAAATCCACCACAAAGCCACTGAACACACAAAAACCCTGTTACAAATTTCAGGCTCGTAAAATGTCAGGTCAGAGGCTTGCCTGGATGTCACCTCACAGGCAGTTTTTGTACTTCTTTATTTCAGTCACCTTATCCTGTGTGCAACTGGGACCTAAGGCAAAAATAAAGAAGTAAATAACTTTTATAAGACATTTCATCATGCAAGTTTTGCCTCTGATCATCTGTACCGTGCTGTCTTTGGTGAGCATCTGCTCTGGTGGAAGCCCAGCTATAAGCTCTGGAGGCAGCTGACAACGTGTATTTAAGAGATGTCCCCCAGCCTCTCCCCCCACCAGCCTGCTATTAACTTGGTTAAAATGTATATGACCATAGAATAAGCATGGAGCATGGGTGAGTAGGAGAGAGCGAGGACCTCAGGGCCAGGCAGTTTACAAACAGGCATCACAGCCACACTGTCCTTTGCCCCCTCTTACATTTCTTATTATAGTACATTAAAACCCTTTGCTCTGTCAAATTGACAAAGGCAGCTATAAAAGGGGTCCTTTCTAATACACAGTAATATAAACTATGTTTGTACACTTACCACATAATCCCTAATTACTTCCATACTTTCATGTGTGGAGAGCTTTGACGCTTGCATTGCTGGATACTTAGTGAATGAAATAAAAATCAGAAATTATTTCTGTATAAGTATGGGGTAGTATGTGGTATGTGAATTAGCTTCTAGGCTGGCGACACAGCTCACATTTCAGAGTAAATATACTAAGTGTCATTGATCCACTAAGTGTCAAATAAAAAACTATGACACCAGCAAAACTCTCATATGACCCTGACATTCCTCCAGTACTTAAAGCAATTACCCTACTATTTAATAACAATGTTTAAAAAATTGCTTTCTGATTGGCTATCATGTCATATCTATGTCAATAATTCCCTGTGAATGCCTGCATGTGACCTTTAACCCTTCTTTACAAATAATTTCCATTTCATAATAGCGAGAAGACTCTTAAGGCAGTTGGCAATGGAGTCCTCCCATGAAGACTGCATCACTTTTTGGTTTGCCTGTGTGGTAGAGGCTACAGCTTCGTCACTGCTCTGAAGGGGTGCACAGCTGCCTCTATCTCAGCCCACACAGGACTCCCTGAAATACAAAAATACTGAGCTTGCAATAATTTTTCAGGAACTATCTCAGTTTTCACGTGACTGCATTGTTTCTTAGACAATCTGAAGTTTTCCATGGTTTCACTGTTATCCTTGACCACAGTAGGTTATCACAACTTGGGCATTACATATGGTTTTTTCCATTTTCCTTTTTCCTCTTTATTCCTGCTTGTTGAAGGAGAGATCTAAGTGCTGAATGGTAAATCCAGCATTACAGCTGTGGTACCATGGAGATGGTAATGATGTCTGTCCAGATGCTGTCTAGAGCTGTGTTGTTTGCCCAACAGAGCTTGTAAGTTCTCAAGGTGTATTTTGGACATTGTTTATTCACCTGACTTTGTTGGAGTGATTTCATTACCAAAAATATTATCCACCAAATGCAATGGAGCTAATGCACCCCCTCTGACTCTTGGTTCTTGAACAGACAAATGGACAAAAGGTCAAAATGTCAAATGGACAAATGTCAAAAAGTTTTGGAATGTCTGTTAGCAGTTCTGCATCTCAAGGTGACTTCCAGAAGCCATCTGCAACCACCTTCCCAAACACCATAAAATCAAAACCACACCATCCTGTTTCCACTGTTTTTTACCCTAAAGCCATGGAAAATTGAATAGATTTCTTAGAAAGCATTTGACCATCTCTTTTCTGCTTTAGAAAATGTTAGAATAACCACTTCTGAAATGCATTTTTTGAAAGAGACAGCTGTGTTAGGAGCACGCATACATCAGAGCCTATTTGTGGCTTGACCACATGTGAGAACCAAGATGGTCAAAGATCTTGGTAAAAGTTATGGCTGTACCTGGCTTGCAGCTGTGCAGATCTAGTAGTTTTCTCCTGGTGGGGAAATTTGAGGCAGATGAAAGGCTGACTGAGGTTATGTCTAAGGTAGATGTCTTTGATCCTATGGAAGCCTGGCACCAGCACAGAGGTATCCTGTCCAGTCAGGGAAAACTGCTGTATTTTAGTACTGGCCCTACTGGGTGCCAAATACCAGAAGCATCTCACTCCTTGAGAGAGCACACTCTGTAAACAGCTTCACAAAGCTCTGTGCAAGTGCTGTGTGTGATAAAATCTGTGCAGAACATCAGATATGCGAGAGAAAGTAACTTGTCCTTTCACTGAAATGTATATAACCATCTATAAGTGTTGTAGCTTCAAAGCTGGTATAGAAAAAGCTTCTGAGATTAAAGTTAGGTGTGTGCAGGTAACGTTTCAAGAGTGGTATTTTTAGTAACAATCCCCCCAGCGCTTGAAGGGAAGGCAGGCTGTGCTGCACATGTAGGCATGATGAGGAGAACTTTTCATGTAAGAGTCTCCTAAGTGCAAGCTGGAAGATGAGGGATATCAAGAATAGCAGTGATAGAGTATGAAGAGGGAAGGAGCAAACTGCCTAACACCAAAAGAAGATGGGCCAAGTTTTAGCTCTTTGCTTGCTTCAGAGTGCAACCTTGACCTCCTGCTAATAGATTTTATTTCTGGAATATGCATGTGCTTGCAGATTTGCTCTAAAACATGATGGGTCTCATGATTCATACTGATTGTTTACATTTCCCAGTAGATACATTTAGTTTGTTCATAGGGGCAAGTACTTCTTCTGATCCTCTTTGGGAAATTGCAGTAGTTGATGGAGCTTTTTCCTCTTCTCAGTTAACTGTTCTCCTAGATTGTCTCCTATTAATATGCCATGATGTGTTGATATAAAACACTTTAATATTTCCATATGTAATAAAAGGTCAGGGATAGTATTCTTTCATTACCAAGAGTCATATATCAAATATGTCACAGGAAATTCTACTCTTTAGCAAAATAGGAAGGAAAATATATTGATTACAAGTTATCTGTCAGATTAACTTAGACCCTATGCTCAAAGTATTGGGGTTTCTTCCATTTGAGAATGTACAGTAGTTCAATGCAACATCTTTTGTGTATTTTCTGGGAGGAGGAGGAGAGGGGTGCAATGTTGAGATTTTATTGAACTGGCTGCTTGCTTTCCTGAATCACTGAAAGATGGAGAAAGTCTCTTTCCCTTTCCCAGCACTCAAGAACTCTATGATAAAAGCTCTCATTCTCTGCTGCTTCCCTTCTTCTGCATAGCTCTGACTTTCCATAGAAAGCCAGCAAGACCTGCTCGATGCCAAACATTAGTCCCCCTCACGCTGTAGCCGGTGCCTTCCTTTTATAACTTATTTATAAGATTTCTGAAAAGTTACAATTATCTCCATGCCTATCACTTAATCATCAAACAGGCTGAAGTTACAGAAATCCAGCCACCTCTGCAAGAGGAGGATGCTACAGCTGTGACATAATTACATTATCAACTTAATTAAGGAAGTGAGTGAAATGAAAGAGAAAACAAAACAGCCAAAGAGAAGGCTAGAGGTGGGAAGGAAAGGTGGGATGGGTAGCATGCAGAGGATGTGTTAAATTTAGCTCTAAGTGGTTTAAAAAAGGCTCTAATGTATCATAAAAATCCCTGAGTTTTCATCCTGTGCTCCTGGCTTTCTGAACAGCTGCTGGGGCGGGATGAAGGGACCCCTGGAAGGTGGGCTACTGCTATGCACCCCCCAGCCTCTGAAGCCACGGTGAGTTGAACCAGGCAAACCAGACATGAACATGCACCTTAAATGTGTTCACATGTCAGGCCTTCAGGAAATCTGGTTTTGCAGAATAAAGGCTCAGCTCTGTTATCCTCATGAGCTGAACCCCCCCATTAACTTCTGTGGGAGTTCTGGGCACATGAGAGCTGAAAGTTCAAGCTCCTAATCTGATTATTCTCATACAAATATATTAATTGTAGAAAACCAACAATGCTTTTTCTAGACAGGCTAACAAAAGCAGATTGCTGCTCAAAGTATGTCCTTTTTTTCTGGTTTCAAATCCCATGAACTTTTCTGTATCAAAAAGAAGAAAAAATAGTCTTCCAATCCTTTATTCAATTTCAGTGTACAACTATGCTTAGTTTAAATGTCACCCATACGTAGAACAGTGGTTGCACCAGAGCAATCATGGTGAGATGTCTAAAGGGGTGTCAGCAAATTGGACAGGGTATAATTTTAGTCAATGTGTTCTTGTCTTATTTTAGTTCAACATCATTTCCCAGTTGCAATTCTTTTGAGTGACACATGGAATGCAAAACAACATAAAAGGTCTGCCCTGAGGCAGATATGTGTCCATGTAGGACTTTAATTATTCTTTTTGAATAATGTGTAATATGCAAGCCCAATGTCTTGCATAAAAGTCTGATGGAAAAACTGCATATCACCTGTATAAGTACTTTTATGATAGTCTCATGTTTTTAGAAGCACTGAATTTGGAAAAGGTCTATATTAGTCCAAGTACTTTGGATTTTTCAGGCAGCATTTGGGAGAGAGAGCAATTGCTCCCATGGTGTTTTGCAATGACATATAAATCATTGTTTTTTAAAAAAAGGCATTCTTTTGTTCATTCAACTGCTGTGTGCTTAAATAGCACTTCCAACACATGCATAGAGTGCTATGTGTAAGAACATATGTGAATGTATTCTTTTATTCTGTTGCCTAACACCTGTAAGCTGATCCTGCTCTTATTTACATCACTTTTATACAAGTGTAACTCCAATGGCTTCATGGAAGGGAGTTCAGGCAAAATCAGAGTCAGATCTCTTCCTTCTGAGAACTAATATTAAACTGGCTCTTTAGGTAGCACTTGGTGTATCATTTTAGATTAGCTGATAAAAAATAATGAGAAAGATATGTGTGAATGAAAATGTAGATTGTAATGATGAAATATGTGTTTAATATTAAAAATAAAAAGAGGATGGTGTGAAAGAAAATTAAGGATCTCTCTGCAGTTTTGCTATAGATTGTGGACCCGATTCAAAGGCTCTTGAAGTCCATGTGCAGTTTTTGATATGAGACAGGAAAATTCCCCCTGGTGCTTTGGGAACTGTGTATTGGAGACTCAGTAAAGGTATGCCTGTACCTTCAGGGAGGAAAAGGCATAAGGAAATGGAATTGTTGGTCTCTTACCATGAGGTGATTATGGAAAACTAATAAAGATGAAATGTGACCATGGACTCCTCCATTTTCTTTGATAACTGCCTTCTCTAAGCTCCTTCTAGAACTGTTTGTTTTTTGTGGTTTGATTTTTTTTTTTTTAATTTAAATAATTAAATCTGCAAAACCAAGTGTTTAGACAGTAACATATAAAAAGAAAAAATCTTAGAGCATTTTAAGCTGAAATCACAGGAATTGAAGTAGAAGGAAGGAGTTCCTGGGTGCAGCATTTTTGCTACAGATTGGACGTGAAATAAAATGAGAACTTGTACATGGACAAAAATGTGACCGTGGAGCTTGCTGGGGTTTTCAGGGTCCCACCACAGCATCACAAAGTTTGCATTCCCCTCGTGTGCTGCCTTCTCCCCCGTGGAGTAATCTTGTTTATTTGGTCACTGCATGGCTCTGTTTTTGGAGGGATATTTCAGTTAGCATAAACTATTTGAAGACTGTTTGGAGAAAAGCACTAACCCATCCCAAAAGCAGTGGGATAAAAAGCTCTTTGTTTATAACTGTTACTAGTTTAATCATTTAGATGAGACGAATTTGCACTTCTAGCCCTGAGTGTGCTCTGATTTCCCTGCAAACATGTGTTGTGGGATTTGCATTGTCTGCGGTGGGAGTCGCACAGAGGGAAAGGAAATATTTTCTCCTTTTTTTTTATTCTTATACTTTATTCCTTCAATTTACTACATAAAAAACACGTAAGTAGAGGAGCTGCTGGATTTTAATGATGAAAAATATAAATCAAATTATCCCGCTGCATACTAAAAGGTACGGAAGAGAAACCCAGAAAACAGCAGCTGAGATCAGGTTTCATTCAGATGATCTAAACCAGCCTTGTTTCAGCAAGTTCAATTTTCTCCCCAAGTGTCTGGTCCCTCTGATGTGTGGAGCTCCATCGCCCGCACCCGGGAGGCTGAGCTGGCCGGCAGCCCACTGACTGGCAGTGACCTTGTGCTAACTGTCTGTCAAAAACGGTCACTCAGAATTCATTGGGATGAAAAATAAGCATTTGGTGCCTTTCTTTAGAAACATAATAGACAGCTTTGCTTTCACACCTCCTAATAGCCTTTTTAAAAATAGTTTCTCTAGCAGGATGCTTTTTTAGCGTTTGGAGATTTACATGTCTACGTTTTCCAGAATTTATTAGGATTATTTTTATATTGTATATGGTTTTTATCTTAAATTTCTTGATGTCACACTGTGATGCTGCCAGTTTAGCAACTCCAGCTGTTGTGAGTCATGAGGATAGGCTGTGGTGGTGGCTGGATCACAGACACAGGAAAATCTTATTTGTCAAGTCCAAGTGTTAACCCTTCAGGACAAACTTTTAAGCTCTACCTGTTTGCAAAAAAAGTAGCAACCACACTGTCCTTTTCCAGAAGGCAATCCTGACCTCAAGCTCCCACGTTTTACCAGTCTTGGGTGGCTCTTTTTCTGCCAGTGAAAGTGTCTTCCAGGTGGTGGTTGGACAGGAAAGCTCTTGTGGTTTACGGGTCTATTTGGTTTTGCCAGACACCATGTAGTTGTGTAGGGAAGGGGCAGAGCAACTTCTCCTACTGCAACCCCCCAGCCCTTCAAAATTCCTCTTGCCTTTCAGGAAAGGAGTGTCTTTTTTACAGGATCCCACTGCTATTCATTGGAAAGACGGGAACAATTTTAAGCTTCCAGGTCTGTATAAGCTCTATTGAGAGTGGAAATTAGTTGAGGCTCCCTGTGGTGTATGTGACTATGGAAGCTACAATGCTCATTTGTCCTGCTGAGCGGTTCTTGTATGTGCTTTACTGGCTGCAGAAGTTATTTTTTTTTATTTATTTTTTTTTATTTTTTTTTAGGATTGCGAAGATCTCCAGTGGAGAGTGAGGTGGTAGAACTGAGAGTTCAAGCTAACCCTCAGTCATGGGGCATAAAAATACTCTTCCAGAGTTAGGTTAGGAAGGTTTAGATGTACACTGAGTTAATGCAGTTGTGGAATAAATTAGCTATCTGTTGCAGCCAAGAATCATGAGTCTGCGTTTCAGGGTCTTGCAATGGAGAGGGGGAAAGATAAAAAGGGGTGGGGGAGGAATTAAAAATTGTGCACATTGCAGACAAACCTCTTTATTTTAAAACTGGATTAATGGTGCCCTGTCTCTTTGATTGAAGACAATCTATGGCTTATCCTTTTCCATTTTTTGGCCCCTTTGTTGGATCCAGGCGGGTGAGGGAGCCCTGCCTGTGCCCTGGGGACCCACTGACCACCTCCTGTGGCCACGGGGTACGTTCTCTGTCTGCACAAGGACTCCACCAGGAGCCACCAGCCCACGGCCAGACCCTGTTGCCATCACAGGGGATGAGCTTCTCTTCTAAAATCCACCTCAAACCCTCGGGCACAAGCCTGCAGGAGGCTGGGGAGCTGAAGGGCGCCCTGTGGGCTGCGTGCTGCCAGAACAAAGCCCTGAATTTCCACTTTCTATTGTATGCCAATAGAGTGTCATTTAAAGTCTCAAGCCAGCCAAAAGCTCTCACACCCTCACCCTCTCCACCACCCTGGATACAGAAATAGATCTTTTTCTTCATGATTAACTGACTCATGCTTAGAAATCATCAATTTAAAACCCATTTCAGGCAAAGTTACTGGAATGTTCTTTGCATGGACGTATCAGTATATTTAAATTACTGAAGTCCCCAATAGGTGCTGAAAATATCCTTAATCGTTTTCTGAGGATATAGCAAATGTGGTGCTAATTACTGTTATTTGCATCCCCCTCCCCCTCCAGAAAGGGTCTCTGAGAAGTAGAAGGAAATTTGGATACATAATGTGCACTGACAGCTCCTACAGTGTGATGGGGAGGGACAATTTGAGACTGTCACAGGGCTATGCTCAGCTTCATAGAGATGGGATTTCTCTACATGCTAAAGTATGAGGAAGGCTAAATAACTCGCAGGTGTCAACGGCACTAAAGAATTATGTGTGTCTGACCTATCAGAGAATAAATCTCATTTCCTGCTTAAATCCACAAGACATCCCTTTAAGTACAATAAAAATGTAACATTTTCCCCTCCTAATTATCTTTTACAATTTTCTCAAATTTATAAAAACAAGATTTTCCAATTTTAAAATATTTTTTTTTACTGGTAGATTGTGCTCTTTAGTATCATTTTACATAATTTAATACAATTTGTTCCATCCATTGGTTTTCATGGAGATACAAGCTGTTCGTTTGTGAGAAAGCTGGCATAGGCACGAATGTTGGCAAAGAGTCACCTCCAGGAGTTTATTCAGATTTCAAAGTTGCATGGGGGCACCGGCCATTTTGAAGGCAATAAATGTTAAGGTGGATTCTTTTTTATTTTTCAATAATATTTGCTTGATATTTTTTATTTTTAACATAGGGTTGATAGCCTCTCCCTCCCCCCTTCCTCAGTCCTTGGCAAAGTGAGTCATTGTTACTTTGTCAGCTGAATCGTGGTCACAGAAAATAATCTAAGCTTAAAAGAGTGGCTTTCTCTGAAACGTGCATTATTGAATGAAAAGAACACAGGTGTTTCTTAATTATTTGTGCAGAAGGAAAAAGTAATGCTGAGCGGATGTGCTGTAATGATTAACACACTGAGGAGGAGAGGCCGTAGCGAGTGAGATCCTTCTTTCTTCTCTGTGCTTGCCTTTCTGCCTCCTTCCAAGTGCCAGCAGACAGTGTGGGGCAGCAGAGGGGACTGTGCCTCTTGGTCCTCTAGAAAAATGCCTGTTTGGCTGTTTGATGTCAAATAAAGCAGTCCTGTGTCAGGGGTGGGGTGGGGAATTTCGTGAACCCTCTCTCTGTGCATTTTTGTGATTGAGGGAGTGGCAGTTCCCACCAGGAGTCTTCCCAGAGTGGGTTTGCACATCCCTGCCTGGATGCACTAAACCTTTTGGCCATGGTTTGCCACCACCATAAAGATAAATGTTGGGGCTTTTGGGCTTGGCAATCATGAAGGCAACATGCCATCACCCTACATCGTTCCTAACAGCAACTCTGTCTTTCCATTGCAGCGTCTTTGGTATTTTTAAACTGCAATGACCAATCAAACGTTCTTTACCTCAGTGTAGACACAGGTTTGTGGAAGCTGTCATCATGAATCTGATGGTGTGTTTCTGAATGAGGACCTTAACCCACTGCCTGGCAGGGTCCATGGGGGTCATGTCAGCTGTGTGCTGTATTCAGATGCTCAGTGAGATGTTTCCATCTTTGCCATGTGTTTCTGTAGTGCTTGGGTATAGAAGGATCATCTTGGTGGCTGGTGGTGCATATAGTGAGCATGTGCCTCCATCCTGTGTACTCCCCAGAAATACCAGGAAGGGGTTATAGGGAATAAAATTCTAAACCAAAAGGACACAGAGCAGTGAAGCTGGCAGGGTGCAGTGATGAGAGTGGAAGGTTAGCCAAGATGCCCAGCTGAAGCCACCTCCTCCTGAGAAATGCGATGAACACAGATTTTTAATGACTTCAGGTCACCGGTTACCCGTGGTTTACACCAGCACCGTAACCCTCTCCCTCACTGCACCATCAGGGACGTCAGGGCAGGATGGCTTCTGGCTGTCTTTGGAGATGCCCTGTCCCCTGTACCAATCAGCCCCATGTTTTGACAATGCCAGGTCAAATGGTCCTGAGGCAGGATCAGATATTCCATTACACAAATGGTCTTTAGATCATTGAGGGGGACACATTTCAGCTGAAATGTGTTTGGTTACTCATCAGGGTAAAGTAGAGTCAGATTCTCAAATTTGTACTCTGCGTTGTGTGAAGTTGAAATAAGGTTTCTCAAAACCTTGCCACCATCTTCCAGAAAAGTGAACAAAATGAGCTTTTTGATTTTTCCTCTGTAATGCCTTTTTTCTTTTTTTTTTTTAAGCTCTTGCACTTCTGACTGTTGTAAGGAATCATTCCTACAAGCATCATTCAAGCCCCAAAGAAAAAGTCTATTCTATATTGAATCCCACACGTACTAAATTATGCATCAGTGTCATGCCTCCTATGGGAGGAACTTCTCTGGGGATTAAAAACCCAAGAATATACTGTGCTTAAATATCAACTCTCTATTCCACATGGTGGTAATACTTTTTTTTTTCCTCCTCTCTTCTAAACCCCATTTCAATGAGCTTTGTGGCCGATGTTGAACCACCAGCCTGATTCTGGGACTCACCTCTCCAGTCCGGCGCAGAGTGTGCTGTGTCTCGGTGGCCCTGTTGATCTGATACCTTGTGCAGTTGGAAGGTTTTTTTCTCTTTTCTGGTTTTGGTGCTTTTTGTAACCCTATCAAAGCAACCATGAGCCTTGTTCTTTCCTCTCCCTGGCCATCTGCTTGAAGCATCTGGTAATCAGGTGCAAGCCCCCACATCCAGAGCATTCATGCTTAAATTTGCAGCTACCTTGCCACCCACATTGGCTTTTGTTATACTGCCAAGATGTACCTCTTTGTGTACTCGATATGAGAGAGGCTTAAATTCCACCATCAGCCTACTGAAATTGTGATGGGCCAGGGTGACATTATCACCTTTGAACATAGATATGTATCAGCCTTCTCCCATTTTTCTCTGCTAGAGTCTCCAGCTAATCTCTGTTCCAATTGCTCATCGTACCCAAGCCATGTGTGTGCTCAGAGGTATGGCTCCAAGTTGCAAATAATTTCTCAAAGAAATATCTCAGTCTAAAACATGATGATGTTCAATGTGCACTTGTCATTTCTGGGATTCTTCTTATATCCCTTTTTCCATCTGAGTAATCTCTGTGTATGTGTCTCCATATAAGAGACAAATAGAGTCATTGTTCTGCTCCATATTTTAATTCCATATCTGTATTTTAGGGACATTGCTGCCTTCCCAACAGACTGACTAAGTATTACAAACTGCCAAATTTAGGCTTTTGGAAGTGGCTGCAACTGAAATTGCCCATTGAATTTAAAAGCAGACAAATAATTTCGTCAAAAACACCAAAGCCAATGACCTTGAGCACTATCCCCTGTCCCTTACAAAAAGATCCCTGAAGGAGAAAAGCTTCACTGCTGCTCACTTGTATTTCTGCAGCCCCAGACTAGAAAATAGAAAAGCATCTTGATTTCTGATTTTCTATCGCATCAAAATTTTCATGTTTACTTGATCTGTTAGAGCGGAAACATCAAAGTGAAGCACCTGCTTGTGGAAGAACATGGAGATGCAAAGTATTTGCTAGCTCCTGTATTTGGATGGGAAGAGTGCCCATCTGTTTGAGTAGGACTGTTTTAATAATGCAGAAGGAGTCACAGACAAAAGTCCCAGGGCAAGGTGCTCCCTGGGTTTGGAGCTGCCCCATATAGGGAAAGGCCCTATTCCCTATAAGAGCATCTTGCAGACCAGCACGCCCAGGCTCTGGGAACCCACTGCAGCAGACCCAGTGTGCCTCCCATGTACCCAGGGCAGGTCATCACCTTCATTTTTCCTGCCCTCTGAAAATCACCTGTGGCAGGTGTGGGACATGCCCTGGGGTGTCCTCGGTGGGGTCTGCCCAGCCCAAACTTGGGCTCGCTGACCGGCACTGGCACAGCAGCAGCAATAATGTTTCCGAAAATTTAGTGGTGCACTTGTCATCGAGATGCTTTGGTGGTCCTGAGGTGCAGGCTGCTTCATCTAATGAGAAATGTGCTCAGGAGAGGCACAGAGAATGGTGGCAAAGAAATGCAATTCCAGAATAATCGTAGATATCAATCTTGCAATATTTTCCTATGTTGGTAGCTGAGACCAGGTTCACAGAAGGAACAGTAGAAGGAAGATGGTGAGACCCCAACTAAATGTGGCAGCTGTATTTCATTACTTACTGCAATTAGTGCCATGTTGTTCTTGGTAGAACCGTCAATGTTTTTTTTTCCTTCCCAGACTGCTTATTCACTGTTGGCATCTTCTATTACACCTTTTTTTAATGTGACATTAAAAAAAACCCCAAACATAAATAGCTACAATGCTACTTTTTTTTGTAAGTTTAAAGTTGATTAAAAAACAATCTTCATTGGTGCAATTGCTTAGGGAAGTTATAAAGTATTTTGTTTGTGGGGACTGTTTTTCAGCATTTGAAAACAAAATTAAAAGGTGAAGAAGAAATCTGCAGCATGTTTTTTTTGAAACATGCAACATTTCAACTAGCTCTTTGGAATTATTTCAAAGATAGTAAAACTGTGATTGTTATTTTTGAACCTGTTGGGAGTAGTTTTTTTCAGGGTCTATTATGTGATTTCTCCCTGACCCTCAAAATAGGAACTTCAGCAGAAATTTGTGTACATGAGCAGGATGCATTGCATCTGCATGTGCTTCCTCAAGTTTGGAACAACATTGTTATGCATTCTACAGTCTGTAAGCACCTGCCCTTAACAGATCACCCAGACATTGCTGTGTGTGATTTTCACAGAATATAAGACAAAACAGTAAATGCATTAAATATGGCTTCACAGAATTTTTTCACAGAGAGCACTGGAAAGCCTTTATAGGTTATTGCAAAAGTAAGAAATAAATCCACAGGGAATTTTCCACAAATGGGTAAAATAGAGGAGTATTTAGAAGAGGCCTTATTGGCTTGAGTCATGAAGCTGGCTCTCTCTGAGTGTTGTGCTGTAAGTTTAGTGGGAAAAGTTTGACAGCAATTTAATTTTCATTGACAAATACTGTCATAATATTGAGGGAAACTGTATCAACAGTAGTGGTCGATGCTCAACCAGTCATATGGACTGGACGAGCTTACCATATGCTTAACTACAAACTTCTCTTGGAAAGCTCCTTTAAAACACTTGACAAGCTTAAGATACTAGTCAGTAATGAGCTTGAACAGAACATGTGAAGTTTTACATTTTGTACAGAAAATGGATTAGTGTTGATGTGTTTCCTGCACAGAAGAGATTTGTATGCTGGTATCTGTGTAGCTACAGTGCCTGCGTGCATTTCTATAGCCTGAGGTTCACCCAGTCAAAGGAAATTTAAAAGTGAAAATGAAAAAAAAAGAAAACCAAACATAATTTATTTCTTCTGCACAGCGTTAAGGTGAGAATCTTTTCATTTATGTTACACATACAGTGTTTGAATTTGCAGTTTCTAGTAGTAATGGGAATGCCAAAAACCACAAACTGAGGCAACCCCCTATATTAGCATGATAATTATTACAGCAGGTGATAGGTCCAGGCTTTCATTAATGTGCAGTATTACTACTTTCTCCTTGCAATGAACCTTTTAGTCTGATCACTGCCTTTAGCATTTTTTTACTGTGACTTCTGTCTATAATTTCATGTAGTCTTTGAGTATTTGAGCTGGTGTCTGCCTACCTGATGACAGGATCAAATCAGGTATCCAGAGATGGAAATGCTTTGTGTTGCATCTCAATACACATTGTTTTGTTTTTGAGGGTTTTTTTTGTGGGTCTAATTGTACACAAAATTAAGGAGTCTTGCTCTAAATGTGTCCTATTTCCCCCCTCATCCCCTTGACACATGGATTTTGGCTCCTGAGCATTTTGTTGTTTTGTTTTTTTAATGTGTTTGTTCACACTCACAGACATACATATGCGTGTGTATATATATGTTTGTGCGTATTTAATGTGTTTTTGACTGTGGCCAAATACTGCACCAGGTTAGAGACTCAGTTAGATAATTCAAACAGAAGTCTGACCTGATTCTGTCTTAATTTGCTATGTTTTGTTAGCATTGAGCCATTTTTAATTTAGTTACATGTAGAGTAGTTCAGTGATGAGCAAGTTTAAACAATATGGAAGGCATAATGTATGCTTACATGAAAAGCATATACAGCCTTTCATTGCACTTTGTACTTGGGAATCATTCTCTTTTTTCAGTTTTGCTGTGCTTTCCTCCCCTAAAAGTAACTCTCCTCATTAGAAAGGATTAACAAATAGCTTTAAAACTATTAACAGAAAATAACTGTTTCTCTGCATGGTTCAGCTGTGGCACGTTTTCTTAAGGTAAATATTTTGGAAACTGCTCTAATTTCCAAGGTTTAATGTTTTAAAGATATTTCTTGTAGAGTAAAGGTGGAATTAAGCCCGACTTAGATCCCTTTACCCTTTGTAGATCAGATATAACTTCTGAAATGGCACTTTTACACATTAGACCTGAATCAAGTTCAGTTTACTCGTTTGGCATGTTGGTCAAATCTTCTGCCATTAAGTCTAGTAACTGCCCTTTATTTTCCAAGCAAAAGGAATGAAAGATTCCCTCAATTCTCTCAAGTCATTGTTTCATCCCCTATTTGTCACTATTAAATTTTATTTCCTGCCTGCAAGTGGGATTTAGATTGCTTGGCCTTGAATTAGCTGGGTCTAGATGGTACCATCTGCTGAATGCTCAACAGCTATTAGGATTCTTAGATTTTTAGCATGTTTTTTTAATGTATTCATCTGACAGGGAAAAGAAAGCAAAAATGGTGTCCAGCATTATTTATTTCATCAGTTTGGCAACCAAAGTATATTGGCAGGGGTGCATTCCTCGTAGTAAGTGCCTGAGAGTACCAGCGTAAAGACGTCTTTGAAGCTTGCCATGAGATCCTGTTTCATTAGCAGACATGCAAACCCACCTGCCATGGGCTGGAAATGTTAGAAGAACATTACTCTATGGCCTGAGATAGCCAGACCAGGATCTGTTGTAATGGTGTGTTGGCCATCATCTTCTCCTTGTACGGTGCATCTCTTGTTTGGTTTATCTTGGAAATATTTGTTATCTCTTGGTATCACATCCCTTACCTTTACCAGATCACTATTTTAACAGTAAAGATATTAAACCTTTTCAAAGAGATGAGAAGGGCTGGGCCCCACTGCTGCAGGTGCCTGTGTGTCCCCAGCACCACAGCTGCCCATCTTGTACCTTTGCTTCCAGCACCCATCCTGTGCAAGCCAAGCCTCAGATATCGTGTTGCAGCCTCGCCTTGCTGACACCTCCCATTTCATTCAACACTACCCTAATCACCAACATGGCATGGAAGAAAAATTCCCACTATTTTCCTTTGTCTGCCTCTAAGGTAGGAGCAGTTCATCCAAAGAAACCCACAGGACCCTGCTCCAGAACACTGCCAACCCAGTTTGCCATCACTGGGTTTTTGTTCATTCTGCTTGAAGAGAAGCATTTATCAGCTGGTTTTGAAACCTCATTTTGCATTTAAAAGTGCAATAATTGGACCAAAGACAATGCTGTTATATGGAGTTCTTTTTTAAAAAAAAAGAAAGCCAAGCAAAGATGATCTTAGGTGGGGGGCTAAGTGACTGTGGGAATTTGCTGTTAGATGGAACGAGTCCAAACAGTATCGTCATGATCTGGGTTGTTTTGGGTGCTTTTCAAGCATTTATTTGCATTGATATGATCAAACACCCAGTTCAGAATTCAGGGAATCCCAGTTCAGGGATTCACTGAGAGTGAATCCAAAACTGTGTCTGGAGCTTTGTGCCTCCTTTTTAACAAGACCTTTTCTGTGTTCACTTTTTAAATGATGACACCATACTGGGGGTTGTCGTTCAACAGATTGTTGATTCTTTTAACAATTTGTTCAATGAAGGAGGAGGAGGAGGGAGTAGAGGCAGCTATATTTGTCACTACTGTTGTTCAGTAGAATAATTGATTTTTCCAGTTTGGCAACCAATCCCCATTTTCTGCTGCTTTATTATTCCCCCCCCTCCCCTTCATGTCTTCAACAAAAAGACACTTTTTCCTTCCAATTCTTAATAGCAATTTGCAGTCTCAGCTTTCTTGGTTGAGGAAACTGTGTCCAAGAAGGAACTAGTGATTGGCTTGGTGCTGGTCCAGCTGGGAACAAGTAGCTTCCTCGAAACTGCCTTGCTGTGTGAGCACCCCCAACTTTCTGCCCTGTTAGCACAGGACTTTTTTTGACTCCACAGTCTTAGCAGTTGTTTTTCAAGATTAATTTTTTTTTAATGGAAGTTTTATGAAAGGAAATATGGAGGTGTTGCACCCTCAGGGAAGATATTCATGCTGTTCATGTTTGTCACAGCAGAGGCTGTAAGGCTACATGCTCTGATGACACCTGCTTTTGTCCATGGCAGTAGCCAGTGACAGTCTGTCACTCAGCTGGAGGATTGTCCTCTGGGTGCAGGGGAGTATTCAGTGGTTTTGTACACATTAATTATTTTTTTAAAAAAACTTTTACTAAATTTGCCAGTCCATTTTTTTTTTCTTTTCTTTCTATACCTCTTTCACTACCAGTAGGAGCTCTGCATATCCAGGGTTCTGATGTAGGTATTCCTGAGGCAGGTACCTGCTGGACTCACACTGCACAATGCCAAGGATCCCTCTTTGGGACCACAATAAAAGGCTGCTCAGCCTCTCACAGAATGCACCCAGCAGTGTCTCACAAGGGTGAATGTAGCCAGCTTCTGCTGAACTTACTCCTTAAAATCCTGCTAGCTTTTGGTATTCAGGCTGGATGTCTCAAGGACTCGTGTAGGGAGCTGATAGGAGGTGATCAGCCCTGAGTGTCGAGTCTCATCATCCCTTTGCCAGCCTGTATCCTCACTGTGGTGCAGAGGGTCAGACCTCACACAGGTCACACGCAGCACTATGTGCTGATGGTGTGAGGAGAAGGGAAAGGGAGTCATCTGTACATTGTCCTGGGTTTGGGAGAGGAACCCAAAGGGACAGAGTCAATTTGTGCTTGTCAGAACACAGGAGTGCAAGGCTGGAGTCACAGTCAGGCTTGTGACCAACCTGCTGCTCTCAGGGAGGGATACAGTGTTGAAAATGGCTAAATGGAACAGTGCTGGAGGAGATGCAAATGCCACATCTCTGTCAGAGCAAGATGCTGCCTTTTTAAAAAAATATTATTAATTTAATAATTATCCCAGTTGGAGGAAGCATTCTACATAGTATCCTGGCTAAGACATACTTTTTAATCTCTTTTTGGAGGTGAGAGGTGTTTCCCGATTCTTGCCTTTCATTCCTGCAGCATCTGGGGGCTGCCTTGGAGAAGTTGCTTGCTGGCTTGTGGTGTGTAGGGTGTTTGTGCCTCTGCTCTAAGAAACTTGTGCATCTATTTGCTGCCAAATTTTGAAAGCCCTTTAATGTAAACATGTACAAATATCTCCAAAAAAGGCCTTAAAACTCCAGTACAGAACTATATTCACGTGTTAAACTTAAAAACATATTTAATAGATTACCAGTAATTGATTTAATGCCTAAGACAGACTAACTCTGCATAAATTAGTCAAATACTTGCAAGAGAAGTGTAATAATTGTCCTGATTTGAGTGAACGAAGTGGTTAAGGCTTCTATTTACTAGCTTTGTTAAGCATAAATGTCTAACATTTAGACTTCAGCAATTTCTTCAGCACCAGCCCTCTAACAGTATTCAAAAATATGACTGAATTTTGCAAGTTACTGTAATTTGAGGCTTTTTCCAAAGCTTCTAAAGTCAGATAAAATAATTTAAAAAAAAGTCCTTTCTTTTCTTCTCCTTTTGATTATTGCAAATTGGGTATAATAATCTTGGCTAGTTTGAGTATTAGGAAGGTGAACATGCATCATTAACAATAGGATTTTATGAACATTTGTGTAATATTATGTAATATTTAAATTTATGTTGCTTTTTTTTTCAATTTTACATGTAGTAATTAATTTTGTCTTACTGACAGATGATTCTCAATGACTGATTTTCAAGAAAAAATCCAGACAGGTATTTTAACCCTTTGTTTTCATTCTAGACACCTCACATTCATGGGTCTGGTTGTAATTAAGGGTGCTGCGCTTGGCTCGGTTGTGAATTAAAGTTTAGTGCTATTTATGTGAGTGCCCATAGCTGTAATTTCATGATAACCTTTTTCTGGAAGGGTGGTGGGAGTATGGACAAAGGAGTGTCTGCTTTGCTCGGAACAAAGTATACAGATGTCATATGTTATCCAAACCACCCCCTGTCATTTTTTGGGTAACCAGTAGAGAGGTGTGCTGGCAGGCAGTGGGACCCCACCTTCCTTCTCCTCTCTGCAAGAGTCCCTGAATTTACCTTGTGTCCATGCATGAAATGGCATGATGTGGATTTTTATGTGCAGAATGGGAAAGAAATAGTGGGTATTTCCCATTAGGAATAGATGATGACTTTCCAAGAAGCAAGGGAGGGAAGGGTGGACCCAGGGCAGCCATGAACACAGCACCTTTAACACAGAGCCCTTGTCCTGCTGCTTGAGTGTGTGAACTTACCTCTGTCTCCCTCCTTCACCCTCCCTTTCCTCACTATTGACCCATCTCTTAGTATTGCAATCTATGTAATTCCAGTATTTATCACATCATGCTTGCAGGGGTTGGCATTGTTATTGGGCATCTCTTGGGACTTCCACTACAAATCACTGATTTTAAGGCTATGCCCTGAAGGTGTAACCCTGAAAATACTCAAGAATAAAAATGCACTATGGTATAGGCAGTAAGGGCTGTCCTGTCAGTTACAGACAACTATAGATACCACTCTGTCATTTGCACTGTGGCTGAATTGTTGCATGTAAGTCACATTTGTTTCTGTGATAGTTGGAGCAATAGAATTTCTGGCCTCCCATTTCTAGTAACTTCTTGCTGGGTTCGTAAGGGGGAAACAACCTCATCAAGTGTATTCCCTGAAGACCCCTTTTTTGGATATATTTTTGCTTGGGAAATAATAACCCACCCCACGCCCCCACCAAAGTAGATGAAATGGGTGGGGTGTGATGGCAGATCTGCAGAAGCTGCTGAGCAGCAGGGCTTCTCATCAGCCCAAAGGCATAGGGTGGCTGTTTGTGCATCCTCTGGCACCTCTGTCACCTGCTTTTCATGTGTTATGTGTATGAAAATTTGCAAATTTGAGCTGGCTTAGATTGCTTTCTTGGCCCGTGATACAAATCAACAATCTTTACTTTATAATATTTCACTCGAATAGCAGTTCTCTTAGTTTTAAAGTACTGAAGGATAAAAAATCAGGAACATAATTGCACTATTTGGCTTTTCTTCTGAATGAGCCACAGCGTAATATTTTTCCACAGGTTGCTAATGCTGCCGTGGGTTGCACATGACATTGACTATCATCTCTGTGTAAAGAAATTCCACTTAGATTCCATTAGTGACTGCTTTTCCTCAGGTTTGGGTTGTGCTCACTTGTTAGATAGGGCTGTAACTTGAAGCTACTTCAGCAGTTGTGTAATCCCTACCAGGGCTTCTAAAGAATATTGGGCTGATTTGGATTTTAACTCATTGGGATTTCACTTGGATATTTGGATGCTCTGTACAGGCCTAATGATAAAGATAACCAAAGTTAGGTTACAGTCCTCCAAGTAATTCCTCGTTACTCTGTTACATGCTGCAGGAATGATTTTGTACAGTTTAGTCAGTGCCTCAGTTTGGAAATTCCAGAAATATCTTCCTGCTTTTTATGCTGACACTAGGTTCTAGGCTTAAGGTTGTGAGAGTTTAATTTCTAATTATTTGCTATGCTTCTGCCTGTTCTGTCTCTGCTAAGGAGAGTGGAAAGTGATGCCTGCCTTTTGTTCTTACCACAATGTCACCTGACATTTTTTTCAGTATTGAATCATATCCCATCACTTTCCCTGCTCACTAAAAGGCAGGCTGGATTTTTTTTTTTTTATTTATATGATGCCCCTTCATTCATACTGTCTGAGACTTCTCCATTTCCTGCTTTGAATAAATTTTATCCAGTTTTTGCACGCTAATGAAACAGAAGTGGAATAGAATCAGCTTCTCTAGTGATCTTTGGGACAGGCCAGCTATCATCTCCCACACTCCCCTCTCTTGCTGTTAACATGCAGAGCACTGTTCCCTCATAGGCTGTCAGGTTTGTTATGCATTATTTAGCTCACCTTCTCTCCAGAACTTAGTGTTGTAGCCTGTGAGGGGATCATACAGCATTACCTTTCAGAGAGCCCACGTAAATCATGTTCATGACTTCCTTCAATTCTTTTTCCAGATTGCTTTTTTTGTTTTTGGGGGGGGTGGGGGAGATGTGTTATTTTTTTCCCAAATATTCTATTAGTTTTGTTACGTATGATCTCCCTTTTGTGAATCCATGCTGAATATCTTTAATTAAATCATAACTTTCCCTATTTTGTTCCTGATTAGTGTTTCCAATATCTTTCCCACTGTTGAAATCAGGCTGAGTGCTGTTTAATTTCCTTGATCTTCCCTAGAGCTGCTGTAATATGGAGGTGTCCTCCCATTCACAGGTACCTCCTCTGCTTCCAAAGATGTCCCACAGGTATTTGCAAGTGCCTCCTTGCTTCTGCCTCTTCCTTCCAGAATCTGGCTGGCATCCTATCTTCAGTAGTTTGTTTTGGACTTTAGCTACTTGAAAAAATGCATTTTTAGAGCTTCAGATTAATTTGATTTATTCATCTTTCTCATCCTTAGTGGTTGTTCCATGCATTGGTGTTTGCAGCCACCTTGGTCACAGATCTGCTTGGTGCCCTTGGTTGGTTTGTGTAGTGCAGGTGACCTCATGCCATCCCTGTGCATCTCAGTTCTTGGTAAACCAGGGAACCCTGCTTGGTGTTCAGAGGCGGAGGCCAGTGTGCTGTCCCCAGACTATCCTTCCACTTCAGTCTAAAATCTTCTGCTTTGCTATTTTGGTTTTCCCAAGACAGAGATTGCTTCTCTGACCCTTCATGTATTTTTGTCAGGCCGCATGTGTATTTTCTGCTGATATGAACTCATCTTTGAATACT
Organism: Calyptomena viridis; assembly: GCA_013390005.1. Classification (NCBI taxonomy): domain Eukaryota; kingdom Metazoa; phylum Chordata; class Aves; order Passeriformes; family Eurylaimidae; genus Calyptomena; species Calyptomena viridis. Next base: position 263,519 of record WEIV01023085.1, read on the forward strand.
TGCCATTTCCGTATGGAGTTGTTTCCTCTGCTCCTTTATTCCATTCAGGGTCTGCTCCTCCTCTCATTGAAGTCAGCTGGGAGTTTTGCCATTGCCTTCCTCGAGAGCAGCAGTGAGCCTGCGATTCACTGGCACTTTAAGCATGCTCTCAAAATTAACCCTGCTGAAATTGAACATCGATACTGAGCTTTATATTTTAGTTGTAAATCCAACTCTAACTCCTTGAATGCTTCTTCTGTTTGAAGAATGGGTACTATGAAGAAGTCCATTAATTTTAATGTAACTCTCCATGGTTAGATTTGGGTCATAACATTTCCACTGTCATGACTGCAAAAACAACATCAATAGAAAACTTAGGTTTTCTGGATGCTGTATGAGATGCACCAAAATGTTTGTCCTTCTTCCCTGTCATTAGGAAACTTGTAGTTGTACAAAAACTGCTCAAATAGTGTTTAGATATTTGGAGAAAAAAAAAGATATAGTTTAATTAAAAGAGAAAAGATCTATGAAAATAAGATTGGGGGTGGTGGTGGTGTTTGGTTTTTAAGAGTAGTGTGAAAACTTTTACTTTTCCATTGCAAATAATGCTGAGAGTCACATGCCTCTGTCCCCACAAACCATCGTGGAAATGAGCCCACAGGACCCGTGACTTCAACCAGAAAACTGCTGCTCTGTCCTTAGCTCACCCCACTGTGAGGAAGGCTGGTACCACATATGGTATGTAAGCTCACACTTACTTCTCTGAGACCATGGAAACCCGAGCATGATGGAATACATCAGGGATGGAGTGGCAGCCTTGATTGCGAATATTTTTTTTGCTAAAGTCAGACACTGAATGTTACTGTAATGACATTTTATATCTCTCCTTCTATATTCTAGCAGAGAGAGCCACAGGTGTTCCACTGGAATTACTCACACATTTATAGAATTGGACATTCTGTCATTAAATGGACTTAAAACTAAAAAGCCTTTGTCTGTGAAAGGTGGCCAATAGAAAGGGACTTTGGATTATCTGATATCCCATAACTTAATCATATGGCTCTTAAGAGTAGGGCATAAGCAGCTGTGTCTCGCTAATATGCATGCAATATGTGTAAAGTGATATGCTTTAATTCTAAACTTGTTTTTAGCAGGAAGAAAAAAGCATTTAGATGAGGAACATTAAGATTCAGCATTAACCATTTTTTTCCTCAGGGCAAAATTATTCATCACCTGATATTTATTAAGGCAACATTTTTATTTTATTGTTCTGTACTGTAAAGAGTCTTTCCAAACATTCTCGAAGTTGTGCAGGGAAGTTTTATAGGCAGATTTGCAGGCAGCATTTAAAGTGGTTTTCAACGTTTAAAAACAGATATTTTCCTTTTACTAAATAGCAATGTTGTCAATTCTAATAGCAAAAATAACAGAGCTAAGCTGTCATTTAATTTATTATTTAATTTTAATTTTTTTATCCGTCCTCCCACACTATATAAACTTGATTTCTGTATCACAGACTTAATTGTTAGTTTGTGTTGGTTTAATCTCTCTTATTTAAGTATGTTTGCTTTAATAATATTAAGAAAAACTAAGACAAAGAAACTGTAGATTAGAGACTTTATTTTCAGGGTAAAATGATACGGATAAGTGAGCGTCAACTGACCAGAAATTATTTGCTTCTGTCTGTTAGACACGTAATGGAGTCATTTAACTAGTCAAATTAGGAGCTGTAGAAATGCACCATGCTTCATTACTGAGTTCGAATGGGCACCATTTTACATTTACGTCAAAAATTATCTCATAGCAAATTAATGTTTTCATTGTGTGGGGAAGCGGGAGCTGTGCAGTATCAGCACCACCTAGAGGATGCGACACAGATGGCTTGGAAATGTTGGTCACAAAAAACAGGAGAGAAATAATTATCTTTAAAATGCAAAGTACTTCAAACAGACCACTGCCTTCCCCAAAACAGCCCTGGAAGTTTTGCTGCCTCATTCTTTCAAGCTTCACTCGTCCTGCAGGTCCCCCCATCAGCTCACACAAACTTGTGAGTGTTTATGGCACGTATCAGGTTGATTCTTCTGTAAAATTCCTTCATCACAGTACCACTAGTTGTATATTTTTAATGAAAAGAAATTCTATTAGAATTCAGAATATCCCGTGAAAAATTCAGAGAATGAGCTTTCTGAGCAACTGGGAAGAATTTCCAGGTGAAGTTACAGAGGTTCACTCATCCTTGAAATTTCCTGAAAAGCCAAGGAGTAAAAAGGAAGTTATTATTTAACAAATTATATATTACTTTAACAAATGGAAACGACTAGTGTCTTCAAGTGTAGAAAAAGAGACAATGAGGCAGAAGTGAGGTCGCTGAGTAGACTTTCAGCCTGAAAATGTTGTAACAATGAATAGCCATCATGCAGGAGCTAAAAAGGGTTAACATGGAGAACCAGTAGCACTAACAGAAATTGGTCAGGGATAGCTGTAATCTCCCTGTCTAAAGCACAGAATGACTTTAGGTGGCTTGACATGTGCTTTCCCAAAGGGATACTTCTTAAAGAGAAGGTAATATCTCGGGGAGGAGATGCTCACAGGTGGAACCCTGACCCAGCCTGGCAGCTCTTCCAGTAGTGTCAGGGTATAGCAGGCACTCCTGGCATCAGACAACGAGATGAGTTGCAAGGCAGGAAATTTTCATGCCTAAGTGTTTTGTGATGAAAGACTGTGAAGGCTGAGTACCTTTGGCAGCGTCGTTTAGTGTTTCAGTACAACTCCTGGAATTCTGCAAAGGAGGAAAGAGAAAAAAAAAAGGTGGTTAGAGAGCCCTAAACACATCCTGTTCCAGCAGGTACTGTGGAGAAGGGTCCTAAGCCCTCCCAGCTCACCAGTGGCTGTTCTGTTTCTGTCAGTGGCCCTCAGCTCCTGCCCACTAACCATGGCCTTGGAAACCCACAGTAGAGCCATGAGCCAGGACAGACCATCATCACCCGGTCCAGGCTTCTGTCTACATGGGCCAAGAGGTGTCTCCAGTAATTCCTTCAAGGAAAGGTTCTTGCATGTGCAAATAAATGGCACTCAGGAGGAGAAATTCACAGGATTTGAGCCTCAGATATGATTTGAATTAAAGATATTTTATAAATTGAACAGAATATCTAAACATGTTTTCCAGTCTTACAAAATGCTGTGCATGCATAACTGTATAATTCTTCATATTAATATTCTTAGAAGACATTTATAGAACAAAACAAAAATATCCACAAAGTATTTTGACACAAAGCACAGGAGCTGGAGACAAAGATGAGCTGAGAGGGTGAAAGGGACCAGAATTCATTTAGTATTACACTTATCTCTGGAGCAAATGAACACTCATTAATTAAAATGCTGCTGCCCGTTGGACTTAGAAGACAAAAATTCTTCATAATTGTTTAAAGTGTGTAATTTTTTGTTATTTTTCATATTTCGATGAGTTGCTCTTCAGCATCCTTTGAAAAATCAAATAATTGGTTGTGATATTATTTCCTGGTTAAGTATAGTGTCTTAAATGCATATTATGCTGTAACTTCAAGAGTCTGCCAGTGACTTTAGGGCCACAGTTATGATAATGCCAAATTGGTAGACGATAGCCCATGCCTATGAGCAAGTTTTCTTTTGTTCTTGACAAAGCTTTTTTTCTTTTTTTTTTTTTTTTTTAGCGGCTTAGGCTCATTGCAGAAAAAGGATTTCTTTGAAACAGAAAAGAAAAAAAGTTAAGAGCCTTGCTTACAAGTACCCTGGTATTTTTTCTTTTTTCAACTCTAGAGGCACTTTACCTATTATCATGAATCTTGTCTGCTGAGATAGTTCAGCCTTCATGTTATGTTTACCAAGGCCAGACTAGAGGATCAAATAATTTATAACCATTCCTGTTGGGTTTTATGTAATAACTTTGGAACTCATATAAAGTAATGATCCACAAACTCTTTTAATGTTCATTATAAAATATGAAATATTTCTCAGAACCATTGCAATTATGTGACCAGACATAACTGTTTCACACATGAGTAAATACAGGGAGGTTTAACATAACTTTATTATCTTCCTGTCTTTTCCTCTCATTGATGTGATAATACTGTTTTAATATTTTTCTAAAGAAAAGTTAAGTAATTTCAGAATCTCTATTGAGGCCTAGTTTATTGGTTTTTGTAATAGAGTACTCAAGAATAATTGTATTTATGATTAGACTGATAGTAGTAAATGTTGTTGTGCTGAATGGGGTAAAATACCCTGAAAGCTTTATATTATTATATGAATATACACACATATATCAGTAGGAAGAAATTATTAATATCTGTCTGTCTGTCTATGCATTTATATTATGCTCATCATAGTATCAGTGCACCTTCTCTGGAGACTTTCTGGGGTTTAGCAGTTATTAAAATGTCAGTAGATATAGGATGGCAAAACTCATTAAGGATACATTAAAAAAAACCATGCCGGGTCTTTGCCTGATACTCAGAGCTAACCTTTAATTTCCCCGTCTTCTTCTGATCTTCTTGGATTTAGACCAGACATAAAGTGGCATCTGTCACAGCCTAAACTCTCTGCTGAAGCAGTTTGATCAGCCCAAGCTCCTGTTAACCCTGACTCAGGACTTCACTGACCTCTGAAGGGTTTCTGCCCTGTTCAGGGCAGAAGAAGCCCCTAAACTTTGTATTTGGTAGCTCTGAAGCCTTTTACATCTCTCTTTCTACACTGTACCTTTCACAGGAGTGATGGACTCGCAAGGCTCTCTCTGATGTTCCCCCTGTGTCTCTGAGTTACAGCACATCACTGAGCATTTGGAGCTTGCACAGGGGAAACGAGCTCCTCTAGGGAAGACAGCATGGAGGGAAGTCCATAGCTTGCAAAAGGATGGTCACCTTCCCCCTTTCCTTCCTTGAGGACAGTGTGCTGCAGGGGGAGGAGAGTGAATGTGTGTGTTTGGATTGGAAAAGAAAATTTTATTTTTATTTACCAACATGAACTGGTAATATAAAGTAATGAAATGTTGGTCTCCAGCTGAATGGGACAGCACAAACATCATCAGAAAAACAAATCTTTGTCCAAAAGAGCACAATCTAATCAAGAATGGACTTAACAAGCATGAGCTATTTTTCCTTAATTTTCTCCTTGTCTGCCTGATGTCTTTCCTCTTGCAGACACTTTGGGGTGGGTGCTGTGGTTTTGCCCCTGGGCTGTGCCATGCTCAGGGCAGACCCCACATGGCACTGTGGCAGGAACAGCACAGGGGTGACAAGGAGCCTGTGTGGTGACCAAAAGGGTGGACACTTGCACAGAGGAGGTCTGCAGCAGGGCTTGGGTTGGCTCAGTGAAGCTGAGACCTGCTGACAGACCTCAGGGACTTTTTTCCTATTTTGCCTCTCTGACCACAAATAAGGTCTGATGTGGTACCATGGAGGGGTTTCACAACAACTTTCAGGGCACTCAAATGTTAAATCTGTTCCCTCCCACCCTCCTCTTTGCTTCTGGTAATGCATGTTTTGTGCAGGGAGGAGCAATTTTCATATGTTAAAGAGAAGTGAATCCATATATGTTATTTTCATGACTCAGGGATAACCTGCAAGATGCTAAGAGTAAAAGCAAAGCACAGCTATGAATTTGGTATATGCTGTCATTCCTCAGGAGAGAGAGAGAGAAATTCATTATTTCAGAAAGTCCCTTTGTTGCATAGAATGTTTCTAAGATAGTCTAGTCTCTTTACTTTTAAATTAAAATATCTTTGTCTCTATGAAATGCTTCTGCATTGAAAAATTAGTGCAGTTGTATTTAGCAGTATCAAAATGTGGTGTAACTAATGATACAACAAGAAGTATAGTTATTCAGAAGATGCAAAAGAGTAGTAATGAGATTGGGCCTTCCATTTTCATATTTGAGATTAGTTTTGTAAAATTTTAAATATGAAACAACTTTGCGGTAAGCAGTTTTCTTATGACAATTTTTAAGTTTTGAAATTCAAAGGTTATATCCATTTTCATTCATTTATCAATTCGTAGTACATCCATATTAGAAAACATTTTTATCATTGTCTAAGGTGTTTTTGTTCAGACAGAGTCACAGTAGTTAATTTATTTGACACTGGAAACTAAATTTTCACTTGTCTTTGGAAAGTACAAAAAAATCAAAATCAGATTGTGAAAGATCTTACTTTGCATGTAATAGAATATAGCTCAGCATAGGAAAAAGCTCCATGTTTGAGGAGTCAGAAGGAAAATCTCCTAAAGAAAAAGGTTTAGAAAAACAGTCTGTCTTTTTTCCAGGCATTTTCTCTTCAGAGTTCAAAGGACTGGGTAGATCTATAATGGAAAGGCTACTTCTGATCTTGTGATATTTGCTGGGTGTTCACCCTGAGTTTCATTTAACTGTTTTCTACAGGGGAGCACATGGTTCAGTTAACCAAGGATAGAGTTTTTTCACTCTGTAGACTTGGCCTAGGGATGCAGTAGTCAGATTCAGAAAAAAACTATTGATGATTTTCAACAAGTTTAAGCCAAGTATCCACTACTAAATTTTTAGCATGAATCTGAGCTGATGCTCCAGGTATGAGTAGCAGTCATATAAAATGTATTTACATGCATTCTTCTTTACAAACAAGTTAAGGCTATGTTTTCAGAAAAGTTTTAGTTTGCTTTGGAACTGCTATAGGTGAAAATTCAAGGCATGCACAAATTTGTCCAACAAATAGATAATTTTTTGGAACCTAGAACAAGTCAAAACAACTGCATTTTAAACTTGTCTGTAATGATAAGTGGATTTATTGTGAGAGTGTTACATGTGCACCTTTAACATATGATCAGAGATGTCTTAGTTTAATATAGCATTTTCCCTGTGATATTATGAGCTAGAAAAGCTATCTTCAGTCCTGTCAGCATAAAAACTGCTCAGCAGGAGGTGAAGCATATGAAGCAGTTTCCAGGCCTCTTAACATACACAATTCATGCAGCTGAAAAGGTTTTGATAGCTTAACTCTTTTTTTCCTCTTTTTTTTTTCTTTTTTTTTTTTAGATCTTGGATGCCTAATGGTTGAGTTTTTGTTGCTATCTTGAGGCACTGAGATTTTTTTCCTGGAGAAAGTCTTGAATTATTTCCCACCCCCATTCAAAGTTAAAACAGTCTTTTCTGTTTTATTATGTATTAGGCAAGAGATGACATCAGAGGTGAGACAGGCTGTGTGTAGTTAAAAGCACAGCATGATGAGACCTCATAGGTTAAGATTTTAGCCAGCATTAACTATGTTCCTGCCCCCTAAATCAGTGATGCCCAGATACCCGTTTCTCTGCCATGGTGCTTTGGAGAAAGAGCACTGCAGTTAAGAGCACATGGCCCTAAGGCAGCTGTCCTACCTGCTAATGTCTTGATTGACACAGATGGAACCATACACTCTAGATGTGACTCCTGGAAGAGAGCAGTGCAGCATGAGAAGTCTGTTTTTCCTTTCGTGTTTTGTTTTGGGGTTTTTTGGGGTGGTTTTGTTGGTTTTTTTTTCTTTCCCTCTCCCCTTTGGCTCAGACGGGGAAGGAGAAGGAGGGACTTCTTCAGCTTTGCAAAAAGTCGGTCTTAACTGCCTTCCTGGGCAAGCTCCCAACCTCTCCCATTCTCCTGCTTTGTCTCTCTTACAAACCCAAACTCTCCTCACAAAAGGGTGCTGCTATTTCTAGGCATTTGCTTCAGGGTTTGTCTCCACCTCAACCTTTCCTTATTCTGCCAGCAAAGGGAGAATCTCTTTCAAGGGACTGCAGGAGCTAATTGCCCCCTGGACCCCTGCTCCCTATTCCCCACCTTTGCTAATAGGACTCAGCTGTCTGAATGCAAGAGTTAGCAGCTGATCCTGGGATGATTTATCAAGAGAGCCCCACGTTCCTGTATGGCTTTTCAAGTATGCCACCATATTTCAGGATCACTGAAAAGGGCAAGTAGGTCCAATGACCTACTTACGTGAGACCAGTGACTATGAATAACATCTGTGTAGTGATGAACATGCTGCGACCTGTATAGTGCAGTGAGTTTGTGTCTCTTCTTTTGAGATTTTTATAGAAATACTGCTGATTTTGTAAAATAGTCTATAAACTTCCATAAAGTCTGGAAAATATTGCAGGGTATAAAAGTAAAATTTTCCACCAAAGTGGCACAGAAGTGAGGTAGATAATGTTAGTGTTGTGATGTCCCCCAGGACTTAGCTTATAATGTTATCTTTGGTCATACTCAAAAGAAAGCTAATTTATGGCCTTTCAAATCAGGACTAATTAATATAGAATGTTCATATTTTATATGATAAATTCCTTTGTAAAGAATTTTAATGGCATGTCTCTGAATAATTCTCTCCGTAGTGTAGGATGTGAATATGGAACATTTCAAAAAAGAATTTTTTAGTAAATTTGAAGCCTTGAACATAAATATAGAATATTAACTTCCTTTTTTGATGTCTATTTTACATGGTTGCTCTTTGTCTATTAGCATCATCTCACGTATGGGATCTGCAATCCGCTGTCTTTAGAGCTCAGTGTTCTTTCACAATGGATGTACATGGAATTGTTGACTGTCAATACTGTTGAGTGTACAACTAGCACTCTAAGGTTAGCTTGCCTGCGACATTGTCTCTTGAGATTCAAAGGATGTCATTCCTGTCTAAGTGGCAGAGCGATAATACATCTGCACTCCTTGTCTGTGACACCTCGCTGTCATGTGGCTTTGTCACCGGACAGCAACGCCTGTCATTTTGTTATGAGGCCCGACATAAAGTGTGCATCACCCCTGACATACTATAAAGTGCAACGTGTAAAGAGGGTTATGCCTGGTGTCCGTGGAGTCTAAGTGTTGTGTTTTGAAAGCTCATAATAATATGGTTGTTAGGCCAGATTCTCTTCTCGGCTGTACTGTTGGAAATCCACAATAGGCCTTGGGGGACCTAACTCTGCCTTGCTTGGACTGCAGAAGGGTAGATGATTAAAAGGAGAACACATTTGGTGATTAATTTCATCTCAGAAACATTAACATAAGGCCAAGGAGCAGAGTTTATGATATTTTAGTGCTCTGTGGTCCAGGAAGGGAGAATCCAGTGGAATTACTTGAAGCTTGCACTGATCTAATTGTAAGCCCACCCTCTTGGAAAGGATAACTCTTGCAAGATTTTGAGCATATTAAGGGTTAGGTGTAGCAGGTATTTAGACTAAGAAAAGGAAAGTGTGAATTTTTATCTGTTTTCAGTCGTCCCCATGATTCACACTAGTTATCTCCATTGAAATACATCCCTCTGTGGACATTTGTAATTACAAGAGGACAGTCACAAAAATAAGATTTTGTTGTTCAGTGAGAGGGAGGAAAATAACTTCACATCCTTATCATTGCACATTGTAATCTGAGATACCAATCAAAAATATTTGCAACACTGCCTCAACAATGTAGTACCTTTATTGTACACCATGTATAGAATTGCCATCAATGTGAGAGAATGCTCAAGCTTTGAAGCGAAATACCCTAAAAAATAGAAGGCTTTGTCTGTGGCCATTTAAGCAGTGTTTTATGGGAGTTATCCTAATGTCTTGGAGGTGGGTGCAGAAAAGAGTTGAAAGCCTTCACATCTAGCAGTAAGGTTTTTGTAATTTATCTTACTGTCTTCAGAGGAATTTAGCGTGTTTTAATCAATCTTACCCAGCCTTATTTAGCTCATTGGTAACCAGATGAAGGGCCTTTTTTATGTGTATGTCTACAAATAATGTGTGTATGCACAGCATGTGACACAACAATGAGAACATGGGTGCTATAGCTAAACACATTTTAAATAATGTTAATACTAATAAAGAGTTAACAGTATTCTTCTGTGCAGACAGCTCTGGACACCCCATCCTATCTGACTTATCATTTAGTCAACTTCAAAATGCCCCAGAGATCTCAAAGATCCTCTCAACTGTTGCTGTAGGGAACATGTTTGTATTTTGATAAGAAATAGTACTTCCTTAAAAAATGCAAGCAGCACACTTTGTTGTTTTGGGGTGGTTTTGTTTGTTTGTTTGTTTTTGTTTTTTTTCAAGGGCCATCTCTTCTCTTAGCTGTTGTTAAGTTCAGAGTTTATCAGCATGGTTAGTATTGGTTAATCTTTACTGCTGAAAATATTGCATGTTCTCTCTCCATAACTGCCATCTGGAGACAAAGTCTGAATATTTTAGCTGGGTGTTTATCAGGCTGAAGTCTGCACTGAAATTGGCTGAATTGGTAGATATGGATTTCTAGGCTAACTTTTGATAGCCCTGTGGTGAAAAAAACGTGTATATTGATTCTCACCAGGGACTATATTGTTAAAATATATAAATGCAAAAATTGACTTAGGAAATAAAAAATAAATGATAGCTATAAATCAGGGACAGCTGATAAACAAATAAATATCTATCACTATTATATCTCGGTATTTCCCAAAGATATCTGAAGAGCACTTAATTGTAACTGAGTAATCAATTATTCAATTAACCTTCTTCTCATCGAATATATATTTGATATAACTTTTTGAAGCTTGGACTCTAAAAGGTTTATATTGATTGCAGGTTTCAAGGCCATATGTTTCAGTTATTGGATTTGTGCAGTCAAAATTGGCATCCTAAGTTCACTAGAATATGTAAATATTTGAATGTAATGAGTTTCCAAGACTGTTGGAATGATGCAGTTAGTTTTCATTACTTTTTAAAACTACAATCTTTTGTGATTATGAAGTTCACCTTAGCAGAACACATGTCATTTAAACACATTTGTTATTAAGAAGAAGTTAGCTTGTTTTATTGTCTGGCTATCAACTTTTGCAGATTCACTTTTCACACCGCTTTGGATGGATTCAATTGGGAAATATTTCAGTGTTATGCTGGAATATGACAAACTTTGGGAATTCTTCCAGTGAAAGTGTTTCATGAGAGTACTTTTTGATTTGATTGTAGTCCTGCTGGCCACCTGCTACCATGCTAGTGGAAGGCCACCCTTGGCAGGGTCGGAGTGTGACTGTTGTCTACTTATATGAAGTAGACAGTATGATCCATTCATACTGTATCTCTAAACCGATGCATTCCTCTCCAGCAATCCTTAGAGTTTGCTAGGTGTCATTTTCTAGCTGTGTTTCTTGAGCTGAGTTCCTGTTGGTTGATGCAATGGGCACATGAACATGTGTCACACAAATGTGGAGTCTCACTTGCCACGGACATGTGTTTAAAATACACTTGTTGCTTATACGTGCAGCACAAATGAGCAGTAGCTTAAATTAAAGTGGCTGATTTCAACAGTTGCCCAGCTCTAGTAGTTTAGCACAGTAATAAGGGACAGCAAAACTTGCTTTTCACTGTTTACATGGTGAAAATGGGAATGTGGAATGTGGGGAATTTAGACCCCTCCTGTGTGGGGCACCTGATCTGGACCTTCAGATGCAAACTAGGGGAGAAATGGCTTATTCTTTTAAGTACCACCTTTCTTCCTAGGAGCTGAGCTATGATGTTTTTGGGTTAACTTCCATTAAGAGGCAAAAATGAATGCCTTGCATGATCAAGCCTAGTCTGTGTCTGTGATGTCAGGTTTCATTCACATACTGGGAGCCTCCAAATCAAAGGCAAGAGGAAAACACCGGCTGATTTTTTGAGAGTTTGGGAAAGACTTGTTTGTGTTGCTTTATTTCAATGTGTGAGATATAATGCATTTATTAAGTAATACTCATTAAATTTTGGACTGTATCAGGTAGGAAAAAATAGCTTTATAAAGAAAATCCATATACAATATGATCTTAAATGGTCATCACACTCTCAAAGTACAAGGACCTGTCTATTAAGGATAAAATTTACTGTGGCTCTTTACTTTTGCTGGTTTTGTGCAGGCAGGTTGATTGGTGTGTGTATGAGGGACATACTGGTAAGTTTCAATGACTTCCATAAATGCAAAACCCCTGCAGGGGTATGGAAACTTGCTAAATTCCTTCTGATGGTCTCTGGCTACATCAAAAGAAAAGGGCAGTAATGGGTTAATAATAATCTGACAGTCTTCAAAATTTGTTTGATATACCAGTGCACCAAAATATTCGTTTCTGGCAACTCTCTTGACAACCTTTTGATATTTAGATTTTTTGTGTGTGTGCTTCAGTGTGTAATAGATTAACTTGGCTCTGTGGAAAAGGTCTTTATAGAATCCTTAACTGTTTCACTCATTATTGAATAAACAGTGCTGTCTTCATGGGAGAAAAACTCTGAAAAACCTGCAGATTTTCCCCTCTTAAAAATGCATTCATAATCTAGATATTAGCAAACATTTTTTTTTTCCCCTTCCTGAAAAATATCATAAACAGTCTTGGTTTGACCTTGTTAATGCAGGACCACTTTAGTAATCTGTGCCTAATGATTTTTTACATTAAACCACAGCTTGTGTTGGACCCTTGTGTGTCACAGTAATTTAAGAACAGTCATTTTGCACATTCCGATCCCATTATGTTACATTGTTACTGAATAAAGACTGGTATTATGTTGCTCCTATAAAGGGCAGAAGTGGCCTGAATTTTATCTGCTGAACGAATCAATCTGGATTATGTCAGCTGAAAAGAATTGTGAACTGCAGTCTCCAGCAGATGGGGAGATTTTAAAAATGTATCTGTTTGGTTGTGAATACATTAGCTAAGATAATACCTTGTGGTGACTGAAAAGTAGTTTTTCTCTCTTTTTTTTTCAATGAAGACTGTACCAATTATCATTTCAACATAAAGTATTAGGAGATCAATTGGGAACTGAGTGCCATTTCCTAATGTTAATACAGTGTTTTATTTAAGCTGTCTTGACAGGCTGTCTAGGCTGTGGGAAAAAGACTGAGCAAATAATGAGTAAAGGGTTTAGAAAAAAAGACAGAGGGTGGAGCTTGGCAAACGATGTGAGCTATTCATCAACAACTCAACAAGGATGATGGAAATAATAAGTACTCCTTAAAGAAAAGGGGAAAGGGTTTTTTTTAAAGAAACAGTTTCCTTAAAAAAAATATTTAACTCTAACTTTGTATTACTTTCTGATTAGGTGATTTTAAACTTCCTGAAATCAGCATAAGCTTCCCTTTGAAATGGATAGTCCACATTCAAACAGTGCATTCTTTAGCAATCAGTTAAAAAAAAGAAAGTGTCTAATTTCCTGTTCATTCGTGCAAATTTCTTACCATGTGGCATTGTCATTTAATATCTAAAGTACATTAATGCATTTCTATAATACCAAAACCCTCAGACAAATCCCCTGTGTGAAATAATTTGTGTGAACTTTGAACTAACCATGAATAAAATCAAGATCTTATTATGTCCTTTATTTATATGGCACAGAAAAGCTTTGAAATTTAATAGTAGCACCAACATGATATGCACATTCACAGTGATGCTTTTAAAAAAAGTAAAAACCCACTCAACTTTCCTACATTTTTGAGGTCTTTGCCCACTGTTCAGATGCCATTATGTTACTTCTGAAAATATTTGTCTTAGAAATCAATAGGCTCTTCTAATATTATTGTGTTCTCAGTTGCTAAAATTTCCATTCAGGAGATATAATTCCACCATCTGTAAAGTTCTAGATTTTATAATACTTATAAGCTGTTTTTAATCTATTTTTACTGCCATGTTCTGTCCTGAAATGTCAGAGAGTGCAGAATGGGTCTCGGAATTAACATGACAGTTAAGAAACTTGGCAAGGTTTTACAGCAGATTGTGACATTAACAAAGTACAAAGGAGAATGGGGAAATTAACGTTAATGTATGCTTGCAGACACTATAAAAATCTATATGTCCACGATCAGGGAACTAAAAATAGGGATGTTTTTTATGTTGATGCCATTAAATACAGAGCTTTACTGTGAAAAGAAATTTCCATATGAAAAGCAACTTACTAAAAAGTAATGCTGTAATCCCTCCTCTGGACTGAACAACAGGTTTATGTATCCTAGGTCAAGTAGGCATATGGTTGGTTTTTCGTTTTCAATTTTGTTTTAGGCTTTTTTGAATCTATGGTGAAATGGGTTTGAAAGCACTGTTTTTAAACAGCTGCAAAAGATACAGTGTGATGTCCTGATAAATGGGAGCGGTTATTAAAATTCACAGATTTCTCGGTAAATCATGTAAAGCCCATCTTCCTTCACAGAGAGAAGCTCAAGTAAGTGTTGATGGTGGGCTCTTCTTCAAGCCCTGCACACCCTGAGCCCACCCAATGCACTCCATGTCATCTCTCGTGTTCAGCCTCCCAGGCCATCGTGACTGGTGTGGCTCAGCCAGGGTGAGGTTTCTTTAATCACTTGGAGGTCCTGGATATGGGGCAAAAAACCTGTCCTCATAGTGCCCAGGGGAAAACAGTGGCTGTTGCACAGGGGGTAGGATGTTCTAACTGTTGGGTAAACCAGCAAAAGCTGCAGGGAATAGCACTGCCTTCTGATTAAACATGGGGTTGGATTTGTTTTTATTGTCTGAGTTTTTAAGTTGTAAGTTACTCTAAGCCCTATTCAGCATGGATCTGTGAGGGCCAGGGCCTGAAGCTTTCCAGGCTCTTGCAGTTTGGCACCCACAGCATCTAATCCTGATACCACTGACAAAACCGTCTCTTTTCATCACCACCGATATTGTGCTGTTGCTTTGTTGGACTCTGGCCGTGGAATATGAAGACACAGCTCCTCCCTGCTGCCTGGCAAGGATGGCATGTGGGACAGAGCTCCCTGTGGGTGAGGGTACTTGTGCCAGCAGGCTGAATCTCCTTTTTTTTTTTTTTTTTTTTTTTTTTTTTTTTTTTTTTTTTTGACAAGTGGCAGAAGCTGACTTCTAGCAGTCCTGGTGCAGATTTGGAGGACGTCCTGTCTTTGTGTTGATCTTACTCATGGGTTCAGCACACTGCAGAAAACCTCCAAGTCTGTTTACTGACACCCTTCCTTAGGACACGCTCTGTGACAGCCTTTTAGTGGCGTGATGTACGGCAGAGCGTGAGCTGCCGTCAGTGAATGGCAAAGCACAGCAAAGTTTGCTATTCGAGGCATGGCCATTTTTCACACCGTGTCACACTTACGAAGGGTTTCGTATATTTAAAGCCAAAGGAAAACACTGCCTGCATTCCCTCACAGCCCTTGTGCCTCGGGCACAGATTGGACCTGGCGAGTGCAGGTGCCAGTCGCAGGGACAACGGCAGCATTCCCTGGTGTGCGCGAGCAGTCTGATGCAATGCAAACATTAATCTCTTGGCTACAAAGGAACAGCATGGATCCATCTGTTACTTTCTTTGCTCTTAATCAAGTTGGGGAAGGAGCAAAAGTTCATGTAGCAAATGTGGGCATGCACTAGATCGGGACCTGAGCTGTAAAGCTGAGATCGAATTTAGACGCAACAGGATTTTTGGAGGTCTATGGATTCAGGGTTGCATTTCATTTTGGATTTCTTCTTTTGCCGAATTTGGAAGTCGAAATTGAATTCTGGGATGTGGTATTGGCCCACTGTGCTCTGTAACCCACAAGGCTAAGTGCAGACTGCTGTCCCTATTATGACTGTGCTAACAATTGACTTTTTGGTTTGGCTGTCTTGCAGGAAAAAAAATAGAAAGAAAAAAATCAATTTCAACCAAAAAGGATTTCTTTTTCTAGTTTGCTTAATAGTATGTAATAGAAAATACTGTGTTTTGTATGAAATGAGGCAATGCTAGGGAGGGGGTAAATAAGAAGAAAGCAAAACACAAAAGCCATGCAGGGCCAGACTGTCAGAAAAACAGAGAAGGAGATGACAGCCCTTTTATCCGCTGGTTGAGCAGTTAGAAAACTTATCCAGGATGCAGGAGGCCTGGTCTGAACTCGCTGCTCTGCTGAGGAGAGAGTAATCCACATCTTGGGTATGTATTTCTGGCAGATAGCTGCTCACTGTAACAAGAATCCTTCCCCTCTCCCTTTGCTCACTATACTATTCATTCCTAATGGAAGCAGCATTTGATTCACTTCCACTTTGAAGTAGCATATTTAGGAAAAAAAAAAAGTAACTAAAAACTTGTTTTCCAGAAGGAAGTATTGCTACTCTGAGCAAGAAGTGATGCAATCATGGCCATGATCACAGTGGGGTCTGATGTTAGTGAGGTCGCTTTTCATTAAATTTAATTTTGCCCATTTCTGGTAACCAGAGTTTTTGAAAGGAGATGAGACAAAACAGATTTAATTTTTTAAATAGAAGTATTTCTAGATTGTTTGCATTTAGAACCTCTTTTTTTTTTTTTTTTCTAAGCTCTTAGGATGTCTGTATACTGTACTCAGATAATCATACAATCACGTCATCTCAAGAAACATAAGTGCATGTTTATGTGCCAGTTTGGGTGTCCAATTATGGGTAGGAGCAGCTTGGTAATACTTCCTGAATTGTTCCTTCTTGCTGTGTCACAGCTGGTTCCCCTCTGCTGTCAGCACAGTGACCCCTGCCCAGCTCCATGCCATTC
The DNA here is from genome assembly GCA_013390005.1 of Calyptomena viridis. Lineage (NCBI taxonomy): Eukaryota > Metazoa > Chordata > Aves > Passeriformes > Eurylaimidae > Calyptomena > Calyptomena viridis. Next base: position 279,958 of record WEIV01023085.1, read on the forward strand.
CAGCTTTATATTCCAAGGAGCAGAGCCCTTGCTCATAGATGAGCCCTGGCAGGGTTGGTGGCATGGGAACACAGCATGTCCTTGCCCAAGGTATGTTTTCAGTAGCCAGCAGTACCAAACAATGTACATGCATGTGAGAGATGTCTGGAGCACAAGTCCCATAAGGAAGGTGGGAGTGTTTAGCCTGGAGAAAAGGAAGCTCAGGAGTGACCTTATCACTCTCCACAACTACCTGGAAGGAGGCTGTAGCCAGATGGTGTTTGGTCTCAAGTAACAAGTGATAGGATGAGAGGATATAGTCTTAAGCCATGGTAAGGAAGATTTAGGTTGGACATGAGGAGGGATTTCTTCACAGAAAGGGTGATTAGACATTGGAATGGGCTTCCCAGGGAGGTGGTGGAGTCACCATTTCTGGAGGTGTTTAAGGAAAGACTGGATGTGGCACTCGGTGCCCTGGTCTAGTCGACAAGGTAGTGTTAGGTCATAGGTTTGACTCGATGATCTTGGAGGTCTTTTCCAATCTTATTGATTCTGTGATCCACTGATGGGAGAGTACTCAATGTTATGGGTACAGCACACCTAGAGTTGTCCCCTGTCAGCGCTCATATTCTATCAGTTTCTCAATTGGTGTGGAAACCAATTCAATTAGGCTGGGTGAAAAATTAGAATCTACTTCAGTGAGGTGTTTCTCCAAAAGGTAAACTGATTTTCATATCAGTGGCAAGGTTCTCATTGCACTCTGTCTTCTGATTCCTTACCAAGGGAGATGTCCACTTTTGTGAGACCCTGTATGTTCAGGACTTGTGTGCACACACATCTGGCTATCCGTGCAGCTTTGCTTCAGCAATGACTCTTTTTAAATCTGTGTTTGAAGAAGTACATAATTTGTGATCCTTTGTCAAGCTTCACTCCTCCTATTTAGAGTGAGGCAGTAGTAGGCAAGAAAAGAATGACATAAAATCGTGTGGGTGTGGCACTTATTTATTAACTTATTCTCCAGTGTTTCATGAAATATGAGTCACCTGGAGTTGGCATCCAACTCCTAAGCGTGGACCTGTAGTGTTTGGCAGTGCAATGACCTACCTAAGGGCCTGTGCTTTTCTGAATATTTAGGTCTATGATATTGCTTACAAGTTTTACACCTCTTCCTCTCAAGAGCTTGCAAATAAACACTGAATGAGAGCCTTAACACAGGAACAGGTAGCCCAAGAGATATTTAAATACCTGAAGGTCTTTTTTTTTGTAATGAAATAAAATGGAGAAATACGATCACATTTAGATGGTCTTTAAGTCTGTGATTTCTGTGGATAAAACTCGATAAAGGCTATCTGAGGTCCCCTGTCTAGTAGAGGAAATCCTGTGACTATATTTCTGGGTTCTTCATTGGTCTCCACGATTAGGAGTGGGAAGAACACGACTGTCTGAGAAGTCTCCCCTCTGTTAGCTGAGGCACCAGGGACTGAAAACTTCTTGCCTGGCCTATTCATGTGCTTCCCTGCCCTGTGGTTGTGGAGACTTTGTGAATCTGTGGGAATGTTTCATCCTTTGTCTTTCCAAACAAATAAATTACATTCATGAGATGGCAGTTTTATAAGTTTTCTTTCTTGAAACTTGCAACTTGAAAGTTTTGGTTCCTTTTCATTACAAGGCAGAGGTCTCTGAATGCTAATGTGCACTTAACTCATAAGATGCACACAAAGTCATATCATGGGCACTTTGTGGTTGGGATGGATGTGGAGGAAAGGGCACGTAATATTCTAGTTGTAGAATAGCAGAGATTTTCATCGAAACCGCAGTTACTCTCTGACTTTGGTATGGTTCCCATGATTTCAAATGTGCTGAGCTGCTTAGCCTGGTAGTTTCCCCTTTGAAAGACACGCTTTATTTGTAGCCACTCATCCATCTTTTCTTATTTAGCAATAGTTCTGTGTCTGAATGAAGAATAACATATCTATATTTTGTAAGGCATGCTTGTCTGGCTATTTGCCTTTGGAGTGACATCCAACAACCATTTGAAGAAACTCAGCTGTAGATTAGATTATAGAGTGAAGACTTTTTTTTTTTTTTTTGGTAAAAGAAACTTAATTACTTGTCAAACAAGGGCTAATTTCTCCTGTGTGTATTGCACCTTTTCCACTCTTCTGCATTTTACACCTCTCTTCTTTTCAAACAAAACCATTTCTAGAAGGTTACATTCAAGAGAGGAACTTTTGCCACAATGTTGGGGTTCAAACCTGCCCAACATTTGGTGTAGAATTGTTTATATGTATTTGATCAGTAAATGCCTTCCTTGACATTTTATCGTTTTCAAATTCCCTTTTTTGACCAGGTTTATTGGAAGTAGGTGCTGTAAGGTGTTTTATGGATATTATAGTTCTGTTTTCCTCTTTTTCCTGGTGATAATTTGCTGATTTTATTCAAGTGGTGTGACAGTAGCTAGTTTGATTTGAGCTGTAGATAAGTCTTGTCCCTCTTTTGATAATGATGTTTTCTTTATTTTGCTGCAAGGATCTTCCCTTTTACTTGTTACAGAGGTAAATTATGTACCTGTGTAAAGAAAAAAAAATTCTAAGGTCTCCTTCAGCCACACATTTTTATATCTTTCTTCCCCCTGGAAATCCTTCTGTAAACACTGTACTAGACATAAAAAATTATGTTACTGTAAGATGCTCTGAGTGAACTGAGCTGCTGCTCAGGGGAAGTCCCAGGGTCAGGACTAGGGCAGCTGCTGGAGCACCAGGATTCACACAGTGAGTGGACAGAGTGGTCAGTTTGGTGGCAGTGATAACAACCATGTACAGGAAGACACACCAAATTTATAAGGGGCTGGTGAGAAATCTCGCAGGTGGAAACTATCTACGAACATTTCCACTCCCTTAAAAGTTGCCTAATTGGATACTTCAGAAAAAAAATCAGGTAATGGAGGGAAACGTGGGGCCTGGCAGTGGTATAATGTAAATGTTTCCTTATCAGCCAAAGGAATGTGACTTCGGGGGTGAGGTAGTTCAAGAAGGGATGAAATCCCTACAAGGCTGCTGGCCCGGCCTGACGGGATCCAGAGATGAGGGAGGGCTGTGGTGCTCAGTGATGCTACCACTGACCTGAGCTTTGAAGGAGAGCAGATGAGTGGTCCTCTGTGGGCATCCAGGAGTCAGCAGGTACCAGCGACCCCTCAGCAGCCAACAGAGCTGGCAGAGGACATGCCATGCTCCCCTGGTGTGCAGCAGGGCAGGTCAAGAGCTTTCCTGCACAGGGGAATACTTCAGCTGTACCCTTTTGTTTGAGCTGGTGCGGGCTTGGAGTGTGTACAGAGAATGTATATATCTTATATTTAACGTTTGAATAGAATTTGTGAAGCGAAGCAGGAAGTAACTGGGACAAAAGGTAACCGTACTGGTAGCATGTGGGGAATTAGGCATGCCACTTGAGTGGGTGTCCATCCATCTCGACATCGCAACTGGCTTCGGGGATCTGGTAAATAGTTGGAAATTTTGAGAGAGCCACAAGAGGGAGCTCACAACCCACGAACAAAGAGGTCGGAATCTTTTTTTCTTTTCTTTTTTTTTTTTTTTAAAAAAACTAAGATCTGTTAAAACCGAGTGCTCACCTCATCATTGCTGCAGATGTGCAGCAGGACCATGTCTGCCCTGGGAAGGACTCGCCTCCCTCCAGCCGGATGGGGTGAACTCAGGTGTTTTGCACAGGGGTCTTTGAGGTGCCTGGGGTGTCATTTCAAGTCTCGGGAACCGAGGGAACATACCTTCCCATTTCCCCAGTCTGAGGAGCTGTCTCCTCTGTACAGGTGCACCCCAAACTCTAGGGGCTTGAAGGCTTTTGTTCTGAGTGATTTCTGAAGAGCTGGGGTGAATGATAACTTTGTTCCTGACAATGTCCACACTTCGTGTTTACATAACCAGTAAAACACCTCTCGCCCTCACAGAGCAGTGGCTTCTGGGCTGGTGTGGTGGGACATGTGTTGCTCTGGGTTCACTCTGTGGGATCACAAGTTGGATTATTGCATGATCGTGGGATCATTGCATCATGATACCTTTGTGGTGAAATGTGCCTGCCCTCGGTCAACTGGGAAAGTTGCTGATAGTTTTTTCCAAGCCATATTCAATTTAGTGTGCGTTTCTTCAGTGGAAAAGCTTAATTTCAATTTACATTTCACATCTAGAGGCTTTGCTATCACACTGAGACTTCCTACAAGGCATCCAGTAATGTTGCTATCATTTGCATTGCTCTAAAAAAAAAAAATTTCCATCTGTTTTCCCAAGTCCATAAAACTCCAAACAAATAGCAAATACTATGGATGTCTGAACACACAATAGCATGTCATTTTTCTTCCAGCATTAGTGTGTGTTGCAGACATTAAACTACTTCTGTTCGGAAGGATTTGAGAGACTGTTAACATTATTCAAATTAAATTCAATACTGATGTAAGTTAGTGCAGTTGGAATTATACACAAAGTATGATGTCTCATCTTTCCGTCAAGAGCTGAGCTCATCCCTGTGTACCTGCCAGCTCAGCTTCAGGTGGTCTTTGTAAACCTAGATCTGTCTCAGACAGGAAATTATATTCTTTTCCTCCCCTTTCTCCCGCCTTCTGATGCTCTGCAATCCCTGGTGCTACAGCTCATTCACCCGTTTTTACCTCCTGGGTCATCTCATGAAGATGAGAGCACACCTCTCATCTTCAAGGTATGCTCTTACATGTTTCTATAGGAGGCATACAGTGTTAAGTAAAAAACTCATGACTGCTAGAATTGTAACCCTACAGGTTTTCTTTGATTCCCTTTCCTAAATCTGTTGGGACTGAGCTCTTGGGGCTGGGGCCAGTTTTGTGGCCTCCTCCTGGGGTGGCAGGAGCCCCTCTGTGTAGGGTGCCCAAATACCACCTCACCAGAGGTGAGCCAGGCCTTCTGCAGAACTGCTGGTCTGAAAGGTTTTCTCTGTGCTTCTTGTTCAATCTCTTGTTAAAGAAACAAACCTAAGAAATATTCTTACTACACCAGCTTTTTCCTTCTCTGATATGGGCTATTTGTGCATTTTGCTCCCATGCAATGAGTGGAGTGTTGACATGTGAGTTGCTGCAACCCAGGTGGGCTCAGTCCTCACCATGTGCTGCTGTAGATGGGGATGGTAATCCTACGTTCTTGTAGGCAGGATATAAAAAAGAGTATCTTGTTCCTGTGTATCTTTGNCAGCCAGGACTTCTGCAGAACTGCTGGTCTCAAAGGTTTTGTCTGTGCTTTTTGTTCAATCTCTTGTTAAAGAAACAAACCTAAGAAATATTCTTACTACACCAGCTTTTTCCTTCTCTGATATGGGCTATTTGTGCATTTTGCTCCCATACAATGAGTGGAGTGTTGACATGTGAGTTGCTGCAACCCAGGGTGGGCTCAGTCCTCATCATGTGCTGCTGTAGATGGGGATGGTAATCCTACGTTCTTGTAGGCAGGATATAAAAAAGAGTATCTTGTTCCTGTGTATCTTTGACTTCCACCAGGTTCTGTGTTTAAGACTCAGGTGTATCAGAGACATAGAAATGGCACTCCAGATTAATATTATTTTTCACAGTAACTCAGAGCTACAGAGTGTCAGTGCTGTACAATAACTTTGTCATTGGTATTTCCCACCTCAGAAGGTGAAAAAATTGATTCCTGCCACCTTTGCTGTGAAAGTCCTGTACATCTATCTTAACCACTACCTAACACAAAAGGGGTGCTACATTCAAAGCTACTAATAGCACTTTTAGAGCTATGAGAATATAGCATCTCATGGTGATTCTTTATCCATTTTTCTCCTCCTAATTACTGTAACTCATAGCAGATCCTTCTATGTGAAAAGTAATGATCCATTTCCACACAGTGTAAAGCAGGATTATATCCTGGGCGTGTGTTTTCTTTGAGCTCTGATGTCAGTGTAGTGTGAGAAATATGTGCATTTGTCCTTGGGGTATGGGATTGGGTGCAGCTCTGCTGGGAACCTCCTCTTCCCTGGGGGCTCATCCCCTTGGAGGAGGCCCTAAGAGCAGAGTGAATCCTGGGCTGTTAGTAGACATTGCAGTGTAAGTGCTCAAACCTGTTAGGATTTCAGTTTTGACCTGTGACTCTGTCTCTTTCCAAAGGACAAAACTCTCCTGAGTTTTCAGCTGGCCATGTATGGAGAGTCAGTGTGACCCCAGCATGGCTCTGCTGCCAAAATCCTTGTGAAGAGATCCTGTTAATTTTTTGTTTCAACTTGCTGTCCATCACGCTTTCATGGAAGACACTCAGTCTGAAGGGATGTGCTGTATTTTTAGTAAATGAGTTGTTTGTGAAACATTTTTGCTTACTTGTTTATTCAATTTGATGCAGTTGTTTTGTGTAGTAACATAGTTGACTCACCACAGTACAACTTTTTACCTTCAGTGGGACTAAATTTTGGGTGTCAGTCATCACAGTGGGTTTCATAGAGTTTGGTGAGGAATAGAAGTTTTGGGGAGAGAATGGGGACCAGTCAATCTGCTGGGGAGTAGGCAAGAAGTAGTACAGCCCCTGTGTGACCTGGGTGCTGCATCCTGCCTGGCTCCTGGTGTTGAGTGCCACTCTCCCTGCACACCCCACAGACAGTGCTGGCAGAGGCATTTAGGGGTTTCATTGGTGCTCCAGGGACAAGGATCAGTCCCAGAGGCAGCATCAGTGTGCAGGGTTTGTACCCACCAGCAAGCACAGTGAGAGGCAGGGATGCTCTCTGGACATCTCAAGTGCTTCATTCTTTGATGGAACTGCATTTTCTCCCTCTGACACATTAAAAGCATCAGTTCTGTATGTTTATCATACAAAGGTTGTGTATTCATATGGAGCTTACCATGGCACTTCAGAAACAGTTTGAGCTGAAGTAGGTTATTTTCTTTGCTTTTCCAATTAATCTCAAGAAGCCCCTATTTTCTGGGGGTGAGGCCACAATTCAGATTCCATTTATACTAATTACATACTTACTTGGTTCTTGGCCTCCTTTAAAGACAAAAGTAGAAGAGAAAGTAAAAAAAAAACCAAAAAACAAAACACCAAACTGAATGGGTTTAGTTTGATTTATGAAAACACAGAGAAGTTTGAGCACTTCAGCAGATCTTATTTGTTAGAGGCTGAACCAGCTGTGCCTGGGACAAGGCTGGCAATCTCACTGCATCAGGCATTCTCCTGGCACATCTGTAGCTCACTGCTCAACTGACCTGCACCAGAGAAGCCTTTTTCACTCTTTGCTGTTGGTTTTGTTCAGTGGAGTTTATTAGAGAATTTTCAACAGCCTTGTTTTTTTGTCAGAAGTCCTACTCCATTAAATGACCTTTTTCCCTCTGATTGTGGTGGAGAAATCCAGTTAGGTTGAATTGCTGAGTATGAAAAAACTGGGATTGCTGTTGAAAGAATTGTTGAAATCCTGTATGCTTGGGGTTTTTTTAACAAAAACTTGCTTTTTCAGTTCAGAAAAGTAAATTTTCTATCAACTATTAATAGTTATTACAAGTACACAATATAAAAAATTTGAACATATAACAAATCAACATTCTTTTTTCAGATATGTTTTGAGCTTGCTGGTTTCATATACTGCTGGCTTGCAGCATTCTTTGTTGAGAGCTTGAGTTTCTCTTTTAGGGAAAAATGTAACATGAAAGTTAGCTTCAGAGAAAAGACAAAATTTTATAATAAAAATATTAACAAATTGCATTTGAATAGAGGCTTGAGGATAGATTAAATATAATGGACATATTAAGAGAACATGGACAATGGCTTTCCTGAGCAATTATGAATCTATAGTCCTAAATAGTGGTACTTTGGAGAAAAGGAGAGAAAGAGAGAAAATTAGTATCTTTTAAAATGTGAACATAATATGCAGACTAATAATACATAGTAATTTTGTTCTTGGGAGAATTCACCACTCGTGTATAGCTCCAGCCAGCCAGCCTTTCCCTGTCAACTTCTGCAGGGATTTTGGGTTAACACTTTCCCATTTGCCATTGTGAACCCTAGACAAATACTCATTAGAGCACAGATTATGGTTTCAATTGCTGCAGTGACATAAGGCTGCCCCTTCCAGAAGCCATCAGTGGGAGCAGAGAAAGGTAATTATTGATTACTGGAAAGAATAAGGCTGGCAAAAGGTGGCTCTGATAGGATGAGTTGGCCAGAAGGAGGAAAGAACAGACGGGCTCAGCCAGCTTAACTGCAGCCGTGTTGGGAATGACACTGGTGTAGTGGAGCAGCTGGGGACAGGGGCTCTGGGATTCATTTAAGGCTTTCAGCAGCTCCGGGGAACCTTTGAGTCTGTACAGGCAGAGGAATTTGCCTTTCTGCTCATATAATCATTCCAAGCTGGGCATGAAAACTGGGCATTTAGGTAATATCTGAAAATTTTTCATGTGGGCAGGGTTTCCCAGACTTATAAAAAGTCTTCGAGACCTTGATTTAAGTGTGAGCAGTTCTAGCTCCAGATAAAATAAAATAATACCACAAATGAGCAGTGTTTGTGGGAAGCAAGCCTGAAACTTCCTACAGTATTCTAAACCCAAATCCCAGTGCTCCCTGACATTTCCGTGCCTATCCATTGTAAGGAGTCCCAGCCTTGACCAGTTACACATCATGGAAAGTGTGCACCTTGTCAATGAGATGGTTTTTTGTGCCATTCAGTGCTTGTGCAAATGAGATCCATTTGGAAAGGTGCCAGGCAAATGTGAGGCCAAGCCTCCTCTGTGTCCATAACATCAGGCTGTTCATATGGCATTTGTTTTCCCATGCTACTCCACTGGCTTCCCTCTTTTGAGCAGGGAATAGAAGGCTCAAATCTATGTATTTATTCCTTTCAAGCTATCTCTTCTGGGTGCTTTAGGCAGCCTACTTTGTTCTAGGTGGTACAAAGGAAATTTTGAACTTTCTTACAAGGTTTTTATGGACCCAGTGGGATAAAATCTGCAGGTGTAGAATCCAGATGTTTCTGCAGCTGGACTTCACTGAGTAAAACACATAAGGATTGAGAGTTACTTAGGGTCACTGCTCAGAGAAGGACTCTCCTACTTGTGTGTGTTCTTTTAATGGTTTCTACCTGGAAAGTTCATTCCACTGTTAATGCTCTTGTATCTAGTAATAATTCAGCTTTTTGATGGAAGAAATAATTGCTGAAGTAACTTCAAATAGAAGGGACTTTCTAGGTCTGGGGGATTCATGCATAACAGATATTTTTGGTCATTTTTTAAAATGGTGGCCTTATTGTCATGGGTACAGTTTTATACTCTATGCTCAGCTTGAATATTTGGGTATTTTCAATTGGAAAACCAAAACACAACCTCAGCACACTGGGCTTACGTTCACCTGAGGGTTCAGTTTACACCTGTGGTTACTGAGCCAAGGTGAAACCAGGCACACACCTCTGTTTATCTCAAAACTTGCCCAGATAAGTGGGTTAAAATATTACAAACTGAGATAGGCGAACATTCATGGCTTTTCTCTTAGGTTGTCATTTTATGTTAATTGAATGCCTGTGTTAATCTAATAGATTTTAGATTTATGGTGGGTTCTATACCATGTCATATTTTAATCAATACATATTCCAACATTTAGATGGACAGATGAGAAAATCTGCCTCATCTCTGCACTTCTGTTCTATCAGCTGTCAATAATTCCTAATTTGAATCCTTCAAATGATCAGATTTATGGGTTTTAGTATATTGCATTAATCACAGAAATTAACTTTTGTGGAAAATGATGTTAAAGGTCATATGGAGTCTTGAAGGAGCAGTAACTGTGTCTGACTTGCAAACATGTTTGCAGCTTCTCTAAGATAAAGTGCATTAGAATATTTATCTCCATGAATCCTGCTGATTGTTCCTTATGTCTAAGGTCAGTACTTGCTGGTGAGGAGATAACGCTTGAAAGAAACGATTGCTGAAATCTGCAGATTTAAGAAGTCAGATGTGAGGCACTGGGCTTTTTGTCCTCCAGTAGGGCACAGACAGGTCCAGCATAATTTCACTTGAATGGGTTTATTCAGCTGAAACTCTAGAGAATTTGTTTGGCTGAAGGTGGTTCATGCCTCTGTGTCAAGTGTGTGTGTGCTTTCCTGGAAGAGCTCACAGCAGTGAGCACAGTCCTGCAGGACAGAGGAGAGGAGGGGCAGGGTACAGGGGAAAGTTTAGCCCTGGTGCTTGTGCTCCACCTCACGAATGCAGTTTTGAACCTAAACCAACACCCAACTGCTGCCTCTTGGAGGGCTCCTCACTGTGTGCATGGGACCACCTGGGATCAGTGGTGCCCCTACAGAGGATGGAGGCAACTCCCTCCTCAAATGGGGTACAGAATTGTGATTCCTGCCTTGCCCTGTGGAGAGTCTGACATTCTGATTTTCCCTGTTCCCATGGAACCATAATTTGTGATGTTTGGGAGGAAGAATGAGAAGACTTTGCATCTCTCTCTTTAATAAACACCCAGAAAACTTCCACTGTTTTTGGTGCTGCTGGATGGCAGTTCCTGGGGCCACCACCCAGCTGAGACACCAGGAGGTCATGGGGAGGACAGACTCTGAACCCCTGGCACCATCTGTGTTCCTGACATCTGGCTCCCTGTCCTGTCACTGACTCACAGTGCTGGTGCCCCTCCCTGGGGTGATGGACCACATCAGTACACTGCCTGCTCCCAAGGCTTGGTGTCCAACAAAGAGCATGTGATGGCATTAATTCCCAAGACACTGAAATAATAATTATAAAGCCAACAACAGCTAGTGAGCTCCCTGAAATTTTCATATAACCCTTTCTTATCTGTCTTGAGTTCAGCTGCTGATTCTAATTGGCTTCACCAAAACAAACCAGAAATAGCTTTGTTGATTTAGCTGGATCTGTGCTAAAGCTAAATGCCCACAATTCTCCCATCTGCAAAAAGCCAGAATGATACTAGAAATGGCTATAGTTTTACAGATATTAATTAATATTTGTGAAGTGTTTCTAAGCTTGGAACAAAGAACAAAAATCATTGTGTTATGAATAAGCAAACTGAGGAGAACAACCATAAAATTGCAGAGAATTGACTGCAGAACCTAACAAGGCCTCTGCATCTTTAATTTATATATTTCTGTTTACCACAAGCATGTGCTAAGAAAACGTGCACAGAGAAGGAAAGGTCTTGTTCCTTTTAACAGAGTTTCTTCTCTGTATATGTATGTATTCGTGCAAATCCATTATAAACACAGTGTTGTCTGAAATACAGTTAATAAATGAAGGTAGCACAAATGTGATTTTAAATCAGTTTAATAAAATTAGTCATGTAGATTTTAAATCATTTTTACAGTTGATTTAACATTTGCGACTGGTTTATAGATTATGATATAGGATAGTGTTTGCATCCTTGCAATTTTATTCCAATTTAGAAACAGTACAAATATTAATTTTTGCTTCAATAATGGAGCCTCTGAGAATTAACTTGTCTTTTCTCAATACGCATTTTATGAGAACGCTTTAAATATGATTTTTAATATTTTTGAGGACTTTATTACACATAAAGTTCCTTTAACTAGGACTGAACCGGAATCTCTTCACAAAACTTTCTTGACAGACATATGCAAATGTTTTTCATGTTTAATTTAAGGGCATGAAACGCATAATAATCATTCTTCGTAATATAAGACATTTTGTAGAAGTAATAAATAATTGTAACAAATTCCACATACCAAAAGGAGTGAAATATGCCAAACAGAAATAATAATGATGGGTTTGTTGTCAAAAGACAGTAATATTGTAACAAAACCCCAAACTTCATGTGATTTCAAGTGATAAGGGAGGAGCTAATCAACAATACCTTATTTACAGGTCTTGCACAGGTTCAGACTACTACTATGTAGGAAAAGAAGAGTAAATCACTATAAGATATGTTAAAGAAACTTTTCATCTCCAAATAACCAGCTTTACATTAGGAAGCACCTGGTCAGAAAGAAAATGTTTGCAGCTTTTGCCAGTTCCTCATATTGAGCAGGATCTTCATGTGGAAGGGGTTTGTGAGGTGTCCCCTCATTTTGAGTAGATGAGGGTCCACGTGCCAAGAGTCACTGCTGGGATCAGGGGTGAGGCTGGGACAGCTGCCTGAGATCAGCACAGGAGCCAGGATCAGAGTGGGAGCCCCTGACACTATATTTTTCACATGGTGAAAAAATAAGATAAAACATGGAATAAAAGGTGTCAGTCCAGCAGGACTTTTCCTGTCTTCTTTTGTGTGTGTCTGTGCATGCCAAGGTAACCTCAAAATCTTTAGAGAATCATTGATTGCCACCCCCGGGGTGGCAGTGGGGCAGGTCTGGGGGCTCTGCCCATTCCTCATTGCCCAGTGCCTCTGCAGTGGCCAGAGCACCTCCCGGCACAAGCACAGAGATCCCAGGCTGGGAAAGGGCTCCCAGGGAAAGCCAGTCCCCTGCTGTGTGCTGTGCCCAGGGGTTCTCAACCAGCAGTTCTGATGATGCTTTCTTTGCACATTGCCTTCTCCACAAAGCTGCAGCAGATGGTGTTTAAGTGTTTTCTACAGGGAAAGCTGAATGGGTAATGGCTGTGAGGTGCAGTAGCTTCCTCGTGCTCAGAGCAGGTGGGCAAATGTGCCCTTCTCTCATTGCTAAATGCATAAGGAAATACTGGGTTTGAATTAACAGCATTTCTATGGCAAAGAAAACTAGTCGTGTGACCTACAAACCCAGAACAAAGTCAGACACTTTCCTGGTTCATCAGGTCACTTAGTGACCTTAAAGAGAGATGGAGAAATTGCTCATCTCTCTTTACCTGCACTTTCTGAACTAAGCAGATGCAGTTGAGGTCCTTGGACTTGAAAGCAAACATTAACATTACCTTTTATTATGAGTGATTGAAAATGTGCTACTGCAGCTGATTTTAAGAAGTTTGGTTCTGGGCTTTTTTTTTTTTTCCTCCAAACAATGGTGTTTTTTTTACTAAAGATCAAGGATTTTTTACCAAAGATTAAAGAGTACTGTGCACAGAACTGCAGAGCTGCAAAGTCCTCACTCAGAAGTGCTCCAGATGATGCGTGTAAGAGCTCTTGTTTGGGTTGCTGTGACTTTGATGTCCTCTGGGGCCTCCTTTCAATAGCTGAGCTAGATAGGAATAAAGGTGATTTAGGTACATCTGTCACTGCCAACCTCAAGAAATCCATTATCATGAGTCAGATCCCTGCAAATCAAGAAACTGACTATTAGAACATGAGAATCAGGAAATAAATGCATTATAATGGAGTTTTGATTTGGTTTTTTGGGTATTGATGTTTAATTCTCTCTTCCACAGAGTGCATCCCAAGACAGGGATTTCTCACAGATATATCAAACATTTCCAGAGAGTTGATTTTTATTCCTTCAGCATGTCAAGAGCACTCAATCTGCTTTTCCCCATATAGCAATTTATTCTACTTCCCACTTCTTCTCCTCTTGATTCAGTTTGTGGATGTGGTGCTGGCGAATGCCTTGCCAATAATGAAACTGCTCCCAAAAGAAGGCAACTCTGATCCCAGTCCTGGTGGTCCACATGTGGAAACTGGCCATTAGAAGGGAACTGGAAGCAATATGCACTAAACTATTGTTCTCGTGAGTCATCTCAGAATACTTCTGAGCTGGAATTTCTGTTTCCAATCAGGTTTTCAGCTGGATGTTTGGAGTCTGATTTTTTCCATGGAATAATAAAAAAAATTCCTAAGGAAAAGACACCTCCCCCATTTATTTTTACACTTCCCTTTAATCAATCCCCTGGTGCATAGCACATTTCCTTTAGCTTACATGCAATCTCAGAAGAAATAGCATTTTGTATTTTCAAGGAAATATTACTGCTGTGAAAAGAGCATATGTCTGGGTTTTATAGGCATTGAGGTTGCCAAAGGAAAAAGTTGTCTTGCAGAGGATCCTGGAAAACATATTAAAACTAGATATTAATTCTTAATGTAACTATGCATCCTGCATTCAATCAAGAGCATACTAAGTATTATAGTATTGGAAAGCAAAGTGCAATTTGTTCATTTGCCCTAAAAAGCAGGTAAACTATAATTGTGAACTGCTCAGAAATCTGTATAATGATTTTTACATGAGCAGAATCTGGCTTTATGGTGTCTTAAGGAGAACTGGTTTGGACAGTACAGGAAGATGTTCCTTCATCTTGGGTGATGGATAAGAAACTTGCTGCTGTTAAAATCACCCCTTTTGCTTTCATAGTCAAGTAATGGGCAGGAAGCTCGTGATCCTGGGTTTGAACATGACCACTAGCATCAGGTGGGCAGGAACACAAGGGATTATGCCTCCCTCTCAAGGCAGTGAGCTGCCAGGGTTATCTCAGGGCTATCTCAGTGACACTGTGCTCCTGCCACAGCCCTGGCTCAGGAAGGAGGACACCAGCCCTGCGTGTCAGCTGCCGTGTGGGCACCGAGTCCCCGCTTGCTGAGAGAGTTGGGGTTGTGGGAGCTGTCCAAGGAGCCTTATGGCTTTTGAATTGTAGCAAGTAATTGATCCACTGCCTCCAACACATCCTCCTTGGATGCCACAGAGGAATCCTGGCTTCTGGCTCCATAGAGTACATCACAGGGAAATAGATTACATGAAGAGAATATGCACTTGCCTAACAGTTTTGGAAACATTCACTAATTAGTTCTCATAATGCTCCTAAACTATATGCTTCCAACATTACTAAGAGGTAAAATGAAACATGAGGCTCTTAAGAGATATTTGCTGTGTCCCTGGGCAAATCAGGAGAAAGTTTGTAGCACTGAAATTAGCATTAAAAGCAAAGAACAGTTCCAAGCTAACTTTCCAAATGCATCCTTGTATCTACCTGGTAAAAGGCACAGTCCAAAATCACTCCAAAAAGGACCAGAGATCTTATCTGGGTGTCAATTACAGGGTAAGGAAAGGAAAAAAGGCATGAGGCAGTTGCTGGGCCTCTACCCTTTAGGAAAAGAGTATGTTAATAGTAAAAGGATTTTACGAACTAGACAAAAGTAAAGGCTTCAATTAAGCATGGCTTTTATTAAGTTTTGGACTATGAACTTTCAGAAAGCTGTAAGTAAGGCAATCTTGTGACCTAAATAATTGCCAGACTTCCTTCTGTCTGGGGAAAATAATAAAATAGATTAGCTCAGACTCATTTCATAAAGAATTAATGGTGGAAAACATAATTAATGCCACTCAATACATATTTGTGAAAACAAATCTTGTCAAATTTAATGTGATTTTTTTGACAGAATTGCAAGTTGGTTTGGTAAAAGTAGCAAGGTTGGAGTGGTAGACTTCTATATGGCTTTTTTCTTTCTGCAGTATGACATTTTGATTACTGCAAGTAAGCCCATTCTAAATTAATGAATGATTCCAAAAGAATATTGAGATATTAATATATGGTGCGGGTTGAACAGATTAAAAATTGCCCATCTAGTAGGGAGCTATTAAATTGAAAGCATGTCTGGTGGATTCAGTGCTCCATTCAATTCTGGACTCTCAGGTCTTGTTCCTGACTCTGCCACCACCTTAAGGTGCAATTTCTGTTCCAGAAACAACTAGATGTGGCATTTACTGCCATAGTCTAGCTGACAAAGTGGTGATCAGTCAAAACTTGGACTTGATGATCTCAGAGGTCATTTCCAGCCTAAATGATTCCGTGCTTCTGGGAACCCCAGGGATGTCAGTAAACTTCAGTGCTTTATATTCCCTATTAGCAAACTATCAGTGCTGAATCCAACTTCTTTCAAAAAACACTTCCAAGTTTGCTGTTGAAAACCACCATATATAATTATCTGTGACATTTAGTGTTAAGAGTCCTGAACTATCTGTTGGGTTGGATTTTTTAAGGGAGGGGGAGAGGTTGTTTTCGGTTGTTGGTTTGTTTGTTTGTTTTTTTTTTTTAAATCACTTGCATGGTGGAAAAGCTGGTTACCTGGAAAGTTTGCAACTAGCCCAGAGGTTGTGGCTAGTAAGTAGATATACAGCCAGGAAGACAGTGATCCACATCTCTCTGTAGCAATTTACTACTCCGTAATTTTAGCCCAATTGCACAGAAATATGTGAGACCACAAATCGCACATAAAGAATGGATGGGTGCTTCTGTGCTGAGGAGCAGGATCTCTGCAGAGACTGAATGCTCATAGGGAACACACACCTGAAGAACACACTGTTTGTTGGTTATGGGGTTAACCCAAACTGTGGAGATCCAGCTAAACCTGGAGTGGTCACCAATGCCAGGGCCTTACAGAAACATGCAAGTTGAAAGGGTTCAGAGAAGAGCTATGAAAATGCTCAAAGGATAGAAAACATGCCTTGGAGTGAAACAATCTCATGGTTCATTGTTGATTTATCCAAGGAGTTAGTTTAACAAGCAGTTGGAGCACAAACTTTAGGTTGAAGAGCCATTTGACAGAAAAGTTCTCTCTGCTTGATAGTCAGCTGTTTGCACGCAGGAATGTGGATTTCAGCAGATCCTTCCTAGGTTGTATTAAAGACAGGATATTTTTCTATATCCTCTAGTTCAGCTACAGCTTTTAGGCTCAAAGTATGGATTAATTCCAGGAACTCCTCTAGACTGCATGAGTTTGGAGGTCAGAAAGAGTGATTTCAGTGGTGCCTTCTGGCTTTATAATCCATGAATTGAGTCAATTAGTAATGTGATTTAATTTTTTTTTTCATTTAATTCCACCCCTACCTTTTCCTTAATTTGTCTCTTTTTTGCTCACTTAGTTATTTTTGTTATAGCAAAGTTCCTGCTTTATAGGATGAAATAACTCCCTGTTTAATTTAAGGAGAGTTTTTGCCTGCTATTACAGTGGCCAAGATTTGGTCTCACATGAGTCGTAAGACCACAAAAGGGTTTTGATGCTACAGATAGTTTTGAGACAGAACCTGATGTCATTTTCAGCTCTCTGTGCTGCCGGCCAGCCTGCACCTGCGTGCTGCCAGGGGAGCAGCCCTGCTGCCCACCCACACTGTCCCTCCACGGGGGCGGCTCTGAGCCCATCCCCAGCCTGCAGAAAGCCTGCACTAGGCAAAGTTTTATCCTTCCGAAATGGGGCATGGGAGACCCGCACCAGCACTTCAGAGCTGTTGTGCACACAGCACAGGAACATGCCGTGCTATTTTTATTATTAAATATCTGATTTGTGAAGTTGACGATGTCCTCTAAGGAACTAGAACCTCAGTCAGCTGTTGGCCAGGAGCTATGTGGGACCAACCCCAGAGCAGGGGCTGGCAGAGACCCTGGTGAGCCGCGCTGGCTTCCCGAGGGATGGAGTGAGGGGGAAAACTGAACTACGAGCCCAAAGCTGCAGGGAAGCCCTGGGGCTCAGGCCACGCTCGACGGGCTGGGGAGGCTGCAAGAGTCTTTTAGGTATGACTGTAATTCTCATGCTCCTACTTATACTCTTGTAAAATGATTTAAATTGGGCAGGCTTTCCCCCCACAACCAGTCAGTTTGCTGCGTAAGCATTAAAAAAAAAAANCCCCGCCCGCCGGGCCCGGGCGCGCACAGGCAGAGACGCGGATTTATGAACCGATATCTCGGGGTTTCCCCCGTTTCTTTTGGTCCGAACCGCGGACCGAGCCGCTGCCGGTACCCCGCGCGTTACCCAGCCGTTTGGTGTTTCTTAGCGGAGTGCCCGTCCCTTAGCGTGCAGTGACGGCTTTNCTCTTCGGCGCGGAGCAAAGCCACCTAAAAATCAGCCCAGCGGAGCTGCGCAACACTTCTGTCATTTTGGCAGGTTTGTCAGCGCGAACCCGCACCCCTGCCCGTCTCTCCGGCTTCTCGGTGCCAGACAGCACCGGCAGCTGCAGCCGGGGCTTTTCCCGGTACCGATGGCAGTGGGTTGTCCCGGTACCGATGGCAGTGGGTTGTCCCGGTACCGGTGGCAGTGGGATGTCCCGGTACCGTTGTCCCGGTTCCGATGGCAGTGGGATGTCCCGGTACCGATGGCGGTGTGCGGGGCCGGGGCGGTGCGGGGTCAGTGACCGCGGCGTGAACCGGGCGCGCTGCGCCCGCGCCGCCTGCAGGTGGNCAGTGACGGCTTTTGTTTGTAGCCCCGCTTTCTTTTCTTTCTTTATTTTTCTACTTTTCATCCTCCTTCTCATTTTGACTATAAGACCCTGTTGATTTTGTATGAAATTATTAATGCAGGATTCAGTCGTTAATTCTTACTTCATGGAATCACAGAATCATTTAGGTTGGAAAGGACCGCTAAGATCATCGAGCCAACCTTTGACTAATCACCATCTTGTCAACTAGACCATGGCACTAAGTGTCACATCCAGTCGTTTCTTGAACTGTTCCTTCTGATGAAAAGCTCCAGGAATGACAAAAAGATAAACTTTAGTTTCTGTTACTGCTGCATGTTGAGTGGCAGCTGTTACATTGCCCTCCTGGTCCGAACTGCCAGCAGAATAGACCTCAGCATCCTAATTTTCTGTTGATAATAAAATCTTAGTATATGTGAATAGCTAAAAATTTTACTTTAATGCTAGTGAAACTCTTTTGTGTAGAGTTTTAAAATTTTTTTTTAAAGCTTCAGTCTTGTAGTGCTTATTCAAGCAAAATTCGAATACTCTTGTTAGAATTGAAATGCACACCACCACATTTTAATTGTAAGGGTTTTTTTCTTTTCCTTTTTATTATTTTGCCTTTTAGTTCATAAATATACATAGCTTCTTCTGGTAGCCATTTGGAAAACAGAAGTGATATTGGCAGATAAAAGAAATATTTGTCTTTTTGGATTCCATATAAATGATGAGATTTTTTTTTCAGATAATTTTCACATGCAAACAAGGGCAGAAAAAAACCTGTTCATAATTGTGTGTCTCATTTACCCAAAGAGTATGATTGTATGTGCAAATTAAACTATTGCACGCACATGCTAAATTAGGTATTTGTGAGTGCAGTTACTTAATTTGCATGTACAGATTAAGTTAGCCCAATTAATCACTATGATAGTCTGATTTTAGACAATTGTGAATCCACTGATGGCAGTCAAGTTGTTTTGCCACAAATGCTGAAATAATATTACAGGAACATGGGTCTAACTTGTGCACAAGTGAATCACGTGCTCTTGCAAAAAAAAAAAACCTGACAAAATTAATTTTATAATGCGTCAGTTATCATCACTTCTGAGGATGAGTTATTTATGAAAACCAGTTATAGCTATACAATATTTGATCAATTGCTATTAAGACCTCTACATCAAAAACATGCTTCTCACATCTGGCCCTTTTGTTTGGGCTAATTATGATGATGATCATGGATTCAACCTGTCTTAAATCTAAGATGTATGAAGTGGGCAGATTAAGGACATTTGTTCATAATTAGGATTCCTAAATGGAAATCTGGGAAATGCTTCTTGGAATATTTATAGTCATGTTCCAGCAAGGCTTCTCGTTGTGCACACACTCTCTGTGAGATAAATACCATGTTTCTTGTACCAGTGTGGTCCATTCCATACATTCCTTTCAAACCTGGTTTAATGAGGGTATTCTCTGCAAGAGCAAGGGTAGAAGGAATTGAAATTAAGGAGCAGCTCCATAAAAGCTACAGTATGTCATGTAAAATGTTTTCACTCCTTTGGGGACATGCTCTATGTCAATCCACTGGTGCCCCATGTAGCTCTATGGACACATGTCCTGATACATCCTTGCCTCCACTTGGCACCAAGGTTGCCAACTGGACACCTCTCACCCCTGATGCCCAACTCCCACTCAGGGTTTCGGGGCAGCCACTACGCATTTGCAAGTATATTCAGGCTAATTCTCACTATTGTTTTTTCCCCTTTTATTTAACATATGTAGTGAAAATCCAGAACTCCTTTGCTCTAAACATCTCTGATAACAAGAGGCACCTGCTAATGCTCTTAATTCAAATTACTACAGGCCCCTTGGCCAACAGAAACTGATGTGACTGGAGACAGTTTTCTTCCACCACAGATGACACAGCTCTGTTCTGATGTGTCTTTTTTTGCTGATGACAGTCCTGGAGACAGGAGAAGTAGATGGGAAGTTTTAATGTAGAGTCAGATGAAGCCTGTTGTGTTGGAATTAAAACTGCATCATGTGCAAGCAGGGCTCAGGTTGCCTACCTGGTGCTTCATGCTCGCTCACGAATGCAGAAGCTGGTGCTATAGATGGCTCTTGGCTGGTTTGTCACTGCCCCTGGTGAGCAGGCAGGGCTGCAGACAGACCTGGAAGCCCATTTCTGTGATGGACTAGACTGTTGCCACCCAAAAATGTACAGCATGGCAACTTTGCTCTAAGTCTGTGCCCTGGAGCAGTGGGGAGTGGGACTCTGGGCAGCCAGCTGTGCCCACCCACCATGCCTTCCTCAGCTGGTGCAGACCACAGTGCCATGCTAAACTGAGCAGCCCACTTCCTCACATAAAGCTGAGAGGGAAAAAAGGCAGGCAGGATTGTAGAGCACAAGTGATTTGTATTGTTTGTGTGTTTGGTTGTTTTGGTTTTTTTTTTTTTATAAAGCAAAGCTGTTTATGACCTGGTTTTGTTCATTTTTGTTGTTTTTTTCTGTGTGGGAAATGTGGTGCTACACTATATGACTTTGTTTCTTCAAGAGGACAAGGCGGGGAAGGGGACAGAAAAGGAGAGTTTCAGTTAAAACATGAAAAAGAAATATTTCTTCCAAAAATATGATTTTTAGTATGTCAACATTTAAATGTGAATTGTTCTGATCAAATATTTACTGCTATCGGGAGCTGTGTAGAACATTAATCTTAATTTGTTTTTCTTTTTCTCCAAAGCAATGATTCTAACATAGCTAGGAGATCTGTGTCTTTAAAAATAAATAATGTAGCAGAACGGCATATTCTTTGGTACAGAAATGCTAGCCTGTGGCATCTTCTGCAACTACAAAGCAGTCTCGAGCGAACTTTCTTCCCTTTTTATTAATAATTCCCTAAATCAATGAAGAATCTTTAAAAGTTCCCCTTCACTTTGCTCTTGCAGTCCTCACAGCTCCGGCTCTTGCTCATGCTGGCTTGTTCCCCACCACACATCATTCATTTGGATAAATCTGTGTGTGGAATTTTGGGAGCATAGGCTGCAACCCACTAATTCTATGTGCAAATACAAAGCGAGTTTTCTCTTTTCTCTTTTATTTTTTTGGTCAGCCCAGGGCTTTGGTTTTTTTTTTCCTGAAGGTGGCAGTGAAAGAAAAAAAATAACTCCCTTTGAAGATTTAGGAATTTTATTACAAAACAGATGGACAAGTACTGTATTTTACCCATTTCCCCTTGTGCCCATGAGCGCTGACAATGAAAACTACAGCTCCTATAAAGTGCTGATCAAATTGCGAAAGGTGGCCTTTCCCAGCAGCCTGGCACACTCTAGCATTATCCCAGCTTATAAATAAACGGATGGGCTGAGCCACTTTGGCTTTTTTTTTTTTTTCCCCTCTTAGTCCTTACCAAGATAATTGAGGATCATAATGGTGGGAAAGGACTGCAGTCATCATTCGCTGCCTGTCAGGTATCAGTACTCATCTTCGTGTCATCCGTCACCATTGAACCACTCTGTCATCTTTCCCCAGCCTTCAGCGCCGCTCCTTCTCATCGTGTTCATTATCTCCGGCTCCGACCCAGCCCCCTCCCCCAGCCCCTGTAAATGCATCTTTGTGCGACTCTCAGTCTTCTGATTATGAATCGATGATCATGTGGTGTAAGAGAGATAGATGGCTTTTAGTTCCATCTTGTCTTCTCTAATTGTAAAATATTAGTTACATTAGACTGTGTCTTTTGATTAATGGAACTTATTTGGAGTGGCCTCTCCCAGCCCTCCCCCTTCCAAAGTCCTCCACTGACTTTTGAGAATTGAGTGATTTCACTTAAAGCAGACAAATAGGCCCTTCAGCAAGGAGATAGCTGAGCTCTAATATTGTGGGCAAAGCAAGCTCACGGAGCCGGAGTTGTGTGTGTGTGTTTTTAAAGAAAGGCTTCAACTCTGCCTAGACAAATACAGACCATTTATTAACGTACATACAGCCATGCTATTTTGCAAATCCAGCAATTCTTATAAAGCTGCAAAACAGGACATAAGGCTGAATGCCTTCTGAATTAAATTAATCTTAGATAGGAATTAAGAGCATCCTCGCTTTCACTTTGGATGAAACAGGTCAGTCCAGAACTTTGATGTATTAATACTAGCATAAAGTGTTATCTTAATACTCTCTTTTATACTTACAGGACATATCATCAGCCAAATGTCTCTTCCTTGTACATCTGACACTGTGAGACATTCGTCCTTTAATACAAAATTTATCTTATTTGGCACTATTTACCTAAACATGGTCTGTTGATAAAGTCCTTGCTGTACAAATGGAAAGGCAGTTGACTAAATCCCTTATTATAAATAATCACTGTCTATCTTTCAGTGTAAATTCAAGGACATGTTCACTTTCAAGCTATCAGTTCAATTAGAAAAGGTCTATTCACTGTCGATGTCTATATCTCATGGAAATAGGAAAGCACAGTTAATAAACAAATCAAACTATTTTAAAAAATAGCACAGTGGATTATGAATTCTGGAGCCCATGCTGATGGTGACACTGTCAGGACACATGCTATACAAAAATATATATAAACAGTATTATCTAAATTTTTTATGCTACCTTCAGGATTTAAATATGACCTTTGTGCCTTCCCTCCCCAAATCTTTAACATTATTTCAGAAGAAAATGATTATAATGTTCCTTCCATTTATTAAAATTTAAAGAATAAGTTTTTACATGTATAAAATGCTATTTAAGCTTTATTCAATTTACTTCTTTCTGTTAAAGAATAGGAAAACTGGCTTGAGGTTGTGAACAACTGTGTGTAAAATAACAGCTTGAGATGGACGCCTGCCATAGAGCTGAGGAGCAGGAGTAGGGGTTCATGGTCCTTGCTTTTCCTGATTTTACTGTGATGGCTGGGGCAGTTTTCTTTTTCCAAAAGACTTTCACTTTGGTAGCCACATGATTATAGAAAAATATCTTTGTGTTCTTTTTTCAAGAAAGGATCTCTCCAGCCATTCATGTTACAGAAAATGCTTAAAATCAGGAATCCAGAAAGCTGGAAAAAGTCCAGGAAAAAACCAACAGATTTTTAAAATTTATTTAATTTTTTTTTCTAATATCTCACTGTATTAATCATGTCCTATGAAATTTATAGGAGCTTTTCCAGTGGCCTGGGTCTTGATACCCAGAGGATGAGACTGGAACAGCTCTTCTTCATCCATGTGCAGCTCCGATTCTGCAGTCATCTGAGATCAGAATTTGGCTCCTGATGGGTATTTCCACACAGTATTTACCACCCTAGAAGGAGTGATTATATTTAATGGCAGAATTTCAGTTGACTTCTCAATATGTATTGAGTTGACCTTTAAGTTAAACCACAGATTAATTTTTTTTAGTTGTCTCTTTAAGTACATTTATAGACCTTTCTGTTCTGATTAGCATAACAGTACATAGAGAAAAATTACCTGGGTCAGATTATTTGCTGAAATCGGAGAAATTGCATGCCTCCTCCAGAAGGCAAAATATTTTGGCCCCCTATAACCACTGTATGCATTAGTTTTGTTGCAAAATGTTTTTGGTTTGTATACAGAGAAACCCAAATGGGTATCAGTTTGCTTGAAAGTCCAGAGCCTGTCATTGATTTCGTATAAGTAAACCTTTTCTCTGGGAGACTGTGAAAGTCAATGAAGCTTTCTTGGGATTGAATGGCTCTCCTACAGGCAGCAGGGCTTGGGGTGTTTTCCTCTTTGCTACCTGACATGCTGGGATCGGCTGAAGTTCTTCAGAGATACGCAGGAAGCTCTTTTGCTCTAAATCATAAAAAAAGTACCCAAACACCTTAAACACTGTGTCCCACTGCCCATAGAAATCTTGGAGTTCTCCAATTTTATTTAAAGTAAAATCCTCAGTAGCACTCGGTCCTCTGCATACTGATTGCTGCAGAAGTTGTTGGAAGGGGATTTTGGTTGTGTTTCCTTTGACATCTGAGGGGTTTGCTGCATATTCCTCATGTGCCCTGCACTGGGTGGCAATGCTTGGCTTTAGGGACACGTGTAAGAGCAACCTCAGGTCTGGGTGTTGATTGTTGGTCTCTGTGCAACACATGCAGTAACTAGCCAGTTCCGTGTGACCTCCAGTGATGCTAAAATTAGCACTGTCCCAATTAGCACAGGCCCAGTGGTTTCCAGCCTGCCTGCGGGTGGTGGCCAGGATGGTGCCACAGGTCCCCCACCACAGATGATGGGTTGGTGCCCCCTCACCCAATCTGCATCCTCAGAGCCCTCTGTTGCTCTCGCTCTTAGAGCGAACACCACATAAAAATAAATGCAAAAATTAATATAAAAGGAGCATAGATGAAAAATGAAACAATGTAATGTGCCAGCTTTTACCCCCAGGCAAATTTTCATGTCTCTTTTACAAATCTTTGTAAGTAAGGGCCAAACTATGAGGCCTCAGCTCAGAAACAATTTAGGCTCATTTATTGTGTAAGCGCATGTGTATTCCCACTCTAGTCTGTGGGATGACTTACAGACTTTGTAGAATGCATAACCTTCAGCAATTTGCTGAATCAGGGTCTAAATACTGAAATATTTTAATAGTGCTGGCTCCACTATGAAACTCTAGAAGGCACATTTCCCTCTCAGTGTCTCTCCGTAAGACTCATCAATGATAATGGAGTTACATTAGGCACATCTAAAGTTAATTATACAGTTATCTCCCTCTTGGCCCCTGTTTGTCAAAAAGAATATGATAAAAAAAAAATCCTCTGTCCTATAACATCTATTTTTATTTGAACTTTGATCTACTATGTAGACAAAAGAGTAAAGACCACAATGAGAAGACCTTTGGTAGGTGGGTCTGGATTTCTTAGCTGAGAGCCTGCATAGGAAATGTTGTGTTAGGAAAGTCTGCAGAAAAAATTCTGTGGAAACCATAGCAAAAGAAATATTTAGGGCAAGCTCTTCCTTTTTAAAATGAAGTGGGTGGCTTTTAGGGATGCTGATTTATTTTGTAGTGTGGGTTTAGAGGCGTGCTTCAATTGGAAAAAACAAATGCTAACGTTCACTAAAAACCCAGAAATTTATAATGTTGAGATGATGTTGAATTAAACAGTACATCTAGAAATTCTGCAATTCAATACAAGTTTAAAAAATATTTCTTGTGTTTGTTTGGGTTTTTTAACATGATCTCACAGTTAAATATGGTGGGCCAAAATCCTCTGTCTCAAACACAGGTCTCTGAATTTCTTGATTTTGGTATGTATGCATATTGCTGAGGGATGCCAGGTTTGTCTAGAGATCCAGTAGTTTTGACATACTCTAGTTTACAGTACCTGGAGTGTGCTCAGTTGCTAATGCGTTTTGCATGCAAGATCACTGTGCTTCAGCATGACAGCTAGGAAAAATGTCGTTTTATTTTTAATTGCAGCAGGATACAACTTAGGAGGAAAAAAAAAAAAGAAAAAAATTAAAATCTGATTCTTTGTTAGAGATTTGTTCTACAAGAGTCCAGTCAGAAACCTTCTAGTACTTAATAAAGTCAAATTCCTCACAGAGCGTTCCCGTGAGCTCCCGTGGAAGCCAGCGGGAGTTGCGCATGAGTACCGAGGGCAGCATTTTGCCCTTAGGACTGAATTTCCCAACTGACTATTCTTTTAGACTGTCTTTTGATTAACAATCTGTTTGCAGCAGGCGAGGGCCAGGGAGGCAGTGTATACCCCACTGTTCAAATCTGTGGCAAAATATTCTACAGAGAGCTACTTAATAAATATCAACTTGCTCCAATAGTCATTGAGAAATACCTCAACTGATAGCAATCAATTGAGGGCTGAGTTGGGGGAAAAAAATACAAAAGGACATCAAAGAGGTTCTCATTCCCAGTCTATTGCTCTATTTAAGGGTCCTATAATTCGGTGAGGTTGTGTGCTAAATAATTTGTAAGCCTTCAGAACATCCAGGTTATTGTTTGTGGACAGATGGTGCATCACATTTTATTGCTTATTCCTTCTGTGGTTTCTCATATGCAGGACTGATGTGCACTCTGAAGTCTTTGTTTCCTTGCTAAAATCTCTAATCTAAAACAGGCAATCAAGCACACAGACAGTGCTTCAGAAAGCATAATCATACTTTTAAAGGGGGAAAAAAACATTTCAGCTGCAGTTAGGAAGCAGATGTGTTCCCTGAAAATGTAAAAGGTTATCAGAAGTATTAAAATAGGAAAATAGACACAGAATTTGGGAGTGCCAGGGAGAGCATGTATTTTCTCTCTGTACTGCAGGGTAGGTGTGCCTTTTCCTAGGCTACCTGCTTTGTATCTGGCTCTCTGCAGAGCTGGTGTAGCAAAAGCCTTCGGAGACCGGCTTTTGCTTCCACCTTTCCCCTGAGATTGGCAGTCTTTGTCTTTTACAGGCAAGGAGCAGCCGTGTTGTGATCCTGGAACCGCTGCTGCCCCGAAGAGTTAAATCATGTTGATATACAGGAAGGAAATGGAATAGACTAACTCTACTCTTTTCTTCCTACGGATTTTTCTTTTTATTCTGAAGATAGAATTACTGTTTGTAAGCATCTGAAAGTCATTAGTGGCTCTGCAGTCTGTCAGGTGCCGATGCAAAAAACTGCTGAAACTGAACGGGTTCCTGTGCGGAGTGCTGGGAATTTGTCATGTGCTGATGAGCAGTTATAATAATATATGAGCAAATCACAAGCATTCTGCAAATTAATCAAATTTTTTTTCCCCTTCTCCCTTGTCTCTGGGAGAGTGGCTTTGCCGGCAGACGTAGGTGAAGCAGTTTTACTCACAGATGGTAGCTCTGGCATCAGATGGAATTTATATAACAGTAATTCTGATTTCCTGCCAAAGTAGCACTGAAAACACCAGGGAGATTGTACAAGACAAGTCATGTGGTTTTGCTGAGGTTGTTGTGGGAAGTTTAAGGGGGGAAATCTCAAATTTTCCTCTTTGCATTTATTGTTTTAGCCTGAAGGGCCAGAAATCGTACACCATTCTGCCATCGGCGAAATCCAACACATCTTTTTTTATGAATTGTGCTGAAAGAGTGCTTCCCAGCTGTTGGAACTGCTGGCAGGGAGGGAGCCACATGACTCCTCATCCTTTCCCTTTCCATACAAGGATTAAAGGAGGGAGGGTTCAAAAGGTTGCTGCACTACATGTTGGAGTGAGGCAGGGTCTCCCTTCCGAGGAAGCGATGCCATGTTCACTTAGGTTATACTCCCTCTGGCATTTGAAATAGAGGGGGGCTGTTCAGGGCTTCAGTAAACACACTGGCAGTGGCTCTTCTTCCTCATTAAAATGAGAGGTTTTTGAATGAGGTTAGTTGAGTAGATTAAGGCTATTAGTTGTGTCATTTCATGACATTTCCAGCTTGATCAGTAAAAAACAGGCACGTGTGGTTTTTTACACATTAAGGTAAGTGCTTGGTGCACTTGTTATACAGCTGAATCCTGCACTCATCTGATGGTGGGTCCAATCCTGACCTCACTAAGAGCAGCATGCATCCGTTCAAGCCATGGGCTGGCAGCAAGGCTGACAAACAGAATCAGGCCCAGTGGCTTCTGAATTGGATCACGTTTTTAAAAACAAAAGCAGTCTTCCCTAGAAAAATATGACGGTGCTTTTATAATAGCAGCATATTGAGTAATGCATGGAGCATCGCAGGACTGCTGTGACACTAAAAGAAAAAAATAGAGGCGAGCAGAACGGGAGAACTTTCAGGGCTGTTTTTAATAAAGAGGTGAATTCTTTCTGCAGTAGGAAAAATGATAAAAAGATGGCGTATCAGCTACATTATGCAACAAAGTAATGCTGCTGTGTTTTTATAATGTAAGGCACTGCCCATTTGTTTTGGTTTACGTGACTGCAGTGAAATAAGTGGATTAGACTGAAACTTTAGCATGCTTCATTGCAGCTGGTTGCAGACATCTGTCATTCCTCAGCCATACATTCTGGATCATGCCAAGAAGAAAAAGCAAAGTCTGACACCTTTCATTTTAGAGAGCCTTTTATAGAAAAGAAAAGGAGAAGGGGGAGAAAGCATTTCCTTTGTGGCTTAATAAAAAAAGACACTTTTTTCTGTGACAACACCAACAGCACTTTCCAGAGGGAGAAGTCCTGCGAAGTTAATGCTCAATTCACTCTTTGCAGCCTTTTAATTTTTACTGTTTGAGCTCCTGGTTTGTTGAATGGGATACGACAAAAATATGTTTGGTTTTTTTGTGAAAACTAGCTATTTGTACACCTATGTGGGAAACATGCCTGGCGAGAGATGGGTTGCCACAAGTCCCCACTCAGGCTGTGCTCGCGGTAATTCGGTGCCGTGATGGCACATAATGCGGCGGCATTGCCGATAATTGTGAGTTGTTCTGCAAACTACACTCACAAAATCCCATAAACACATAGTAGCAATGTTTTAGTGGAATGATTAGTGGGGTTGTGAGCTACTCGTGGATAATTTGAAATATTAGCTATTAGTGAACTAGATAGTTATTTACTTAAAGTGTTTTGTTTCTCTTCAGTATGTCTACTAATGCTCTGCTGTAGTTGGAGAATCATGAGGTATATGAATAGTAATAATGTGACAAAATACCATCTAAATTACTCCAGTTGCATAACAAAAAACCAATTAAAATCAAAGGAGAATGTGCTTAGCCTAAGTGACATCATAGATGCAGAGAAAACAAATATTCTAGCTTAAGGTCCCACTTTAGCAAACATGGATAATTCCATTCCTTTCCACTCAGGTGATTTATGGACCAAGGGACTGATGGGGAGACCTCCTATCCTTACCGGGCTGTGTGCAGTGGGGCAGGTCTTCACATGGCACAGGCTGTGTGACTATCCTGTTTGACACCAGCTGAGGATATGACACATTGAAATGCAGGCAAGAAAAATTTAGCAAGCTGAGTATGGGATTTTTTAAATTTCATTCCACCAAATAAAATAAATAAACTCAAGGCAGTTGCCCAGAGTGAAGGAGAAAATGCTACTGTATTTATGAATTGCTAGGCAGAAAAAAGGATATTTGGTAGCAAAATACCATCACTAACAAGGCCTTTCCTATTCGCACCTCTGAACTGCACATTCTCTTGACTAAAATCCCAGTGCCACCAGTACAGCACTTATTCTGGGAAATCATAGGTACATTAAATTCAAATAAAGCTTCATTGTAGAAGTTCTAAATGCTCTCTGAAATAATAAATATTTACTGAGAGAATTAAAAAATATTGCAGAACATTAGAGAGAAAACTTGTGAATGACCTAGTAGGGAAACTGAGATATTTTGCTCAAGGGGGTTAGAATGGGAATATAACGTTATTGGTGTGATTAAAACAAGTAAAGGACTGAATAGACAAAACAATTAATTGAAATATGTAAGTAAAGGCAAAGGTGGGACTCTGAACATGTAATTTTGATGATCAGAAGAACTCGGGTTTAGTTAATATTAAAGGAAAGCCTGCCACTTAACTTCAAAATGTGTTTCCTTAGCTGCAGTCTACTTGGATCCCCAAAGCATAAGACAAAACAGAAGGCTGTGAGGACTAGATAAATTTTTGGTTAGAAGTTTAGGATTACAATTTAGGAATTTATGCATTTCTGTAACCATTGCCTTTGCAAATGGAGTCAGAGTTGGCTTGCTCCTTACAACAGGTATCTAGTGCCCTTGATAAGAACTCTGTCCTCTAGTTATGTGTATAAACCAAAGTAAATAAATATGAAAAATTAACTGTAATTAAATTTCCCAAAGCAGGGGACAATGATAGTCTGACATTTGAAGCTCAATCAATGACAACATTCCCACTAACCTCGTTTGGAGCCCACTGAGGCTCCGGGCTCGTAACTCATGTTGTCATGTCCAAACCCAAACTGGTTTGCTGTCGTGCACAGGGGGCTGTGCCACGGTGGGTGTGAGCACCCATCAGCAGGGCTCTGAGATACACAGGTCCTTAGAAAGCAGTCTTCAGCCTGCCTTTCAGAAGTTCAGCTTTACAAGATTCCTATAAAGTTTAGCAATTGTTTAGGAGGACCTTCTCAGTTATTCTGCTGACGCTTTTCTTTCAAGAAAAGATCCATTTCCCTTCTAAATAAAAAGTTCCTGTGCTAAAAGCTTAGTGTTCTTACAAAGAAACAGTTTTGTGCTAAGTGTCTGGAGCTGAGTAGTCTTGTTGTTTTATCAGCTCTGCAAGAAATGGAAAATGTTTGTTTTCCCAGGATTTGCAAGTCTCCCTTACACCAGTCAGTCCACCAGTGATTTCACTTGCCATTTCCTAATTCACTTGTATTTAGTGTACTGCAGATGGCTGGCAAGTTCCTTGCTCAACATCCAAATAATTGTCATTTCCATGCTCTATAGAACAAAGGTAACAAACGTTAACACAGTGATGTTTTCCACAGTTCTGTGAGTGATTCATTCAGTAAGTTAAAAGCAAATCTGTAAAGGACAACAAGGAATTTTTCTCTGTCAGGAGTGCCCAGGTGACCAGTAGCCTCTGTGTCAGACTAATCTGCATTTGGCTGTTTTACACAGCAGGGTTGATTTGGTGGTTTGTTTGTTTGTTTGTTTAATTCTTTTGCCTTTAAAGGAAACTTCAGTATATGACAATTAGTGATTGTAACCTTTTGAGACAGGAATTAAACAGTTACTTTAAGTGGAGTTTTTATTTTAGGGGAATGTGTGAAATTAATGTAATATTTTAATAATATGTGTTAAAAGAAAAGTGTAACACCAACTTTTTCTTTTCCCTGTCACCACTGAACCCTTTAGTGTACTCATCAGCAAGTTGAAATACCTATTTGGAAACACCAAAGACTGTACAATACACTAAATTAATAGCAGACTCCACCTTTGAGTACATTTCAGAAAAGCCAGGTAAATATCTGAGAGTTTAAATTGATCGGATGAATAAAGGGTTTTTTTGTGAAAGTAAAAATCCTTGATACAAATTAGTCATAGATTAGGTCTTTTTATTCTCCAGATATTCTACAGCCAAAGACAGTTCAGTTAATTGCCACCATACTGTTGCATGTGTTTGCAGACTGAATGTCCATCTCAGCAAAACACCAGGACCACAGTGCCACCAGCTCTTGGATGGTGCTGGCCTCAGGATGGTTTTTTAACAAATATCCTTAATGCATTTCTTTGCATTAAGTTGGCTTGTGGCCAACTTTTGCCATGAGCTGGGTCTTCACCCCGAACTTATTCTCCCCTAATTAAGATTTTTTCAGTAACTCACAGCAAGAGAAAGGCTCTTCCAGATGGCAGTGCATGTGTTCAGACCTGAGCTACCCCTGGAAGTGTCTGCTCAATATTAGTGAGGGAGGATTTGAGTAACTAGACTGGTGCCACTTAGCATAAGAAATTAATCTGATTACCTTTTAGAACTATTTGCAGTGTTGAGCCTGGTAATGAAGGAATTCAGTTGAACGGGGGCTTACTGGGGGCCCTCCTAACTTTAGGGGTCCCATGGGAAATGTGTATTCCAGAGCCTTAGCTTTTGTAGATGAAAATGTTCCCAGGCCTTCATAAAATCCAGATACTTTTGCATTTTTTGTATACACTTCCACAGAAAATCATCAAAAAAGCCTCAGACAAGGCCCTTTGGTTTTATGGCTTTTCCTGGTCAAGATGAAATAAGAGTTTTTAAAATTTAATTTTGGCGTTTTTTTGTAATCCAATAAACATGTAAACTTCACAGAATATTGAAATTTTCCCAGAAGATCATCTTGGTTGGTCTTGGACCTGTGTGTAAATAAACATATACTTTTCAATTGTTTTATAAAAACTTTTATTACATATATGAACCTGATTTGGTGTACTTTAATCTGTCTGGTATTTTGGGAGTTTCGTAAAATGTATATTTTGGGACCAATAAAGTGGAATGGCTCAATCAGAGCCATTATTGTCTATTGGACAAATACATTTATTCCACATTTTCCCATCCATACTGTTATGCTCCAGATCCGAATGGCTGCTTTAGAGCCATTCTGCTCTCCTGGGTAATGCATACAGTACTTGGGATGTTTGCCGTGGATAGTAAGTATATTTATGAAAATTTATATGTTAAAAAAAAGGAAATCATGCTAGCCAAGATTTAAATGAAAATAGTTTTCCCTTTGCAAATGCTTGTTATTATGCTGTAATATACTTTAAAATGCCAGTGCTTACCAAGGTGCCTGAGAAGTGGAGGCTGTGGTCTGAGAAAGCCATGAGTTCAGCCCAGTAGTCACTGCCAGAGAACTGGAGACACTCAAAAAGTCTCTTTTCCTACACAGAAAGCACAGAGCCATCATTGCCTGCTGTTACTTCTGAGGCAGCACGCACTTCATCTGTTTAAAGATGATTGTACCTCAAACACAAGCTTGTGTGGGAAAAAACCATTTAAAGCAGCTCTTCCTGGGGAGGTCCAGGCTCACTGAAGATTTGAATGCAGGTTGCAGGCTTTGCTCTGCAGCAGATGTGTGATTACATGGACCATTCCACCAGCAACGTTATGGGACTGAGCATCTCAGTGCAGCAGGCAGTGGCCATCCATCCTAAGCCAACTGGTCCTGCAAGAGTGCCCGGTCCTGGCTGGAGGTGGCCCTGGCCATCTGGGATTGCTAGAGCAGCCCAGGAGGTCAAGTCCAGATTTTCAGGGTCCAACATCCCAACTAAAGAGATTTGCTTCTGAGAAATTCAAGCCTTCGAGGCTTTTCAAATATCTCTTTGCAAGGGAATAATTTGCTTTAAAGAGGTAATTGCTGTTATTTTTGATTTTCACCAAAAGAATATTCTTAAATCAGGCAAAGAAATCTGAAATGAGTTTGCCGTATTACATCTCAGTAAGTGCTATAGCCATTGGCCATCTAAGGAAAAACATTCTGTCAGATAATCATGGCCATTTTTGCATTTTAAGGGAACAAATGTCATATCTAAGAAACACATTTTATTCAGGGCTTAATTATAATTTATAGTACATTGCACAGCATTTGTTTTCTGTTCATCATGTTATTGCTCTTCTGCCTTTTTCCTAGATTTATGCATTAAATCGTGTGTTTGTGTGTCTGTATGTGTGTATCTTGTGTATATATGTACACATATGCAATATAACAAAAAATGGTGTAGTGGGGACAACAGACGGCTTGTGTGTGATGTATTATTGGCATTTTTCTTTCAAATTACCGTTTTCTTGCTGCTTTGGGAGAAAGCCATGATTTTGCTGTGATTAGTACACTTTTAACAATCTGGAATAAATTCCTGATCTTATTCATGTGACTAGTTCAATGCCCATTTTTACATTCTAGTGCAAACCCCTACATATGTGCCTGTAATACCACAAAAATAAGATGTTTCTTTGTGGAAATTTTATAGAATTTGGATGCTGATCAAATATTTTTAGAAGTGGAGAATTAATGCTGCTTGACCATGTAAATGATTTTTTTAATGAAAAAGACTTTAGTATTCATCACTCTCTCTCTCTCTCTCGTTTGTGTATTCCTTTGTGCTAATCTTAAATAATGGATCCATATCAAAGTTAATAAATTAGTAACTATTAGCAGTGTTTGGATTACAGTAAGTAACCCAATGACACTTCATCGACATTGACTTTTTATGTGTTCCAATAATACATTTTGAGTTTTAAAGATTAGACAAAGCAAGATAGGGTTTGGCATGCATTTCAATCTTTAACAACTCTCAGGCAATGGCTTTGTTTAAATCCAAGGCCCCCTACTGTAGATAAACTTTCATTTAAATGGTCCTAAACCCCAGACTGAGATCCATGTCTTTCTCAAAACCTGCAGTTTCTGACTGCTCAGCTGATGCACCACGTTGGGCTGGATCAGTCATGCCATGTTATGAAACCTAACACGATGTGACTGATGCAGGCTGACACGAAGTGTCGCAAAGCAACATATCAGATCACAAAGTTGAAAGAAAAGAAAACAAACTTTTTTTTTTTTTTCCTCAAAGCCTAAATTAATGAAGCAGCATATATTTTTAAAAACGTGGACTAGTTTCAAACTTTGAGGGATTTTTCTTAATATGAGCTCTCCAGAAAACTTTTTGATCCTGACCAGAATGTACCTCCTGTCCACACTCCTTGTTCTCTCTAAGGTTCAGTCAAAATTAGAGAAGATGCTGAGCCTGGGTCACCACAGCACTGCTGCCCTTGCTGGGTCTGACCCTGGGAGTTTTAGACACTTTCAGAGGAGTGGCTCTAGCAGGTGCTGGAGTTAGTCACCCTTCCTGGGTAAATAATGTACTTTGAGTCCAGCCATCATTGTTCTTATTTTAGCTACTTTTGATTATTTTCTGCTGTTCCATTTCCATTCCATTTCTGTCAGCTTCCATCCAGAGGATTACCAAGTCTCTTCACATGCTCAGTTGCAGACTAGATAGAACATTGCTCCACTACAGGATTATTTCAACTGCAAACAATATATTGTCCTCTAGCCTCACTTTTTGATCAGAGAAAGATGCAAACCATATTTTGCTCCCTAGCTGGCCCACCTTTTGTCTAGTTCTTCTTATTACAAATGCAGTGCATTGCACATCATCTCCTGAACTATCAGGAAGGTTCCTTTCTTATGCTCTTTTTTTTTTTTTTCATTTTTGAAGGGCTTTCTTATAATTTTATTGGGAGATATATAGTGGGTAAAATATATATGAACTATAGCTTGCTATGAAAGAACCTACCAACCACTGCTAGATAAAACATTATAAATTTATTGCCAACTTATCTGGGAAGGATTATTTTAAGAGCCTGCTGCCCACAACAAGTTTTTGAGCTAAAATTAATGAATGGCATACCTAAGAGAAAGGGGACTTTTCCTTTACCCTTTAGTTACAAGCAAATTGCAGATATTGTTATCTTTGCAAGCAAGAATAATCTCTACTTTTTGTACTACTTCTGCTGTAAACAATGTACTGCTTGCTTTCCTATGACCCTCACTCTGTATACATATTTATATATTATTCATATCGGATTAAAAATGAATGTGCTCTTTACCACAGTTGTACTGCATAGTGACAATACAAATTAACTTATTGTGTACTTACTTTTCACAAGGCAGTGATGTGAAATTTTGATGGCCTAAAAAAGTAAGTCGTGGGGGATGCAATGCAGAACTGAATCCTTGTAGGTGCACTTTATATTGTCTGATTTATTAAAGTGCGTTGAATTAATAAATGACAATCCCTGTATGGAATTGCACGGGTTTGAACTTGGTTCAGTGGTGGGAAGCAAGAGTTTGCTTTTAGGCTGATGCATGTGAGATGATTATCTCCAGCCATGCTTTGTGCATCCCTTGTTTAGAATTTGTTCTTTGCAGGAAAGAATTAGGATGGCCATTTATTAACAGCTGCTTGTGGGAAAAGCATTAAGAACTGGTTCGTGAGATCATAGAACGATTGAGTCATAGAATGGTTTGGGTTGGAAGGGACATTAAAAATCATCTAGTTCTAACCCACCTCCTGGGCAGGGAAAGCTTTCACTAGAACAGATTGCTCTAAGCCATGTCCAACCTGGCCTTGAACACTGCCAAGGATGTGGAATCCACAGCTTCTCTGGGCAGGCTGTGCTAGAGCCTCACCACCCTTCCAGGGGAGAGCTTTTTCCTAATATCAAATCCAAACCTACTCTCTGTCAGTTTGAATCCATTCCACTTTGTCCTGTTTCTACATGCCCTTGTAAAAATCTTTCTTGCAGGCTCCCTTCAGGTACTGGAAGGCTGAAATTAGGTCACCCCCAAGCCTTCTCTAAGATGCACAATCTCAATTCTCTCAGCCTTTCCTCATAGGACAGGTGCTTCATCCCCCTAATTGTCTTGGTGGCCTCCTCTGGACTTGCTCCAACAGGTCGATGTCCTTCCTGCACAGCAGAGGGGCAGAATCACCTCCCTCGTCCTGCTCCCCACACTGCCTGTGATGCAGCCCAGCCTACGCTTGGCCCTCACACTGCTGGCCAATGGTACCAATTCTGGCCAGAACTGTCCACTGTATTTCCACGCTACATGATGCTTGAGGAGTTCAGAGGATGGCTGATGGGCACGTTGTGCCTGCTTTCTCCTCACAGACAGAGCCCCCTCACTCTGTGCTCCCTGCACGTTGCTCTGTGCCATTATCAGAGACACTATGTCAGTGACAGCACATCCACTCTCTGGCCACTCCAGCACACAGCAAGGACCAAATGAACAAGGTATCTTTCTTCTTTTTCCGTATCATCTATAAACCAGAGTGAATAAGGCTGGAGGGCAAGTTGTGCCATTTCTCACAACTTAGCAGAGTATCTTCAGTTCTCAGCAAGGGAACTGGTTGTCAGATGGTCAAATGAAACACCAGAAATATTGGAGGGGAGCTGGTGCTGCTGGTGTAGTCTCACATCTCAGTGAACGTGACAGTGGCAGACTCTTATCCTTTGGAGAAAGGGAAAAGTCCCTTCAATTCTTCATGGAGCAAGCCTCCTTCCCCTTTACTCAGCGTTTCTTCACTTCAGTCAAGGCATTTTGACACCTCTCCAAGCCGTTTGCAATGGACCCCTTAACTCTGCCCAGCCAGAGGCATTACGTGGGAGGGAGAAGAAAGAGAAGAAATGAAAGAATCTAGAACCCATGTGTGAATTCTGGTGACTTTAGCCAACTTTGGCAAACAGTTAGGGAGAAATAATGGTTTTCTTACTTTATTTTCCCTGAATTTTCAAATACCCCTATATTTCTTGAAACAATGAAAGCTAGAGTTTCTCTGAACCTTATTCATTCCCAGACAGTTTTGAGAGTGCTTCCAATTTTGAAAATTTTTTAAACATATTTCAGCTTCTGTATTGATTTTAGGACTTACTC
The DNA here is from genome assembly GCA_013390005.1 of Calyptomena viridis. NCBI lineage: Eukaryota > Metazoa > Chordata > Aves > Passeriformes > Eurylaimidae > Calyptomena > Calyptomena viridis. The sequence continues at coordinate 316,808 of WEIV01023085.1, forward strand.
TAGGAAGCACTAGAGACATCTTCAATCTCTTCTTTGCCCATTTCCTCATATCTTCCAGCTGAAAATTTTCTACAAAAGCCTAATCCAATGTATCTAACATTACCTATGTAGGTTTGTTCCATTGCTATGAAATTTTCCACTGAAATTTGACTTTGTAATGATTAGCAGCTGACAGGCTTAATTTCTTTTTCCTTATGAAGTTGTTGAGGAAAACGTCTTTTTTTATCCCAGGAGAGAACTAGAAGACTGACCAACACCCCATCCCAACATACAGACATAAACATGCGTGTTGGAGGTTTTGCAGGGTGGTCACACAGAAATTCTCAACTTATAAAAGCAAAGGGTGGAGGGGAACTTCTCATCCTTGAAAAAGGAAACAAGTCTTCACTCCTGTGGCAAGAGCTTAGGAAACTGGGTGTCTTTCCTCTGGGTAGCAAGCAGTATGTTTTGGGGGACTCGGCCTCCAAGCAGTGGTTTTGATGTTACAGTAAAAAATGGCAAGTTATTTGAGCAACACAGAGAAGTAATGGCTGCTCAGGAGAATTTACTCTGCTAGAGATGCTCATGCTGGTGTGCTAGCTGCTACCCAGGCTTCCAGCTCTGCTGGGAGGACTATGGTAGCATTCCCACTCTGGTACAGGTAACAATGGACCAGTGCACAACAGGTGTCTATTTGTTTGTCTGTTAGATTCCCACCTAAATTCCAGGGGAGAGGATCCCAGCTCTTTCTCCTATAGTGGGAAGCATAATCCTCCTCCTCTGCTGCCCCAGCATCTGTTTTAGGACTGCTGGGTAGTACCACTGCAGCAAGAGAAAATGTGCTCTTCAAATGTGGAGATAGGGTATTGTTTTTCACTTATCCTTGCTTTATGTAGATGGTCTGGCACATTTATTTATTCATTTATTTGAGCAAATTAAAGCAAGCTAAGCGCATTTGACCTCAGATGGTCCTGGTTTAAGTTAATTTGAGAGACAAAGCTCATAAAGTTCCAGTAAAACACATCAACAACTTCCCAGCATAGGTTGAAATGTGATTGTTGAAACATAACCTCCAAAACCAGATACAGCATGGAGATTCAAAGTCACAATAATCTGAAAGATATAGGAGAGTATATTGATGGCCTTCCTGAGAAGTGATATCTTTCACTCATGCCTTCGTTACGCAGTCAATTGCTGTTTTACCCACAAAAAGTGCATCTATCAGATTTTGTGCATTAACATTCCTTTTCTAATCTAACTTGGACATTTTATTTTAAAGCCAATGATAACCTTGGGCCCCAGTCCAGCAAACACTTACATGCTTGCGTATCTTTACTCACAGGAGTAATCTCACTGGAGTAAATGTTTGCAGGTTTGAGGCCTTGGCTATCTCAATCCATTATTTCTTTCCATTAAAAAGTAATCTGTGCGATTGAAATAAAACATACAATTCTTTACTCAGAAACCCACCCAAAGACAAAGTATGTTTATTAGACTAAGGGTCTGCACATTGTCATTCTTGAATTGCACTTCAATAAAAAAGATAATTAACAAAGGTAAAAGGAGACAGTTTTGTACACGCTGTATTTACAAGGGTTTAGTTTGGATTGTGGGCTGACGGATTTACAGCAGGGTCTGAGGAGGGAGATGGAATATCTGCACTGCTCTGGAAAATCTGAAGCAGAGGATTTTTAACATGCAGTTTCTTTAAGGATGCATCATGCAAAGAGCACAGATTTCTTATCCTTGCTGAGGCCATGCAGCCTCTCAATGGGGGGAACATCTGCTGGGGGGGCTCCAGTGTGTCCAGGCTGTGCAGTGGTGGGTTCACAAGCATAAAGCAAAATCTAACCAGGCTCTCCTCTGTCGTGCAGGTCACCGGCCTTTCCAGTGCAGATACTGCCCATACAGTGCCTCTCAGAAGGGAAATCTGAAGACCCACGTTCTCTGTGTCCATCGCATGCCTTTTGACAACAGCCAATATCCCGACCGCAGGTTCAAGCGCTCCAGAGTTGACTCCGAAGCTTCTGGGAATCTGGAGGAACCTGCAGCCGTCAAAGCAGGGAGCTCAGCAGAGCTAACGGAGGAGGGCAGCAAGGCCCAGGAGTGATGCTGCTCAGTGGATCCCCCTCGTTCTGCAGTAGCCTTTTACACCAGGGTTAGATTCGTGTTTGGGTGAGGGCTGGCTTAAAAGCCTTCCAAGTGAAAGGGATGGCGTGCAAGTTCCCAGTGTACAGGATGCTGAAAACATTCAAATATATGTATATGTACATGTACACATGCATATATATATATACAGACACACAGAGATATTCAGCCATGCATACATTGAATATATATCTACATACACACACACACAAAATACACACATTCCATACACCTGTGTGTGTGTAAATATATATATATTACACACAAAAGTAAAATTTCCAGCCCTTGAAAATGGCTGCTAAACAGTTACCTGGCAACAAGTACTTCCAAACAATGTAGGTGGGATAATAAAGTGATTTAAAAAATGTTAGGAGGTCGTTAGTTATTTAAAAAGCAGGGCAATTTCAAACTTTAAAGTGGTCTTTGTCCAAAAATAATGCTCTTAACAGAAAAATGATACCCTTTAAAAGATTTAGTGTTGCCTTGAAGATTGAGGGGCTGTGTTTTCATTGTTGAAAACACCTTTATAATATGACACCAGCTGCTGTCATTTGCCTAGCATAGTAATGAGATGTCTTGGTAGACTGCCATGGTGCCAGTCTGACTGGAGCTGTCATTGCAGAGAAAATCAATTCAAGTGGTGTTGCAACTGCAGTGTAGGAGAAACCTTAGACGGCCCATAAGCTGGGGTCAGTACTGACCTATATTGAAAAGTATTGTGATATTACATTTTCTTTTTTTTTTTTTTTTAATATACAGCCAAATGAATCAATGGTTAGAAAAAGTCTGCAGCCTGATGTGTGATTGCAGATTTGAAATGTAATTCCATTTTTTGTAATCATCTTGCAGTATTGAGGGAAATGCTTTTATTCTTTCTTTTTTCCTTGTTGATGAAGAAGTAAGTTGCTATAAAAGTAGAAATACAATATATAGAAATATTGTTTAGTGAAACTAGTCAGCCTTATCTATAGAAGGTGCTGGTGAGAAACAGAATTTTATTACATAGGAGATTGGTAATTTTTTTCTTCTGTTCTTTACTTTTCTTCTTTTTTTTTTTTTTTTTCAAACTTCCATTAAATTCCTTTTTTTCCCCTTTTTACATTTCAATGAAGGATTCCCCAGTCATGGTTAATTTTCATGTATTAGTTTTTGTAAGTGTTACAGACATAGTGCAGAAGTTTCTTCTGGAGCAAGCCCTTATAAAGTAGCTTGACCTAAAGTATGAATCCAAACTTTCTGCTCTTTGTCTCTAATGAAGAAAAGTGTTTTAGATGATATTTCCTTGGTTTTGTAAAACAAATGTGTTCTATATTTTTGCAGATTTTAGCTTTTTTACTGATTGGATGCTCCAAATTTAGTAAGGTCTTTGCCACATAGGAAGCTTTTGAGAGACTCTAACAAACCACAGACTTAAAAAAGTAAGAAAAATAACTAAAAGTTTATTCTGAAATTCTCTGAATGGCATAAAATTTTATCCTTCTAATATACTTCCTTTGACAGAAGCAAAATTGGTGCTGTCTATTGTGATGGTAGAGAAGTATTAACTTCTAAAACAAAATCATCCAGACTTAAAAAAAAAAAAGAAAAAAGTTTTAAAAAAAGTCAATATTTCTTTGCAGGCTGGGAGCACAGAGTAAAACCCCAGGGCCTTAAAACTTCAGCTCTGCCTAAAGCAGTTTACAAAAAATACTAAACTGCAATCAATGTAAATAAAATTCTTAGCGCTACCCTGAGACTGGAAAAGAAATCTCAGGCTAATAAGGAATACGGTTTGCATATGCTGTCGGAAAGGATGTCATCCAACTGAAGTTTCAGTTTAAATGAGGTCACTGTGTAACTTGGACCCATCTGGCACAGAGCAAGCTGCTTTTCTTGTTTTTCTAGTATAGTTCTCACTGCCTTACTTAAATCGAGTTGATAAACTTAATGCAACTGTTTCTATGATCCTAGATAAAGGATTGAAATGTTATTGAACCTTTCTGACTGTAGTAAGCTTTAGGATTTTAACTGCACTACTGTGTTTGGTGACTGTGTCAGTCGCTTGCTTTGTGTGTTTGCGCCGCCTTCGGTATCTTAGCAAAAAAAAAAGCAAAAAAAAAGAGAGAAAAAAAAACGAAACCACCCCCCACATTCCATTTCTTGCACTTTTTGAGCTCTTTCAGTATTCTTTTGTGTCTTCTGAGCATTTTCAGATACGACAGGCAATAATTCTGTTTGTGACACTGGAAACATCTCCCGCTCCTTGTGATGTGTGTGTTGATTCCATTTGGTCGGGTGCTACTGTCCCTATCCTCCCCTCTGACATAGCCCTTTTTTCCAGAACATTTGTAACTTGTAATACAAACAAGTGACAGCAGCAGTGATGCATTGTCAGTTTCTGAATATCATCATGCTTCTCATATCTAAACATGTCAAGTTTTTTCTCTGTAACTTCTGTAGTCTGTGATACTGGTCATAATACTGTCTACATTCCTACACAAAGAAAAATTTCTATCTTGGAGGAAATCTGAGATCAATAGAGTAGAGGATTTTGTTGCTATGCTTGTAACAATTAGAAAACTTTGTATTTAAAGTTTATTCTTGGTCATTATTTATTATTATAATACATCAGTTGACAGAACTTTATTCTGGTATAGAAGTATTAAAAGTTGTTTTTTCAGCAATGACTGTTTTCTTTCTGCTGTTAGAATAAAAATGTCTTTGAAGCAGTACAGTTTTATCCAGTGTTTTACGCAATAAAACCTCTACCTCTGAAAAAAAAGAGTTTTCCTACTTGCTTATGTTTATTAGGAACAGTTAAAACATTATTTTCTTCAGCTTTGTCAGATTTAAAAAGAAAAAAAATGCCAGTAAATTCACAGTTGTTAGGCAGTTACTGGAGTGTATTATGCTGGGTGTGTGTGCTCAGTCCACTTATTAATCTGAACAAATCTATATACAGTATATACATATATATATTATATATATTGTGCTTTATTAAAAGACTGTGGAAATCTGTTTTAGCATGTAGTAATAATTGTTTTATATACTACTACTTATGTACTATAGAAAAAGTCTTGGGGTCTATTAAGCTTTGATTTGAAAGTGTTTGAAGTGTGTATCATACACTATGATGTATAAAGTCATGTTTTCACATTAAAAAAGATTGATTGTATAGATCATATATTTGGCTTTAGAAAATTGTGAGGTTTATTGTTATGGTGCATGTTAAGAAAGCTGCCCACACTTCAAAGAATGTGCAAGAGTGCTCCCATTGTCCTGGGTGAATTTTTATTCTTCCCCTTTAAGGTTTTATCTGCACATTTGAAAGCAAATAACTTAAAGGATTTTTTGCTTCTTAGAAAAGTAAGGGTGATAGTCATTAAAAAAAGATGCACCAAATCTGAGAAATTACAGCAAATATGGGGAGGAGAGAGGAATGTTGTTTTGCTCCAAAAAAAGCTGAGAAGGCAAACATGTTTAGAAATGGGAAATTTTAGCATTAAGTGAAACCAGTCATACCCACAATAATACATTTTTATTTTAGCATGAATTTTCCAGTAGAAAAAGGTACAAAAATTGTCAGAAGAGTTAAGAATTAAAGCACAGCATCACAGAAATTCAGTTATTCAGTGACTGAAAGCGGCAGCGAGGAGTTGCTGTTACCAGTGAACTGGCGAAGTGCATGTGTGGCCATGGGAACTGTGGAGCTGGTGCCAAATTCCCTTCTGTATGGATGCATATGCCACAGGTCTCTTCACCAACAGAGAATAAAATCTGCAATGCATCAAATTTTAATCAAAATACAAGAAGTTAATGAAAACTTATTTTGTGTCACACCCTCTGTTGGGTGGAACCACCTTTAGGCACAAAATGGTAGCATGTAAAGACATGGCTTGAGGGTGGATGAGCTCCAGGCTCAGAGCTGAAGTCTGCCTCACAGCAGGAGTATTGTCCCTTCAGGTAATCATTGTGCCCTGGATCCAGGGAAAAACATCTCATTGCACCTCCAAGGAAATGCTTACAAACACGATCTCCTTTATGGTCCTGAATTTCTGTGGGGAGCAGTGCAGTAAATGGTACATATATCCTCCAGGAAACTCTGCAAATGACCACCAGTGGCCACGCACCACCAAGTGTGGTGTTGCATCACCTGCCAAGGCAGTTTGTGGAGAAGAAGGTATGAAAGAGGAAAGTGGTTGTCTCACTGAAGTCTGTGGAGGTTTTTGTTTCCTCCAGCTGATGGGCAGCCTTCTCACACAGATGGTGGGTGTCTTGACAAGACTCTTCCCACCTAACATCAAAAGGCTGCTCTCAGCTCTAAGATAATGTTTCTTGTTGAAACTTTTATAAGTACTATAAGCCCTCTGTCTATTGTAATTTGGGAATTGAATATTTCCCCTATCTGTTTAACATCTGCATTGTAACAGTACATTTTAAAACCCTCACCTTGTGTATTGTAAGCATGTTCCCAGTGAAATTATTCTTAACTATTGTGGTTTTCATTTCTGGATATCACGGCTTGGCATGATCCACCACAGTGGAAGTATGTTTCCGCTGGGAAGCCTGGGGAGGGGGAGGAGGGAGACTAAAGATGTGGTGTAGTGTCATATTAAAAATGTCACCCAGCTGAGTGTTACAGGGGCTGTGAGAAGTTCCATAGCTCCTCACCTGTTGGTGTTGTTCAGGGTATCGTTTGGGGGCTTTCTGTTGTGGTATTTTTTTTTTAACCAAAGGTTTTCGGTGAACAGGGAAATCACAGGAAAAGAGGAAGAAGAAAATTTAAATGATCCCAGAGTGAACTGTTTTGCTGTTAATACAGAAATACAGAGCAAGACACATTTAATGGGCTCTATTTTTTATTATACTATGCTGAATAATTAAGTTTGAGGCTAAGTGTCACATAGATTTATCTTTTAATTAAAAAAGCATGGTTCACGCGTATTTGAGTGGTAGTCCAAATAAATGCAATATAGAAATTTATGTTTGTTTATCTAGGTGTTAATTACCTAGAGATTGTTCTGGATTACTTCTTTTTATAAAGTGTCATAGGCTCATGTCACAAGTAATAAAGCTTAACAGTGGAACCTTATCAATTTGCTAACTATAATGCTAGTGTGACCTGGAGGAAAGGAAAAAAAAAACCAACTTTGGAAAATGTTCTCTGCGTGCACCACATTCAACACATAAAAACCACGCAGTGAACAAAGCAATCATTTTTAAAATGTTCTCATAAGTAAAAGTACAAATATATCTTTGGTGTTTTACAGCCTTTCGTACATGTAATTATTTATATAACACGCTGTTATTTATGCCCGTGTACTACATGTTGTGCAAAGACAGACATGGTAAGCAACAAAACATAGTTTACCTGGTGGGCAAGCTATTCATTTCATGTACGAAGTAACACTTACAAAGACTGAACACCATATTTAAAGCGAGATGTAGCAGATGTAATTTTCTTAATATTTTAAAGGTTTTACAGTGTTGCAAGCAACCAAGAGGACTGAAAAAGCAAACTGAAGGCTAAAGAAAAAAGATCATGCATTTCAATGGTGCAAACAGAGGGAAAAATCTTGTACAGATGCAAATTGTTCATCAAATTCTCTGTCTGTCTGTTTGTTTCTTTGTTTATGACCAGAATTTATATTACTGCTTCACCAAGCCATGTGGAAGGATGCTGAGCACAGACAGAGAAGCCAAACTTCACACACACACACACAATGCTACTGTAAATCAAATGCCACCCACTGTATCACTCCAGGGGAGAATCTGCCCCCAGGATTTGAAAGACTAAGAAATATTTTTAATATTTTTCTCATAGGTGCAAACACCCTTCTCTTTGTGGTTAATTACTGATGTTTTTCCTAGAGTTCTGATGATTTTAAACAATACCATGTTTCTATGGCCCTGCGTCGTGCAACTGATGTACCTGAGATATTCACTTACTGATATTGCAAAGAAATCCATGAAATCACCATGTTCCCAGTCATTAAGTCTTACTTGAAATACAGATTCTCAAAATATGAAGACGGCTGGAAACAAGAGTTTCTTCTACTTATTACACATCAGTTATTTGTACAGACATCGCTACCACAAGCTTTGTCTCATGTGCAAACAGTAGTAGTAGGTAAGTTACATCTCAACAGATGAGCATGAAGGTAAATTGATCTGTAAAAAAAGCTGATCGAGGTGGGATTCTCTGTGAAAACTGAAATGGTTTAAAATTTAAAGGACTAAAAATTATACATATGTTTATATATATATATATGTGTAATAACTCTGTGTGTATATATACAAACACATACACCTTGTGGTTTTTCGTTTAATAGGATTTAACCCTTTAATTCCATAAGTTTCTGAGGAGCTTAAATATGAACAAAGGGGCTGAAAATCTGAGCTATGGGATGTGATGAAACACTGTAGCTCCTGAAATTCCAGCTGTGTAAAGTTGAACTAATTTGATGGTGAATCAGGGCTATTATTAGTGAAGCTAGAGGTAAAATCCACCTTCTCTATTAGAGAGAGAGTTTGTGGAGAAAACATGTCCTTCAGTTGTGTGAGATATTGCAACACAGAATACATGATTTCTCCTTAGGTTGTACCATTGTCTTACTTATTATTTTTGAGATTTTATATTTGGGGGATTGTTTTCTCAATTTTTTTTGTTTGAAAAATTTGATGCATGAATGAGTGAAACACACAGAGTAATAAAGAAAAATGGAGCTATTAATCCCAACAGAGAAAATCTCTCTTTTGTTAAAACTCTCACAGAATATCTGTGACTGTGGTACATCCATCTTCACTAGGGACTCACTGCTCCTGATTTGTGCTGGTCCTTACTGTGCTGTTGGTAGAAGCCAACACCCAGTGCAATGGGAGCAGCATTCAGTGAGGGGCTGCTCCCAGGGAAGGCAACTCACATTTTTCTGTAGAGAAGTCTCTGTGAAAAATGTGGGTATCTCCAATGCTACGGATGTCCAGTAAGTATTTTCATTGCCTTTCTGAAGTATTTTCCCTGTGGAACAATGTGTTCATATCTTTAGGCCAATTGCCATCTGAGTTCTCCTCTCCAGCTGTACTGGTGGTAGTGGCATCACCAAATCCTCCTCGCCTACATCCGAAGGAAAAGGTTCATTTTCAATTAGCTTTGAAAAGCTGTAAGGCTTGTTAATGTCTTCCAAAGCCATTGATCCACCCCATGCTTCCAGTGAGATAAACTCTCCAAATTCTATTGATTTATAGGAGAAACACCTTGTCTGATGTTCAGAAGGAGTAGAACCACTATCTGAATGTCCTGTTCGTGCTCAGTGGGATTTGTTTTAATGGAAACACTCACCTTCTCACAGCCTCATGGCCATGTTCAGTGCACTGCAGGGAGTTCAGCAATCACCTGAGGAAGAGTCAGTTGAGCAGCCTCATGCATGTGCAAGTAAATCATAAATGCTTAAACTAATAAAAAAAAAATTCATGATCCTGTCAATATTTCTGCTTGATGGAAGTGAGAGAAGTTGGAGAGGCTGCCTTGTGCTATTATGGGTTCTTCTCTGAAGGGAGGACACACAAAGGTGTGCCTTGCCCTGGTGAAACTGTGAAACTCCTACTGCTTGGTTAGGGGTCAAGAGATGCTGATCTATCGCCTGTGCTGGCCAGTCCCACCCAGCACTGTCACACAGCCCTTGGAGCTCAAGATGTGACAACAAGTGCCCAAACACAGTCAGTGTAAGGAAACAGGATGCTATTCACTTAACCCAAACTGGAGAACAGTGTCTCCCCAGAACACCAAACCCTCATTTCTTCCATTTCAGGCCATTGCTAATCTCCAGCTAACATCAAAAGCACTAAGGCTGGAAGGCAGTGATTCTCACTCCGGTGAGAATGGAAAAATGAGAAAATGTGGGACAGTATTTGACTCAGAGATGAAAATCAGACCTCATTAAGTCTTTATTTACAGTTCACACTGAAAATTCTGTTTCACTTCTATGCTTCAGAAACTTCTATTTCAAAGAAGTACTGCACTAAATGAGGGATAACAGAGTAAATGCTACACACAGGCATATGCTTTAGTCCTGTATGGTGACCATGTCCTCAGCCCCCAGCACTGTCTCAGACCAGGAAGGCATCAGCCAGCCCTTGTTTGAAACCAAGAAGCACACACAGTTTCCATTTTATCAGAAAAAAAATAAAAATATGCAGAATGCAGCACTTACTGTTCTAACTGGTGATTTTTCCTCTTTGGTCAAATAACTTCTTCCAAACCACAAGGGTGGAAATATGAGATGAAGAGCTGGTGAACCATTCAAAGTGCCAAAGACCCAGCACCACTTTCGGACAAAGCTTCAGGTCAGAGACATGTTTCTCTAAGGAGATTCCAAACTGCCAGACATTTAGAGGGGAGTCAGGATGAGAGTTCTGCAGGTGAGGGGAAGATTTCTCTGCCCAACTGGGACTGGTCGTGTGTCCCTACTTGTCCCCTGCCATGGGCAGGAGTGCTGCTAAACCACAGCACAGTGACCCAGGCAGGGGGCTGAGCTGCCCCTTCCTGCCTCGTGCCCCAGACAGAGCTTGAGCCTCCAACAGCAAACCCAGCCCCACAACTGGAGGGCAGGTCCTGTACTGAGTTGTGTCCCAGGAGGGGGGGCAGAAAGACAGGAGAAGAAAAAGGGAGAAAGAAGAGAAAAGGAGCCATCAAGATCATCTTTTCCTTTCTTCCTGTAGTGATGTAATCCTTAATTTTCACAAATGAGGAAAAACAGTCTCAGTATCTGTCTAAGTATTTGAATTTACCACCATGTTTCCTCTGTGCATTAAAAAATAAGCAAAATATCCAACAAATCCAACCCATAGTAAATTCAAATACTGAATTGTAATGTTTGCTTGGTTGCTATTTCTTAGTAGCAACCAACGTGTTAATCACTAGTATATAATTAGATGTCATTTTGGAGCAATTCAAAATCAAACAAAATCTCAACATGCTCTGAACATGTTGTGAAAGTTTACATTACAATTAATTTATGATTACCCAAATGTGCATCTAGTGATCTTAAGTCTTCTTTCATACATTACAAAGAAAAAAGACAACTTCTGTTCCCACACACCTTACTGCAGGAAGGCCCCCAGAGAAAAACCTCTCCTTTAAATAAATGTGTTATTTAAATTCTGTTTAAATAGCTGGGCATGAGATGAAGAAAGGAGATAAATTTGATAAACTAGCCCCTGTGTATACTTGGGCCTGTCTCTTCTTTTCCTTGTTTGTTTGTTTCTGTAAACATTTGTTTTGTCTTTGCCGTCTCTCAGCAGATAGAAAATTAAGGGAAACCACTATTATTTCATTTCACACCAACTCACTAGAGCCATGACTTAATTGCAGCATGTTTTCCTGAAGGTAAAAAGAAGTGCAGAGCTTTTTGTCCCAACAGTGAGCCTGTGCCGTGAACTGCTGAGCATTCCCAGCCCTGTCAAAAATCAAAGGAACAAGGATGGCTGGTGAGTCATGGGAAATACTGGATGCGTTAGTGGATACAGCCAATATGCTGAATTATGATTGTGTAATAAACGTACAAGCTGTTGCACTAGGACAGGGCTACAGTAATCAGAATAAGTAAAGTTTTAAAAGCACTCAAGCTCCCATACTTCATTGAAAACAATCATCGTGTACATAAAAAGGTTAACAAATGGCTACACTTTACTCCTCTGCATCTAAACCAGAGAAAACCTTGCTGTTTTTGTCATAATAAGCTACCAGCTGATGTCTAGTCTTGCTCTTTATGTATGTATCCTATGCATCCAAACACAGAACAGGGAGGAGGACTATTTTGGGTGTGAAGTGAGCAAGTTGTTTTATGCTTTAATTGCCCATAATGAGCATGGCAAATGCTGAAAGATGCAAGGAAAAGTCTTGTCCAATAATACAGTTCTTTATTACCTTCGGATCCCATCTTCCTAACTATTTCGAGGATGTTGTTAGCAGAGGAAGGCATATTTTTATTTAACATCTTTATTAATGAGCTAAAGAAAGAAAGAAGTAAACACACTAATTACATTTGCAAATGACAGTACATTAGTAGCTATTGCAAACATCATCGAGGACAGAAATAACAGAGGGAAATATGGGCAAGAATAAAAAAATTTAACCTGAAGAAATACGAATTCAGGTCTGAAGGCAAAAATACTCCATGTTTATACAAGGAATAGTGGAAAGAAACATAGAAGCAGTAAAGGTGAGGGGGCCAGGGTGGGCATGGACACACAGCTGAGCTCACCAGTGGTGCACTGGGGAGCCTTGGGCAGGGATTGGGAAAGGTGGGGGGATTTGGGGGACACCACCAGGCACCTCAGGGGCACCTCAGAGCATGGGAAATTACACTTTTCCTTTTTTTTAAAGAGGAAAACATGAACCCCACGCCTTGAATTCAGAAGAGTGCAAAGAGCAACAGCTAAGCTGTGGGTTTCCCAGGATGCTGGGCTGGGGGCAGCTCTCTCATCCTGCCCTGGTCTAGGCAATGATACAGCCCCAGCCCATAAAAGGGAGGTGCTGAGCAGAGCCTGGCTCCTGGGAGAGCTGCAGGCAGGCTGCAGGGTTGTCCTGCCGGCATGAAGGGGATGAAGCAGCTGCTCCCAGGTGTGGGTCCTCATTGCAGAGCAGTCACTGATGCAGTAAATAGCCTACTGGCAACACTGGTAAGTGCCTAAACACTGAAAATTAGGAGGGAAGAGAGCTATGTGGAGATGGTCTGAAAGAGTCCAGGAGCAATGAGAGAAAACTGAGTAAAGGCAAACTTCCCAAATGCAGCTCTTCCAAACTCTTTAATAAGCTCCCAGGAGAGCTGGTAGATGTGCAGTCACTCCAGTGACTTAAAATTAGACTGGATACAAGAGGGAGTAGTGAGCTTGTGCCTGAAGTAAGAGGGGACAACTCCCCCCCAGTACTGGGGGGCTCTGAGCTCCCTCCTAGAGGCAGCTGCTGCTGCCTGGTGTGGGATGTCCTGTGGGGCTGGGGTGCTCCTTGCTCACCTGCTTGCTTGGTTTGTAGTGAGCACAGGTTCCCTGGCCTAGCTGTACAGCTGCTGGTTATTGCTGCTTAATTTCACAAAAGTTACAAACTCTAATCAGTTAAGAGCCAGATAATGAGTTATAATGCAGGAAGCAACTACGGATGCTTATATGCCAATGAACCACAGTGTTGTGTGTCGTCTTTACTCTGTTAATGATTTAAAAAGAAAAAAATAAACCAGGCTTCACTGCCAATTCCCTGGAGCACGACTAACCTGGTACAGCTCCTTTCCCAGAAACACTTCCGGAGGCTTTCACATCTCAGCCTTCCTAGTTTAAGTTGTGATACGTGGATGTTGTTTGAAGTTTTAGCAGCTGTGTGGGGGAGCGGGCTCTCTGTCCTGAAGTACTCCCTTCCACCTCAGACTGGGGACAGCATGTGCCTTGCTAAAGTGTGCTGCTCTGACAGGGCGTGATGGAGCTGGGCACATCAACTCTCCAGTTGCTCGGCTGCGAAGGCAACGAGGACCGTGCACCTCGATGGCACTGCGTGAGTGATGACAATAACAGTTCAGCCTAACGCCAGTCACAGTGGTGACTTCTGCTATAGTGTTACTTGTGCAGTGGCAATTGGATTGAAACTGCCACATCAGTTTGCATTAGGCCACTTAGCAGCTGATGTGGTTTCTCACTAGCAAAGCAAAGGGGAGGGAGTGTGGCTCTGGTGGAGCCTCTGAGAAGTCAGGTTTCCAGCTGGGACAGGGGTACAATGGCACTCAGCTACAGAAGTTTTAGGCTGGCTGGTTGGAAAACAATTTCCCTTGAAATTTCAAGTTCAGAAAGGTTATTTCTGCCCCTCTACAAAGTGGTAACATGGTAGTCTGTCAGTCTTCAGCTGCAGAGCTCTGCTGAGCATCTGTGGTGCTGTCAGTACACCCAGGGCTTTGCACTCGTGTCACAGAGGCCAGCAGAGGTAGTTGGGGATGGGAGCATTGAGGTCTCCCTACCCGGAGCCTGTTGGGCAATGAGCTGCCATGAGATGGGCATTTGTCCTCAGTCCTGTGTACTACCTGTGCAGGACTAGGTGTCCCCTGCATCTTGGGTGCCTGGTTTGGGGCTGCAGCCCATTTTGTGTGTGGTGATGGCCATGGTCAGGCCTGAGCTCCTGGCCTGTGTGTGCTCTCACCTTGAGGTGGGAGGATCAATATCTCATTACCTATGGCCAAGCTTCTCCACAGCCTCACATTTTGAGGGGTTTAATATAATATTCCCACTCTCTTAAATTGCAATATCTGAAACACTGATGTGAGCAGCATAAATCCATTTTTGTTTTAGTGAGGTGAATTAGCTAAGCGGCTTTATTTTTTCCAGTTGTAGAATTGTTCTAATGCTTCTTTTGACCAGCCTTGGCTTAAAAAAGACTTCATCTTTAAAAATCCAATTTTACAAACAGTTAGTCTTTAGTGTGGACTGTTGCTTTTTAGTAATTTGGAGGGAAAAAATTAATGGCTGATATATTTAATTTTCAGACACAGCTACTGCATGTTTAAAGTGTCTTTTTTTATAATTTTATTGTCAACAATATAGGTTGAACGCTGCATAGACATTGCTCTTGCAGGCTTGTAAGATTAAAATCATAGTATTTCTGAAGGGGCTGTTAAAGTGTTGGTGGAGCTGTCTGCCACTGCATAGCTCTGAACTGATTCACTGACTGTGTGCTTTAAATATCAGTACAACAGCTTGTTTTCCAACTAGACAGAAAGCTTCAAATCTAATGTTAGTATTCTTACTGACCTCAAAAGACGAGGGCTGAGCATGCTTAGTTTTCATTTTGCTTCTTCCTTTAAATATGGCTAAAGAGCAAAGGCTCTGAATCTGTGTAGTGTAACTCGAAACTAATGGGTAATTAATGTACAGTCAGATCTGCAGTAGCTCCAGGGTACGGGTACCTAGATTCTGCCTTTCTTCCCAGGACCTACTTTCTTTGAATCTTTTTATATCTGTATCTCTCACTCACATGGGTTAGTGTGTGTTTAAGCTGTGAGTAATGATTGAATTCACTCCTTTGTGGACAATACCATATTCCTTTAAAATAGATCATTATTCTATATGGAATAAATAGTATTATCCAGTTGACAGGCTTTCAGGCTAATGAGCCAAAGTCTACCATCTAAGAAGCCAGATAACAAGACATGTTTCTTCTAATATATTAATTAATGAAAACCAAGATCCCTTTCTAAGAGAGAAATACATTTCTGCAATTCCTGTCTGGTTTCAGGAGTTTTCTTCACTCTTTAACACTTGTTAATGTGCATAGGGGAACAAGTCTCCCAGTAAGATGGGTAATGGAGTGGTTTTGCATGCTCTGGGGGGTCTGTATGTGTGTGAAAGGCAGCCCCTCAGAGCAGCAGGGGCAGGAAAGAATCCAACCCTTCCAAACCTCCTGGTCCTGCCTGGCTCTCTGCACTGAAGATCTCTTTGCTCTGGACGTGTTACGGCAGTGCCCGAGGCACATCGGGCGTGGGAATGCAGTGCGTGTCTGCACAGGGACAGCAAAGCGTTGCCTCATCAGTGTGGATGGAGATGTGGGTGGGAGGAGGGAGCTGGGGAAAGCAGAGCACGCTGCTCCTGGGCAGGTGAGCCCCTTCCTCGGAGGTGAGCGCTGGGAACACATCTCCATGGCTGTGAGAGGGGACCTCCCAGCACCAGCCCGTCCCTCCAGCAGCTGTGCAGCCCAGGGCTTTATGCTTCAGAATCCAGGAACCTGATTCTCCCTCATCTGTGTTTATATCGTGATGTAGAGTCCTGCCAGTTCCAAGCATAAGACACTTCTAAATCTGGTTTAGGAAGCATGAGATTAGGTGAAAAGACAGAAAGTAACTTTCTTCCAGGTTTTTTTCACGCTTTAGAGTATACTGGCTGCAAGCTAAATCTTCCTCACAGCTGTCAGCTGAATTACTCCCCCTTCAGAACAAAAATAGGTCTTGAGCATTAAATAGATCAATATTGTGGGGACAAGTGAACCCCAAGATGTGGTGGCATTTATTTGGAGAGGGAGAAAAAAGCCATCTGTGGTTTATGAGGAGGCAGTATGCTTACAGGGGTATGGTCTGTATTCATTCTCCAGAATAAATGGCTATCAGAATATGTCACAACACAATTGCACAGAAGGAAAGCATTTGTAGCATCTGTTCTGTATGTTTTCCCAATCTGAGGAGTTTTCTGACCTGTGGCAGGCTGCTGCTCCCTTGAAGATCACCTCAATTCCAGGGAGTCTTCTAACCCAAGGCACACTCCAGCAGAAACACCTGATATACTCTTTGGTGTTGGCATTGCCCTGTAGCTTTCTCTTTTTGTTGTGAGTTATTCCCTTTGGAGTCCAAGTACTGAGAGTTATTACATCTTTAAAGGCCTGCAGAGTTTGAGGAAAAGTAATTGGTTTGTTGCTCCAAACCTCTTGGTGGAATTATTGAGAAAAAAGCTTTTCAACTTAATTTTCTATCTATAGTTGGAGCCGTTGGCATGAATTCAGCCTGCACCATATACCCACAAGCTCTGCAAATGTGTGCAACTGAGTATTGCTAGAGCAAATCCAGTTGGGACAGCCAGTAGGACTCTTTGCAAGGTGCAAGGCTTTTCCACTCTGCAAAATGGCTGTTTTACACACTACATGGAAATTCCGTTTTTCATCTTTACTAGTAAGTTGCTCAATTACAGTTTTATGTTAATGCAAAAGATAATTAATGCTGTAAGTTAACTACGCATAGCGCTTTCCAAGAACAAAAGGAACTAGATCCCAAACCATATCTTACTGTCCTGTTCTGGCTTGGGGTATTTCCTTGTGTAATAAGGTACAAAAGCCTACTTGTTTCACACTGCAAAACTTCCAGGTTCATCAGCTGTTGTCTTGGGAGCCACTGAGACATCTTAAAGATTTTCATCTACCTCTAAGGTAAAATGTGCTGTTTCAGTAGAATGAACGCTGAGGCCCTGGAAAGGAAGGCCAAGGGCTTGTTTCTGATGGCTTTGCACAGGGTGTCTGCTACAATCAAATGCCACCATCCCCCAAAGTTTTCTGGCTTATGCACCTGGCAAAGCAGGTGCTCTGCAATGACAGGACAGATGGGCTGAGTGTCACTGTGGTGTGGCTTTTCTGATGAGTCATTGCAGAGGACTTCTTGGGGACAGCCTTGCATGGCAGCAAAATATGTAATAACTAAAAGATGAACGGTGTGTGTTACAAGGTCCTTTTTTCCAGTTTCATCACTCCAGTAGGAAGCTCTAAAGTATGATGGTGAAACCAAGAGCCTTCATGATCTCAGTCTAATTCGCTCTATCCTCTTACCAAGCCAGATGGACTTTGACCTCTTCCCTTGCACTGACAGTCACAAGCATCTGATTTGTTCTGTGTGGGCTTTTAATGAGCCTCTTGTGTCTTCCTCAGTGGGCAGGAGGAAAACCATGATGGGTGCCTCAGTCCTGCATTGTCCACAGGCACCATCTGGGCACAGTGGGGGACAACTGGACCACAAAATGCTCCCGAAAGCTGCTGCTTAGTCAAAGCAGGGGAAAGCTAAAATCTGCTCTAAATACCTCTTGCAGTCCTGAAATATCACTGTTCTTGTTTAAGTGCTTTCCCAAGCACCTCAGACCTTTCCTTCTCATGTTTCTCTTCTCACCAACATGAATTTCACAGGATGGTTTTATCTGATCTACAGCACATATTCACTTTTCCTAGTTTTTGTGCTAAATTACTTGCCAACTCTGGTCTTTGAATAACTTGCTTATAAAGGCAAAATTGTATGGACCTCCGCAAACCATCACTCTTCCTGGAATTTAACACTGAAAAAATTCAGTTCATTATTTTATCCAGTGAATTATGTCTGCTAAGGTCTCTGCTTACAGTTCTAGGTAGGGGGGATTAAGCAAATCCAAGTTAAATATGCTCCTTTTTCCAACAGAACCTCTGTGGACTTTTGCCAAGCTATCATCAAAGGGAAGCTTACTCCTTTGGGGTCTAAACCAGTCTGTTTTTCCACTGAGTCTTATTGATTGAAGGTGGAGCAGGATTGAGCCCTACAGCTGCAGAGCTGATCTTTGCATTTGATGCTATTGACAAAAATTTTGAGTAAATCAAAGGCAGTGTAGATACTTTGGTAAAACCAGGTTGGCCTATTTTCAGAACCTTTCCAGGGTTTTGCTAGACCTGGGCAGCTGATTCCTCAAGAAAAGGTGAGAAATGGTGATTTCAATTTATCCTTCAATGTTCTTCAGCTGTTGAATCTAAAAATCATTTTAAAAAGTGACAAATATGTAAGGGGCTGGATTGCTTACTGTATAAGAAATCACTGATCCATTAGTCCAGATATTAGAACTGGAAGTAACATGCAACTTTTTGCTTCTGATTTCCATTAAATATGGACAAATTGTATTAGATCATCATCTATAATTAGGCCAATTTTTCCTAATCTTCATTGAAATGGGTTCAATCTGGTTTACAAATGAACACTGGGTTGGTTTTTTTTTCCCTCCATAGACTTCAAGCTTTCCACTGACCAGCAACACATGAGTCAATTCTGTAGGAAGCTAATGTGTTGCACATGCTTCATATTTAGGTAGCTTTAGCCTTAAATTACTATCTCCAGGCTTTCTGTTCTTCCCTGTGCATAGCATGTGTGTGGTGTAGGTGTTTGTGTGGTAATGCAGCCATTAGAACTTTCTGATGCCCTTGTGAACCTCTGCAGTCAGGTCCTTAGGACCCGAGGAGTGCTTAATGCACCTGTGTTTAGGCTAATTATTAGAACTCAACAGGAGCTACCCAGTAACTACAGCTTTTGTTACACCAAGGCAGCTGAGCAAGCCCCTGACATGCACATTATCACATTACAAAACTCTACCTAACACCAGCACTTTTCCAATAGTAGATATTCTTCCTCATACCTAAATATGCTCATACAGAACACTTGTCAGGTCACCTAAATGCTGAATCCTTTCAGCAGTGACACAGATCTCTTCTGATACCACTCTTCAATCAGTCCTAATTACTACTCAGAGTCTAATTTCAAGGTCTCCTTAGGTGTTGGTATTAGCTAATATTTAGTAAGTAAGGGAAAAGATAACGCTGTCAGTCTCATTCACCTTTCAAGTTCGTATCTCTCTTTTCCCTGCAGAACACAGTAGGGCTGAAACCTTCTTGTTTAGCTTGGGGCAAAACACACCCTGCAAAAGCTGAGAAATAATCTAATTTTTTCAATGAAAGTCAGTGCCAGTCAAAGAAGCTTTTACATACTTACAGTTAGGGTACATCAAAAATGTACAAATATTGGTAACCCCAGTTTATCACGTATGAGATTATGAGAGAAAATCAAATTAAGGGACAATATTCACAAAGTCTTTGAAATAATGAAGAAAAGGCAAATGCTGCTTTATTTTAATGTTCAGGAGTCACTGAAAATGAGGAAATTATTGTTGCTTTCGTTGAATGAGTTTCTTGGTTTTTAACACATTAATATTTATGCTGCTCAATTGTCTATGTTATAAATAGCTTCTCAGAAATCTCTGTAGGTCTCTTTTCAGTTTAGATATTTAAAACATAAGTAGCCTGAAAGTAGCTAAATATCAGTGCTACATGCAACTTCATCAAAAGACAGAAAGAAGGTGCTCAAGCACTGGATGATCTCTTCTCCTAGGAAAGAGTTAACACAAAGAAATAAAATCAGATATGTGTAGCCTCCAGACGTCCATTAAAGTGCAGAATGCTGTTTTCTATCACAGATTATATGCCAGATGTTCAAACTATCTCTAATCATTGCAGATGTAATGGAGTAGAATGTTGCAGTTTGTGAGTTTACTGGCATTAATTCTGTATACTGCACAAGGGAAAAGATTTTAAATATATAATTATATCTCATTAATACTCAGGTTTTATTTCCTTTCAATGGAACAGGACTTATTAAAGCAACCATTTACCGCATGTTTTCTTTTAGTGTTTGGCCCCAGCACAATCCTGTGTGCATTGTACGTGTAAATATGTACTAACCTGAGTATATAGAAACATACACTACTGTATATAATTCCACTGGTATAACCCCCCACTTTTATATGCATGAGATGTTTTTATAATGTAAATTGACAAGGAAAAAAGATCTTACTTATACAGTACTGTTCTAACCACATGCTATCATACTTTTCAATGAAGAACTGTAAGAAATATATCTTTTAATGATATTTATTCAGCTACGCTATGAGAAAATTGTGCAGATACGTGAAATGTGTTAGGCTGCTTTCATGCCCTCTGACTGCTCCAGCCATGCTCCAGTACCAGAGGCAGATGGGGAGAGTGACTTGCTGAGGATTTTCTTTGCTGTTATTCAAAATAACAAAAGCAGGAGAGCTGGTCCTGCCCTGCCTCCTCCCTTGCCCCCAAATGCACACTGTGTGAAGGGATACTCCTGCTTTTTCATACTGCCTTTCTTCTGTCCTCCTCTGTATCTCTGGGTTCAGCTTCCATCAAATGGTGTCCACAGGGCACAGCATCTCCTTTGTCCTCCATCCTCTGCTATGCTGCTAACCCAGTACAGAGTTCAACCACATCTGAGAGAGGCTTTTCACATCCTACATCTGTTGAAAACTCTGCAAAAGTGTTCATCACTTTCAAGAGGCTGTGGACTTTGCTGTCCACTAAAGACAGTGACAAAATGAGGGTGAACTTTGTGGGGTGTTACATATATCTGCACCAAACAACCATATCCAGACACAGAATTTCAATTATGATTTCCCCAAGAGCCATCCCTCATTCAAATGATAATTTTTGTCTTCCAGTTTTAACACATAACCTCAACCTATGTAAAATGTACCCCATGTACCAAATGTGAGTCCTTTCTGGGAGCTGTTTCCGCTCTGCTGTCATTGTCCCCAGCTCCACAAGCACTGACTTTCCTTTCCCAGTCCCACAAAGAGGGCAGTAGTAATCATAATCTGGTTTTCCTGCTCGAGACCAGGCAGCCAGTGAAGCTAGAAGTGACTTTCCAAAGTCACTGCTGGGATGTGGTGTTCAGGTGCCTGCACCCTCCCACAGNCCTGCTGGGATGTGGTGCTCAGGTTGGTACACCTGGGTGTCAGGGCTCAGGTGCCTGCACCCTCCCACAGCTGCTTGGCAGCTGGGTCTTGCTGAGGCATTAAAAATGACTTGACTTGAACCATTTCCCAATCTAGAGACATTATTCACAGGAATTCAGACCAAATATTTTGTTGAGTGAACTTAAAAGTAGTTGCAAAATACCTTGTGCCTTAATGTACTGGGGAGGCTCGGTGCTGTGCTACAGTACTTGGGTAAATGCTTTTAGTGTTTTGGGTTTTTCTACTTCCTGGACATAGGCAATTACTCCTGTGCTTTGAGGTTTTTTAAGATAGGCACTACTGAAGGACATGGACATTTTAGCCAAGACCTGCAGGGAAAAGCTTAGACCTGCACATGGCTCATAAGAGTGCCACATCTCACTGTTCAAGAAAGCCAACAGAAAGAAACCTGTGAATAACTTCCTTTCTCCTGCAATTCATTTATCTAATTACCTTGGCTTTTCAAATATGACATAATTTCTTAGCTCTTTCCTGGAGAAGTAAGTAGCTATCATAAAGTGTAATTTAGGCTCTGAAGCTGTCTGAGTGCTGCATGGATGCAGAGGTTGGCTTTTGTGGAACTTGCTGCTGGTCCCTCTGCAGCTGTGTCATCATACTGATTGCTTTGACTGGGAAAGGAATATCTTAATCTCCAATGATAGAGTATCAGTCAAAGGGTTCTGGATAAAGTTTGGAGGTATTTAGAAAAACAGATATGTACGCAGGCACTACAGTTTTTCTGCTTATATTTTAACATGATTTGTGCATGATGTGCTTCATTAAGAAGAAAAACTGGCAATGTGCTCTACAGAGTTGCATATAGGTACTCCTTTTAAACATGAGCAAGTCTCCAGCTGCACACAAACTGAGCAGGCTTTGGAAAGCTACCAGGCTTCCTCCAGACACACTTCATCTTGAAAGAGGACCTTTCTGAGCACTTGATAATTTAGGTAATATTATGTATTTATATACCACATAAAAAAATAACAGTGCACAAGCTCCAGTGTAAAATGAAGATTCTCGTCAAGATTATTATTTGTATCTGTATTTCATTTTGTGTATTTTGAGATGTGTTAATGCAATGCTTTTGCACTAAGGCCTATTTTTATGAGTTTTCATGCTATGTGCATCATATCATACACTCTAGCTAATAAACTAATTAGCAGATGAAATGCCATCATATCCTATCCACTGAATTCAATAAGGAGTTAAATAGTTAAAAGGTAGAAAATGTGACAACTTGAGTTCTGTTCCATATGTCCCAGAGATGCAGAACATCAACTGAAATCTCCCTTTTTAGTGGTGCACAACAAGGATTAAGTCAACCAGGTAATTTGCTCCAAGAGCCAACAACACTCCTTGTCAAAAAAATAAGCCAACAAAGAACACCAACACAAAACCAAGCTGGCTAGCAATCTCAAGAGCAAGGAGGTCAGGAATGTTCTCCTGGCAAAGACCTGCAGTGTCTGATAAGAGGAGAGGACAATTTTAAAATCGATGCAATATTTACTGGAATGCTGAAAATCATTCCTACTTTATTTAAAGAGATGTTTAATGGGTATCTACAAATAAAGGATCCCTTCCTTACTTGTCAGCCTTTCAGAAACAAGGCAAAGATGTGAGACAGCAAAAAAAGGTCTCACCATATCAGCACACAGTGTGATAGACTGCCCTTCCAAGTGACACTTTCATTATCAGTAAATTTATGTTCCTATTTCAGTCTGTAATAATGACCATTCACAGCAAAAGCATGGCGGCTGTTAATGGACAGGAGTGGGGATAAAAATTCATTAATTAATGTGGAATTGAAGCATTTCCTCCACACACTTTGAGCAGCCAAGTATTTCACAGCAGATCTTGGCACCCGAGTGCAGGTATAATAATTATACACAATTTTCAGTGATTAAAAGGTTGTAAAGTAATTTTAGATACATCTCAAAATTATTTATCTTATAAATGAGGATAGAGTGAATACGAGCTGAATCATAAGTACCACTGTTCAGAGCTGAGCTGAAAAGCTTGCATGGGGAGATTCCTGCTCCTCAGCAGTGATGTCTCAGCTGCTCCTCCATGGTGGTTATCTACTCATCATTTCTGCCTTTCATCTTCTGAAAAGGCAAGTGATTCTGAATAGTATGATTTGCAAATATCTGTAACATCTTTTATGTAACAGTAATTTAGGCAATGATATTCTGGCTCTAGTAGTATGCTGCCCAGTTTGATAATCAGCACACGAGTATCTGGTGTTGTGGTGAGGATCTACAAGTTCTACAAGTCACTCTGTCATTCTTCTCATCAGACAGCATTTTATTCTACCATATATTGTTTTCCAGCTCCTGTTTCTTACCTTGTCATCTAAAAAAATGTTGCCATGCTGAATCAAATTGGCAGCCCAGCTGCCTGCCACTCATGGGACTGCTGCCTCCAACACAGCTGAGGGTTAACTTGTCCTCAGGGTTTACCAAAGCAGGTTTCTTCTTTGCTGTGTCACCATAACTTAGGCAGTGAGATGCCAGGGTAGGTGCCAAGGTGTGGTATAAATGCATATTTGGAAATAGTCGTGTGGGTTTAGTTATAGAACTTCTATCTTTCTTCTGGACGATGTGGGCTACAAAATTGTTCCCTAATCTTTAGAGATAGACAACAAAAATAAGTCTGCCACCATCTCTGATCTCAATTACTTCAGCATGGCACCACAGGCTATGTTGGACATCAAAGGCAGAATGGTTTCATTTCAGTTTAGGAATTTATGGAAAGACTGAATAGTCTCCAGAGGTAACCTGAAAGAAGATGGTGTTCAAAACCTATTTGAGAGTTGGAAATATCCTAAAGTTTCAGGAGCAGACAGGATGTCTAATCTGGTTTCTCAAGGATTTTCACTTAGCTTTCAGGTGGGAGAATAAAACCAAATGATTCATTAATGAACTCAAGAAGCAAACGGACACTGTTAAGGAGGAAGGGGTAAAAGCCTTTCATTTGGGATCAGCTGTAAAAATAGCCAGTTCTAAAACACATTTTACAAAACAGGAATATACAAACTCCCTGAATTTTAAATGCAAAAGAAGCTATTAATATCAACAGTTCTACACGTGTCTGATGAAACCAGCTAACCTTGCCCTTTTTAGATTAGCATGATTATACAAATGAAACCAGCAACATAAATGTTATGGATCAAAATGTAATGAGATACTAGGTGTGTTGCATCCCTTCTGTAGTACATGTTTTCCACTGCATGGAAATGCAATGGGTTTGGGGAATTTCTCCTGGCGTGACTGTGCCAGTAGTACTATGAAAGTGATGGGGGCCATAAAGCTGTTATTCACTCAGTGAACTAGAGCACTTATTTCCATCACCTTAGTAGGGTCAGCTCAATTCTGAGCCAAACCAGCTACCAGCTGGATGTGTCCAAAATATAAAATAAGGCTTAAGAGAAGGAAGAAAACGGTTCTAAAATGCATTACATTCAGCTGAAAAGTAATGTTTCTTCCCTAAGACCTGAAGATCACTGTGAATAGAAGAGGAGGTTGAATTTTGGGGGCATTGTATTGATCTCTCCAACAACCTGCTTATTTTAATGCAAAGCTACAGAAAGAAACCTTAGCCAGACGCTGCAGAAAGGTTTCATGATGTGAAGAGGTGTGGAGCTCGTGGCCAGAGCTCAAGGGAACACTGTAGGTCTTAGATCTAGTAGTAACTTTCATCAAACATGTTTCAATTTTATTTTCTATTATTTCTACGACTTAGAGACAGAATTTTTTTTTTAAATGGTATTTACCTCCACACCCCCCCCTTTTAATTTTCTTTTTTGAGAAAACTTAGAAGACTGAGTACAATTTGTAATAATATAAAAAAAACCCCACAAGAGGTGAGATGCAGGATTTACTCACTTGAAAATGGAAGATAGCTGTTCCACATTGCAAAGATACAAATTAAAAGGGCATCTGAGCTCCCCAAAATCATCTGTTCATATCAACAAAGTGAATATTAATGAAAAACAAAATTGAGTTCTTCCTGTGGTTGATTTTCATCGCAGTACCCAGGTAATAAAAATGGCCATAGAAATTGAATCCATCAGTCATTAAAATAACTTTGGCTTCTTCTGTGTAGCAGACAAGCACCACTGCTGCCAGCAAAGGCACAAGTTATGTGGAGTCTATTTGGACACCTTATACCATGAAATGGAAAGGGAGGCAAAAACATCCAGCCTCATCTGTCCCCATAACATAATCCAGTGCTGGTGAGGAAATGTGCTTGTTCCAGAAAGTACATTACCACAGATCAGTCAACCCTCCTACCCTGGCTGTCTCTGCTTCTCATGTCTACACAGTGGGGTTGTGCCTTAGAAGTAAATTGGATCACTTCATTTCTGAGACAAGACCAATACTCATACAAGGACTTAGGCTTTTGAAAGAGCATGTAGGCTTGTAAGTAATTGTGGAGCTTTACAAAACTCCTGTTCAGCTGTTGCCTGTTGGAAAGGGGGAGTATTGCCTATTTGACCATAAGTACATTGTCTGGAGAAATAAGATGTGATGCTTTCAGATTGCTTCAGAGAGCTGAAGAAGCTGATCCTGGGTATCCTATGAGTTGTGCATGTGTGAGCACATGCATCAGATGAAAGGTGGTGGACTCTGTCAGAGAAGGACAAGTGAGTTGTCTAACTCAAGAGTGAGGATTTGCTGTAGAGATGTGGTACCTGAATTATGTTCTGAGCATCATAAGCCCCCATGCTTTTGGGCATCTTGAATTGTGAGCTGTGTTGATTAGGTGACATGGTGCAAAATGTAGTTGTCTTTAATTGGACTTTCCATTTCACCAGAAGGCATCTTAATGGCAGGGTTAGGAATTCAGTCCTGTGCAAGTGGGGTGTGGGGATATCATGGTGCTAGATCCAGTATTATAAAAAAAATTCATTTATTAAAATTCCACAAGGGAAATGTGTATAGAACTGACAAAATATTCAGGTCTAATGTGCCTGGAGGAAATGGACAGTCACCATCTTGGCCAACAAATCAGGCAGCAAAGCAAAGCCACGCATAGCTCAAAGCATGAGTTTCTCCTGAAGCTACAGCTCTGTAGCTGGGAGCAGCAATAATTCATATTCTCTGTAAATGGCAAAGGGAAACTTATAGCAAATGCCTGCCAGTAGTTGAAGAACATCCCTCAATCTCAGTGTTGATTCTTCTCCTTCAATTCATTGTTGAAATATTATCTATGTCATAAATAAAGAAGCTGAGGCAATAGAGGAGGACTTTTATTAAAAGGGTAAACTCAGAAATGTCCCAAATATCATCCTTCATATTTTTGGGGTATCTCATTTTGTGACTTTATCACTCATTTGCAGGCCAAGTTCTCTGAGCAGCAAAATAATTTGTAACTTAAATGAAAATTCCCTCTTCCTGCTTTGTTTTATGCATTGATGTTACAAAAAAGGGAAGCAATGGAGTTAATTCAAAAAAGTCTAGTAACAATCAAGGTAAAATACAGATGTGGTTTGGGCAGATGCCTCATTTATGCCGGTGTTAATGAAATTACAGATTGCCCTATCTCCAAATGCACACAGACAAAGTGCTCAGCTTGCTATGCTTGTGCAGAATTAGGGGCAGTTATTTCAGCAGAGACTGAGTTATACGGATCCAGTAGTGAATGAGAATCTTTTTCTCCAGCAAGCTCTGGCTGATCTTAAGTTTAATTTAAGTTTTAATTCTGTAAAACGCTGAAGTTCTTCAGTATCAAAAACTTACAGGGATACTTGGTCTCTTAAAATCCCATTTTTTCCCAGCTGTTTGTAGGTCTCATCTGCAGTTTCTGTAACTGATGACACAGAGCTAAACCCATTGTTTCCCTTTTATTTTTTGGTGGTCTTTACATGTAACAGCATTCTGCTTATGTGCAGTGTCACTGCTTTTCCCCTAGTTGTCTTCATCATAAGACTGCTTAATTAAGCATGTGCTTAATTTTGTATAACTTACTTATTCAGGAAAGTTTCTCACTTGATTAAAATTAAGCATATGAATGTTGCATATCTGGGGTTCTAATTAGGTTTTTTTTTGGCTGCTTGAGGTTTTTTTATAAACCGTGAAGGAAGCAAATAAAGACAAAAGAAAACTGCATCTGTAAAGGTAGTTTGGGACTTAGCAATGGCACCTGGCATGGTTTTTACCTCACTGTGAATAACAAATTAAGTCAAAGCTTCCTTTAAAACTGCTTAAGGACTTAAAAGATTCAGGGCAGAATGAGGTAACTGCTTCAAGCTTTACTTTAAGGATTTAGAGTGCGATGCAAATCCTATTGGAGTCAATGGAAATCATTTAACAGATTTTTCTGGGCTTTGGATCAGGCCCTCATAGCAAAGGAGAGCCTTAACCACGTTAAGGAGTTAATGTTCTTAGAGCTGTTCTGTATCTGAAGTGTTTTAAGACCTTACGGTGCGTTTTCAGGTATCTTGGTGTAATTCAGAGGAGCTAAACTCTGGCATTAAATGTTCCATGCTGGTAGCCCTTGCAGTACTAAGCCTTGAGGACACCTGTCAGGATGGCTCTAACTCATTCCTTTTTCTGGAGTGAGGTCTGTGTGCAGCAAAGCTTCTCCCCCCGTGTCTGAGCACCAGACACATTGCCCACAGTGGGGCAGCTGAGACAGGGCACATAAGGGGCCATGGTTTTAGGATGCTTTCATGTTCCCTCCTCAGGCAGGTAGAGTGGGAGGATATATTGATGTGTATGTGAAGATGCATACACACAGCCTGTGTGGGGAAAAAGCATCAAAAGGATCAAAAGCCTTGTAAATAAAAGCCCATTCAGTTTCTTGGCCACCTTCACCAGTGCTAATGAGCAGCTCCTCCTTTTGGAACAGGGAGGATGAGGCTTTATGGACTGAACCTTGTCTCTTTGTCAACAACGACTGTTTCTACGGTTGTGACCTTTCCCTGCAGCTGCCCTCACACCTGAGCCCTGGTTTTTGTCAGCAGGTCCTTGGTGGGAAGGCTGACTTTCCCTTTGCATCGGTACAGACCAGCACAGACAAATTTCATCTCACTGACTTTCCCATCCCACCGCTGAAAATTTACCATATTCTTCTGATTTAATCTGATATCCTTGAAGTCTGCCTCTAGTCACAAACCTAATGATGTTTTGCGTTCTCAGTGATAGGACAGAATATGAGGACCCTTTTACAGCCTTTGATTACATGCTGTTTTTTTCTGCCTGTGTAATTGTTGAGGAGTGAGTCAGAAAGATGTTCTGATTAATTAGATATGGTATTTTAGGATGCTTCAGCCTGGTAAAGTATGGACTAGGATCCAGACTTCCCACTTATCAGCCTTAAATATTCTGACCTATTCTAAACTTCGCACTTGCTGGATGAGTGTTTGTTTATGCTGGAATTTGCTATAGGACATCTTAACTAGTGGTCAAGATTTTATTTTTAAATAGATTGTTAACTTGTTACCTACTCAAGGAGAGTGTTGATTCGTTTCTGCATAGGAATCCTTTCCTCCCATCCGTGCATCTGCCCTGTGTGCCCATAATGTGAGCCTGTTTAGAGACCTTATAGATTTCTTTTCATTTGCGAGAAAATAATAAAAAAAATGAAACAGAGGAAAAAAACCAACTCCAACAAAACAGAGAAATAGCAGCAATAGAAGTGGAAACACATTCTTTAATCACGGTAATGGAGCAGATGCTTCAATAGCAACAGCAGCAGGTCCAGTAAGTGCTGCATCTCCTTCTTTCATCCCCCTCTAACCAGAGCTGCTAGCAACATGCCATCTTTCCTTCTCAGGATTTTGCTTCCAGTAGCATCTGCTGTGCCTCTTTCTCCTACATGCTGCAACATATGTAGCTGCATCACAAGAAGCAGCCAAGTCATACACTAAGGTAATTTCTATTAATGATTTGTACTTGCTTAGTGGATAAAATCCCTATTTGTAGCCCTGATTCATCACATCTGCTTTGTGCTACTAGTGTGCACAGAGGAAATGCTAGGAGAACAGACGGGTGATTGCTGGATAGCCCAGGACTGACAGCAGAGCAGGAGTGCTTGGACTGAGGGAAATCACTTCAGTGAGAGTCATAATAAGATCATGACTTTATGTTTGTTGTAAGAGGTTGTGGCTGCTGGATTTCTGCATGAAATTCTTCTCTGTTCTCAATGGCTTTGTTGGCAGAATCAATTATCAGAAATTTCCGGTCCTAATTCCAGAAATGCACATATGAATATTTTAGATTAGAAAAAACAAAAGGTTGCGGAGAGAGAAACTCCCATCCGTGGCACTGTATGCAAACCAAACTGACTCTCAGAACTATACTCCCACATCCATCACAACTCTGCCTCTAGAATAGCCCAAACCTTGGCTGTGGTGGAGCCTATGTTTTGTCATCTCTTGAGCTGATGCCTTTTAGTTTGAAGGCTGAAATCTCAACATTCACTCTTGTGCTGTTAGAAACGGGTGTGTTTACCCACCTTCTGTTCGATGGATGACAAATGTGGGAACACGGAGGCAGCACCCGGCACCTCCTGAGAGCCCCGTGTTGGTGTCCCTTGGTTTCAGCTGGAGCCTCCTGGGGAGCTCACAGGATCAGGCCCACCAAGAACACAGTGTTTGAGCTAATATGCAAATTCTAGGTAGTGCAAACACCAACACAGTCAATTACACACAGCAAAAACATACACAACAGCCAGGAAGCCATATGATAGATATCATGTTGTGACTATGTTGTGGGACTTTCATCTTTATTGGCAAACATTTCAGGCAGCAGTTCAGATTTACATAGAATCACATATGTGCTTAAGGAAGCATTTTTTCTCCCCCTTCCTTTACTGAGCTGCAGTTACTAATACCCTGCTACTAGTAAGTAATTAAGATATTTCAGCGCTCTTCAGATAATCACTCAAAATGTCAGTATCTTTTCCAACCCTCATCTAAATTTCTTCAAGTTGTAAAACTGGGGTAGAAATTTTACACAAAGTGGCAATCCTGCTTCGTTCTAAGCTGATCTGTCTTTTTTTATTTATGGTGTTTTGTTGCTCTTGAAAGAGCTGAAAGGACAGTGTGCAGAAGGAAACCTTATTGTATTGAGAGAAGTTACCCAGAAATAACATTTTTATTTATAAAGTTATGAAAGGGAACAGACTTATTGTCAGTGTGTTGTGCTAAAAAGAATTCTGGTTTGATTTTTATCATGTAACATACTTGTAACTTTAAATCACATTTCTCCAGCTTTTTTTACTTGCTTACTAATAAAAACTTAAAAGGTTACTTCTGTAAACTTCCACTTAACTCTTCTGAATTGGGATCCAAAGGGAGTTAAGTGGTTATTGAAAATCAGGCTCTGAATGATAGACTTACATAGAATAAGTATTATGTACTCTAGTGATAATTTAAATTCTTAAGTAAAAAGAGTTTATTTTGAAGAATATATTTTAAAATATTGCTTACATCTCTGTTCATGATAGACCATATATATTCCTAGCATCAGCTGATTTTTCATTTTTCTTTCCATTGTTTGGTTTGGTCATTTTAAATGAAAACATTTATGAGCACTCTTCTTATTGAGATACTCAGCATCCAATGAACTTGGAGAATCCCACTGTTGTACAGAGATTTTATTAGGGAAGTTTCCCCAAATAACACATATATCACTTGGAAAATTTCCGTAAGATTCTTTACAAATGAACAGTGTTTAAGTATTTTTACAAAGAGCAATCAAAGCATGCAGCACTTGAATTTGTTACATTAAAGCTCCCTGATTGTGCAATAATAAAAGATGAATGTGGATTTATATTGTATGCAAATTGATTAATCTTTTCATAGCATTGCTCAATAAAAAACACGGGGTAGAATCACAATGGTTATCTTCTAGTACTGAAAGGCAAACAACAGAAGAGTTCATATAACATCCATGTGCAGACATAATGTACACAGCAATTTTTCATCTCAGTTTAATATGAAATATGTAAAGTATCTGTAGTAATAGCAAAAATTACTCAAGAACTTTAGTTGTAAGGCACGGGTTGGGACTGTCACAAGTGCTTCTGAAGGACATGCTCTGAAATGGCTTTTTGCAGAGCCCTTGCAGCAGCAGCTGTTGGGGAATACAGCAGTGTCAGCTTCTGCTTTGTGATGGTATGTCTTGGAGGATCATGAGACCATTGCTAGTGTGACATTTGGGGCAAATATGTGAGAGATCTTGTCCTAAAGGTTCAAGAGAATATGATCTCTACCATTGCAACATCTGGAATCATGGCAAAAACACATTGTGAATAAAGAAGACAGCCAGGTGGAAGTGTAAGCCTCTTAGGCACAGAAAGAGTTACCATGCCAAAATGTGCATATTTTAATAGCAAGGATCATTAACAGCAAATGTTCTTAGCAAAATGGTTTGTTGCAAATAGAGGGCGCTGGGGCTCCTCAGGTGTCCTTAAATGTGAATTAGATTGTGTTTTGCAAACTTTTTTTCTGGTTCATTGTACTGAGCAGAGAGCAGTGGAACTGGAGAGGAATGTAGAATTTCTGTGTATGATTAAGATGTAGTAGCTGAGAGAGTTAGACTAGGGTTAAAACAGAGGCATTCACATTTACACAATTAAGTGATTTTGGTCAGCCATCTCTCAGTTCAGTAAGTCACTTAACAGTGTGTTTGAACATTTGCCTGAATAGGATGCAAGTGTTTATACCCATCAGCCATTGTGTGAATTCAGCCTATGTCTCTCAGACCCAATTTCAATTATGCTAAGAATGCCTACAACAGGAAATATCACTTTCTAGTGTGTTCCCACCTTGCACAACAGTGACTTTGTGTCTGGGCCTCCTGAGTGCTGCTGCAACACAGAGCTGTATAATAATTATCTAGCAATAACTGCCTCTAATCATGCAAAATATACTGAGATAAATATGGCAAAAGAAACTGCATGACATGAGTTTGTGAGATCAGCAACACGGGACTGTGTGAAGAAAGCATTTTTCCTCTTACTCCTCTTTCAAGACCTTTCTTTCAAAGGTCTCCCTGCTATCCTCTTCTGCACTGGTTAAAAAACTGTGTAGTTAATTGGTTAAAAGGCAAGGTGCAACCAGCCCTGGCACCCATTCGAGTCTTGGAAACATCCCCTTCTCTAGTTCCCCACTCAGAAAAAAAGAAATATTGAAGTTCAGACATCTGCAAAGCCTTACAGATTTTTGTTTCTCTGCTGATTTTGTTTCACATCACCGATATCAAAATCGAAGCTGCAATTAATGTCTATTTATAGAAATCTTTGGAGGTGATGACTCAGAGGTTTGAACCCTATGACACTGCTTTAGCACTGGGCTGGCTGGACCCCTCTCACCTTCTAACAGCAGAGAAAGAGGGGTTGGATGTGTTTATACCAGAGCTGGCTAATGTCTGATAGTGCAAGAAATGGCATATATGGGATTGTCTGCTTTTAGCAGTGAACACCTGGCCATGGAGTTAAAGTGGTAGTCTAACAGGTCAGGGAAAATAATAGAATAAGCCAGAATTTTCCCCAGTTAATTGCTTATTGTGATAACTTATTGAAAGTATTACAGGAACTTTTTTTATAGTTATCTACTTCTGTTCCCTTATTTGCTTATTTAAAAGTAGTAAATTCATATTCATTCACACAGCACAATGCTTTTTTGTCATAAAATAAATAACTCAGCAAAATATCAGCATTACAAAGTGATATTATTTTTCCTTTGAAGGCTCACTTTACACAGCATGTCATACTGGAGACAGTGCTGCTTTCAGATGATATTCTAAGTATTTTTTTCCTTTCCCCCACACTTTTCATTCCATTTTGGCTAAAGTTAATGGAACTGCATATTAATACTCCTATTATGGGCCATTTTGTCTGCCAGTTTGTGTTCTCATCCAGTGAGAGACATCAGAGGACATGATAGAGATATTTACAGTAATTAATGGTCTGGAGGAGATACCTGCACAGCACCCTTCACCAAAACATAAGATCACAGAATTGCAAGCTTGAGCAGGGATGAAATGTGCTGGCCTTTTGCCCTTCCCCTGAGCAGTCCCGGGTCTTTGGGTCTTGCTAGGAAAAGGCTCAATCCGGGCATCTGTCCTACCCCTAAAATGGTGCAAAGTGGACCCCTCCAAGCCACGGTGCTGGCATAGTTTGCTGTGGATTTTTTTGGAGCATGGGAGCCTGCATGACACCATGGCAGCTCCAGCCCCTTGAAATTAATCACTTCACAGGAAAATACAGCTTATTGCTACAAGACAAATTCACTTGCTGCAAACCCTTCGTGTCTGACAGGAAAACTGTGCTTCTCTTTAGGACTCTAAACAATGAGTTGAGAAGCCTTTATAATTAACACTTTATTAAAAGATCCTAGATAAGGAGGAAAGCCATTGTCAGAGAGTGTGCTGTGGCCTTGGTAGGCGCCTGGCTACATGTACATCATTTCCTCATACAAATCCTAAAGCTGAAAAAGAGATCTATTTAACCCATCAATTCCTTGCGTGACATCCTGTGTGCTTTAGTACACCTGCATTGCTTTAATAGCACTACAAGCAGGTCTTTTGTAGCTTTAGTCCTCATTCTACAAATGGTTCACCCGTGGGAGAAGTGGGAGCCTGGCCTGTGTCCTCAGTGGAAAGTAATACTGGGGATGTTTGGCTAGTATTGATTTTTGGTAACAGCAATTAATTTAAAATAATCTTGATCTCATGAATTACCTCCAAAGCACTGTTTATAGAAATTATTTTTAAAATGAAGTGGTGCTTTTTTTTCATTTTATTTTTCATATTATTAAAAAAATTTATTCCAGGTCATTTTAGCAGAGAACTGGATAGAAGGAGCTTATCCAAGTTTCTGAACTTGTGAAAACTATGTATATAAGGAAGCAGATAGAAAAGAACACTGACATGTGAAGCTCAGTCATGTTTTGGACAGTGTTTCCTATCTAAGATGTACAAAATACAAGTGGTCATAGACAGTTCTGCTTGTGGAAAGTCTCCTGATGCACTTGTATCCATCTTAAAGAACTGGTTTCTCTAGCAAATAAACATATTTACATAGTGAGAGCTGAAGCCACTACATCAAAGACCCAGCTGAGGTCAGGTGCCTGTTCATTTCAGAAAGGTATAGTGGATGCTGTCACTGAGGATGTGAACACTTTACATCTATAAAACATCAGTTATAAAAGCACGGAGTATAAAGCTTTCAATTTAAAGGCTAGTAGCAGATCCCTCACTTGCTGATAATCTCCCTCCCCCACAGGCACTCTCACACTCATTCTTCTGCAATTCAATCAACACTCAGCCAAACAAGCTCAGGGCAGAGCAAGGCTCCTGCTCTCCTCTCCAGCTTGGGACACCAAATCTCTCAGCAGTCCAAAGCTGGGTGCCTTGGGGCAAAGACTCTATTTTTCCCTCATAAAAAAAACTAACCAAGCCACCCCCTTCCCTCCAAAGCCCCACCCAGCATGAGGGCAGTAACCACCTGAAGTGATGCCAAATTGTTAATAGTGATATGCTGTGAATTTTGGAGAAAGATCAAGGAAAATCAAATTTTGTGGTTGATTGGTCTAAAGTAATATCATATCCAGAAGTATCAAAAAGCTGATGACCTCACAGGGATGGGGCAATGCCTAATAGATATGACATTCCTATGCATATTGAATATTATACATGTTTGCTTATCCCTTTAAAAGAGTAAGAGCCATGCAACACAGAACATCTGCCACTAGTTGTGAAATTCCTGGAAATGCAAAGAAAAAAGAGAAAAAGTTTCTCTCTAAATAAAACAAAACATAGGAAGTTGCTTCTTTTTGCTAAGTCACTGCTTTCTGTGGCTTTTTGATCCATTTCTGAAAGGATTGGCAGCTCAGTTGGTAATTAAACAGTTTCTGGAAGAACACAGGCCTTTTGGAGTGTTTCGAACAGTCTCTCCGTTTTCACCTCTTCTCAGGATTTCTTTGAAGAACCAAAGTCAAAGCTGTATTTTCAAAACATGTCTCAACTCTGAGTTGCAGACAGAAAGATCTAGATGAGTTCAGTTGCACAGTGGGTACTTCATGCTATATAGTTCTCAGACATGTACAAATGTAACTGAATGTCCTTTAGGTTTTGATTTGTCTTGATTCTGTTCAGGACCTCAAGGCATCTTGAATACTTCTCAGATAATACTTATTGGGTCAGTATTTTTTCAATTCTTACTGAAAATGAGGAAAAATTATACAGAATTTGTTGCTATATAAGCATGTGAAGTCCAAGCTATAAGTTCAGGACACTGATTGCTGATTACAATATATTTCAGAAAGGAAAATTCCTAGCTTGTAACATTATTTTCATCATTTTAAACATATTTAACATGTTTAAACAACATGTTTAAACAAAATTAATTCCATTTTAGCTTGAAGACACTGTAGTCATTTAGCATTGAATTCTCCAAAGGTCTAGGCATTGGTCACTGCTCCCTGTGTGCTCTGGAATAAGCTCATCGACTTCAGTGGTGGCAGAGTTGTAATGCTGCAGCTTTTCAGGGTCTTTCCAAGATTTGTGTACTCTTGGATTTGGAATATGAGTGACCTGGTGGATATCCAGGGTCTGCAGAAAGTAATTCTCCAAGCAGATCATAAATCACTGCAGCTACCACCCAGAGCCAGTGAAATTCCCTTTGGCTCCTTTTCCTCTGCTGGGCTACACAAATCCCCATAAAGTCCACATGAGCTCTTTAGGGAAGACCAATGGGGAAGCAAAGGTGGGCATAGGGGGAATTTTATTGGTAGCTGGCTAAAAGCTGTTCCCAAGTTTTGGGGATGTAACCACACCTGTGTGCAGTCGTCTCTTCAGTAAGTGGATATAAACAACCTGGAAGCATATCCATATTTTGCAAAGAATTTTGAGTGTTCTGAAAAGACTCATTGGGAACATTCCCATTTATAACCCCCCATCTACTGCACTCTGATTTAATTGTACTTGCAGATTTAATTGTACTTGAAAATAATTAAACAAATCCACAAAATGTTTGCATTACATTAATTTACTTCACTTGGCCCTACAATACTAGAACCATAATTACTTACATTAATTTACTTCACTTGGCCCTACAATACTAGAACCATAATTACTTACATATTTCCCTTCACTATTTTCTAACCTCTCTTTGAAAGTTGTCAATAAGCATTCTAGAGACAGTTGGATTAAAAAAATACTGACCATGTGTCTGATTAATATTTTAAGACCATGAGGATCAAATCTAAAAATGTGACTTTTTTTTTTCAGCAGGTTCAAATTAACTGATAAAGCTGTACAGTGTGTATTTAGAAGCCCTTCTTAAATCATTGAGTGATGTAAGTTTTTATACTTTGAAGTGCAACCACCTACACAGGAACTGTAAGAGGAAAGGGCAGGTTTTGGTTGGCACTGGTGGGGTGGCCATGGATCAGGTGGAAGGTGTGCTCAACACCTCAGCTGTACAATGAGGGGTCACCTGGGGCAGATGTCCTTCTCATGCTGTCAGGGACACTTCTCATGCTGTCATGGACACTGGCCTGAGGGCACATGGCAGCTTCAGAGTGGTTTTTCCCCCAGCCAGGCTGGGAGTAATGGCTGTAGGGTCCCTCTTCTTCAACTGGCACAAATCCCTCCATGTTAGTAACAAGGAAATTCCCCATGGTAAGAGAACCCTTTTCCCTGATGGTCTAGACAGCAATGGTGGCATATAGAAACTCCTTAACTCCTCTCTTGAGATTTTTGGTCAGGGTTGGTAACTACATGGATTGCAATCCAACCCTCTGCACAGGTACAAGGAGAATTCAGTGTTTGGTGTCACATTCTGTTTCTAGAAACAGATTAAAGTCCCACTTGTCAGAAAGTGTCTATCCCCCTGTCCCTGCCAATGTAAAATTGTGGTACTAGTCTCTTACCTAAGGAGTATCAGCAAAACTTCCTCCACTTTCCTCCATTCCAGTTGTGCAAGGTTTTCTTGCAGCCATATGGGCCCAGAGGAGACTTGGGAAGAACATACTCATTCAGTGACCAACTCCTGAGAACATCAATTTCACTGCTGTAGAACCAAGATTCCACTCGCAGTAACTGTGGGTTCTTGATTCCCCAAGGCCCCATTCCTCTGTGTGATACACTGTTGAGTAGATGTTATGTTCCACCACAGACAAGAGAGCATTTCAGTGATGGGGGAACCAATTCTTATTTTTTCTGCTTCATTGATGTAATGGGGTGTCATTAATCTTTGTAAAGTCTTTGGAGATGGTGTCCAAGTGACAAATATTAATTTAATATTTAATAATATTAATTTAATTAGGACTAGTAGCATTCTGTTAAAAAAATAAGAAAAAACAACCGAAGTTCCCTCTGTAGTGGCTATTTATTGGTTTTGTGAGTGTCATTGAAGGATCTGTAGAGAGTAAGATCATGTCAGAAAACACAGTGATGATCTGAAAGGTAAAGCTACCCTTTGCTGATAAACTTTTACTGCCATCAGTTGAGGAACAGTTCATTCTCTGCACTAAATTCAAAACCATAATCCCTTAGGGAAAAGGCTAGTGCATTAAGGACAGTGCATCCATCAAATGTACCACCCAGTCCCCTCAAGCTTTTTCTTTTTGGAATGGCAAGATTTATGGGATTTCTGCCACTTAGTACCTTACAAGAAAAAAAAAAAGTGTTAAAGAAAGACACAAAGCTGCTAAGTTTGGCATAAACCCTACCAGCTGTCCTGGCTTCTGACACAACCATGAACCAAAGCATCCAGAAAGAGCACTCCTAACTTTCTCCTGGTTAGGCCAGTCCTGGATTCTTTCACCTGGAAAAATCAACATTCGACATCAGAGAGGATTTACCTAGGTAAGGACACCAACATTTCCTCAGGGATCTTTAGGAATATTTGGGAGTATCCTGGTCATATTGCTGATGGAGGAGTAGCTAGAAAGGGCAATGGTACTAGTAAATCTCTGCTCATCATTTGGGCAGTTAGGCTGCTGCAAGCATTTTGAGATCTGGAGGACTGATGGGCAGCATCATCTCCAAAGGAGCCTTCAAAAAAGATGTAGATACCACCCACAATGACCCTTCCCATTGCAGTGTTACAGGAGTTAAGGGAAAATTACAATTATTGAAAGTATGGAGCTGGATTTTTTTTTTCACAAAAATATCTTTGGATGTTTCTCTTGACATTTTTTTTGTGTGCATCTCTGAAATTTCATTTCATATATCTTAAGGGAAATCTTTGGATGTCCAATCAGAATAGAAAAATAAAAGCATGCCTTGCATTTTACTATATTATCTAGCATAGTATCAGGCAGTAACGCCTTCATTATAGTAATCTGAGTACTTCCTGAATAATTCAGAAGTGC
This sequence comes from Calyptomena viridis, assembly GCA_013390005.1. Taxonomy (NCBI): domain Eukaryota; kingdom Metazoa; phylum Chordata; class Aves; order Passeriformes; family Eurylaimidae; genus Calyptomena; species Calyptomena viridis. The sequence goes on from WEIV01023085.1 coordinate 355,359, forward strand.
CAAACAGAAGACTTGTTGCTTGGATGTGCTAATGAAAATATCAAGGGAATTAATTAACAGTCAATTATATCAATTTTAGATTTGGACATTGATTATGACGCTAAAAGCAAAAATCTACTTGCTTTTCTACACATAATTCCTTACTTCTGAGTGCTACAGCTTAGCTTAATAATTCCAGTTAAAAGTGTAAAAGAAATAGAAATTCAGATTATTTTTCTCCATTTCTCCCTCCTTTTCAATATGCTCAAATAAGATAAAGGCATAGTAGAAACATACATGTACATCTTATAACCCTTGATACAGATTTTGCTAGTAGGTACTTCATAGTAATATGTTTTGAGGAAAAGTCTGAATTCAGAGGAGAATAAAAATGCAATATGGATGTGTATATCTATGTTTTCAGGTTTACTTCTAACCTGGAAAAAGAATTATTTGATATTATTTGATATTTAAATGTATCTAGTTTTTAAAAGGGTGTTTTAGCCTTTTTTCATCACTCCACAAAAAGAAAAGTTTATCTAGAAGTGTTTTGTTAAACTCCACGCATGCTTAAAAAAAACAAACAACAACAAAACAAAACAAAAACGAAACAAAAAAAAATAAAAAAGCAACCAAGAGCATTTTCATTGAGATCAGTTTTTGCATGATTTGGCGTGAGTTGTCTAGACTGGTTTATGAAAAATGACAGCTAGTAGGAAAGTAATTAAAAATGTATTTTGCTGAAAGCAAAAATATTTTGGGACTCTATAACAACCATCTTTAATTTGCCAACAATTTCCACAATTATTTTATATTAACTGGAGGATTTTGTATTCTAGAAAATGTGTATATTGATAGCTGAGCATTGATAGCTTTCTGGTTTGATCTTCTTGCAAACTCTGCTTTTGCAACAAACTGGCAAGAGCTGAAAAGGTAATCAAATAGTACATTCAAATCTCTGTGGCATCCTTTATAAATTGTTAAGAGTGGCAGTAGATGGTGATAGGACTGTCTTCCGTGGATGAGATGTTTCAGTATTTTGGTTGGAGCTGAAGGAAGCTTTGCTTTACTTGGAGCTAATACGCTTTTTCAAGTTTGAATGCAGTAAAGCAATGTTCCCATCTAAACGAAACCAAAAAAACCCCCACCTCAGCAATTAAAAAAAAAAAAATGGAAAAAATCATAATCTGAAATCAAAGCTATGTAATATAATATATTACAATTATATAATACATATTATATATAAATGGTGAAGGAGCTGAACTCTTATTGCCAGTGCTGCAGAGCCCTTGGTATAATGATCAGGGAATTATTGGCAATATCAGAATAATTCGGTATCTCTCTGCACTTCATTGAATCACTGTCCTTGTGCAACCTAGAGCAGTCAAAATCTTGATGTAAGTTATTTCAGAGAATTTTGAGGTGTGAGTGTGTCCAAGGGTATGCCTTTGCACTGGGAGGTCAATGAGTTAGAAACCAATATAGAAACCTTTGAGCATCACCCAGTTTGGGCCCTGGTCCTTAGTATTGTTTTTCTCTGAGTGCTCACTATTTGCATAGTAAGCTTTAGACTCAAGGGGCCACTATTTACTTTCGCAGGTGACAGTGGGAGAGTGTGGGGCCTTGGGTAGGCAGATGAGATGAGGGTTCCCTCCGTGTTCAGTCAAGCCCAGTCCCTTCCCAAGAATGGCATAAGTAATTCATTTCAATGAGTTTATTACATTGGTGTAAATTTATCATTCTCAGGTTGCATCTCAGATTCAATGTTTTAGAGATGAGAAATCAAATCTGAAAGACAGCAGTGAGTGTGTTATCATTTATTTTAAAGCTGGAGATTAAGTTAAAGTATTAATAACAATAAACTGATGGCTGAAAACATGCTTGATAGTCCATTGATCAGTACCTGTCATTCACCGCTCCCTGGTATTCTCCGTGAATGCTTTATTTTTCACACTGTCACTCTCCTATCAGGAATCCATTCCATTCTAGATCCATGGCTGGCAGTCCAGAACTAGTTGTCCTATGAAGAAATTTGAGCATCATTTTACCATGATACGTACCCCTAAGAACTACAATGTAACTCTTTGCATAGTATTTTCTAAGCTGTGTTCCAGTTTTGAACAAGACTGAAAACTCCACAAACTTCTGTGTTTAGATATACAGGGAATTACAGTGGGTGTACAGCCCTCAGTGCAGCAGGTGCATTAATGTTCTCTCCTTCAGGCATATGAAATTGTGGTTAGGATACCTGCAATAAACTCCTACAAAGTGCTTTGAAATTTCTCAGTGAAAAATGTCTCACTGATGGTTTTCCAAGTACATGATAACTGTCCAACTGTGCAGGAAAGGTTTTACCTGTCACACATTCCACAGGGATGGTGCTGTGTACCACCCTCTCCTGCATGGGACTACAGGGAGCTGGCTCTCCATTTATGTCAATAAAGGAAGTTGCTGTGCAGAGTTAATAAAAAAAAAAGTTAAAAGTTTAAAGTGGTATGTCTACCTCTGACATTTCATACTGACCATCACAGCTGTGTCTTTTCTTGCCCCTCCTCAATTAACCACCCACCCCTTCCTTACTGTGTTGTGGCCCATCATAAGCCAGTGTCACAGACCTCCAGCTTCTCTTCCTCTGTAAATCTGCCTTTCCTGTCTTGTGAATTTCATTGCTGCCTTATCTCAGAGCAGAATTTTCTCCTCAATTGATATGCATAGTCAGACATAGTTAATCCATGCTTATATTATCCATATATCTAAATATCCCAGAGATTTAAGGAACACCAGTGATCAGTTTTATAAGGGACAGCAGACAACTCCCAAACTTTCTGAAAGAGTTTGGGACTCACATAAACTAGCTCACAATTTATTCCTGTGGGGAGACCCCAAACTCTGATGTCAGTGGCCTTGAGTCTGCACAGACTTAGCAGGAAAGTTCTGAAATCAGTGAAATGATTGCAGATTTTCATGTGTTTAACTGACAGATTGTATCCTTGACACTCATGATGTTTCCTGTTGCAGAACCTGAATATGTATAATAATTTATGCCGTCATTGAAATTTAAGAGAGGTTTTCTGGGCAGCAGTATTTTGCCTGTTAATTCTTGTGGAGCACACCTTGAACAGCATTTTAATATGAATAGTTAAGTAATTGCAGATCACAGTAAAACAGGCAGTGTATGATGTGTGAAGAACCAACCAAAAAAAAGTCTTGGGTTTTACAAAAGCCGAAGTTTGTGAATGATTTTCCAGTTCAAAGCATATTGTACTAATCCAGTTTTGTGTGAAATGTTCTTAGGATAAGCTCCTATCAACTGACCCACCAGTTGTGTATGATATATACAGAGAGGATATTAGTTATGGATTACAGACATCTTTGTACAAAGCATTTTGTTAAGTCCTGCCAATTGCCAGACAGTGGCTATTGTTCTATATTGCCCTCTTTGGCTAATCCTGCCTCTGGATTAGGCAATGTCCCTCTTAGAGTGTCAGTTGTGCAGTCCAGTGCCAAAGTACAGATGACTGGACAGGTGTCCTCAGCCGTGGTGGGACAGCAGCTCTCACCAAGGGCAGCAGGCATCACCCCTGTGCACCCAGAGCTCTTAGTGTACAGACCACAGGCATTTGTCACAGCTGCGATTTCTATCTAATGCTGGAGGCAGTAGAAGCACAGTCACTCAGAAGTGCTTGGGTTTTAGTGTTAATTTTCCCAGTGGGGATGAATCTAAGGGTACAAACCTGTTACAGGTCCAGAGAGACACTCTGCCTTTCACCCCCATTGCTGGGCAGTTGAGTCTGGAAATTTGGCTGTTGTGTGGGAGGGGAGGCACAGGAGAGGCAGCTTTCCCTTACACCTTGTCCATAACAGGGAGGGGATGTGCTCAGAGAGGCACTGTGCTGGTGGCTCTGGGGCTTTTCCAGGAGCTTCTGGGGCTCTGGTCACTGCAGAGCTGTGGGCAAGAAACAGATGTTGACAACTGAAGTTTCTCCACCATCCCTAACCTTTGCATTTTTTATTTCCCTCTTCCAGCTCCTCCCTGCCTCCCTCTCCTGCCTTATTGGAGTCATTAATGAGGGTGTAAGCCATCCCCTTACTAGACAGGCGTACATTTTGGGCTTGATGACCCTGATCCTCCTCATGCTCAGCCTATCTCCTTTCAATTGTTTCATCAGCAGCGTGACTGCCAGCTCACACCTGACAAGTGACAAGTCTCAGGCTCCTGCTGACTAGATAATCAAAGTCTTGTCAGAGCTGTCAATACCCTGCAGATAGGAGAGGACAAAGAGAGGAAAGGTTTCTACAGAAACCACTGCCTTCAAAAAATACTGTCGATTCTTCTTACAGAAATCACCTGTTTGTTTCAAAACATTATTTATTACTGAAAATATGGTCTCTGCAGAACAAGCATGTAAGCGGAATAATGACAGGGGCTGTTAATGACACAGCCCTCCAGATCTGCCGGCCCCAATGTTTTGTTGGGAATTGTTTTGAATCCCTGACTAAAGGGGAAAATATTAATATTCAGCAGTCATTTAACCTTCCTGAAGAATTTAAGGGGGATCATTTCAAGCACAACCATAATTATCATTTGATAAAAACCACATTTTTTTAAGTAGAGAAGGCATAAGTATGTTCTAGTCTAATATTGCAGACCAAGGTTATTTATGATCTCTTCCAATTTTGGCACATTTTCAAATGTAGATTTGATTTAAAATGTTAATTAAAGCACAGGGCCAATTTTTTCCCTTATTTACAGAACTTTAAATCTGCAATCTACTGAAGTTGATGAATTTCATCTGGGTCTCACTAGCACAAGAAACTGTCATATTTGACACACAGTTATTTGGATATTCTACCATATTTACAGTCGAAGTATGTGTTAATGTTTTGAGACTTTAGAATGGACAGGTGTTCTGAATGTGATGGATTCAAGAGGTTTGGGGTTTTTTTAACTTTGTGTATTAAAAAATGAAACCTTTGATTTGAAGGATAGCTATGTCTGGAGAACCAAACAACATTGCATTTTCCACCTCAAACACCTTTAAAATAATGTTGGAGGTGACATTTCTGAAGACCTAGTGACTATTTAATCTATACTATTTACTGTAGCACCAGAAATAAAATAGTGGGTCTGGCCTGCTGCTGAGAGAAAGATATACAGCATTTCTTGCCTCAGAAAAAGAAGTCTTTAAGCAGAGTTTTCATCAGCAGTTTTCATGTGCTCACCTTCAGTGCAACTTCCAGATAACTCATGGTATGAAAGAAGAGCCACCGTTCAGTCACTCCCCAAGCTCTGTGTGCAGCACAGTCCTTTTCTCCACTTTTATGCCTATTTCTTTTATTAGGAACGGCTTTGTTAGACACAAGCCGTTATCCGTCTGAGCTGTGTTCAGCTGTCAAGCGCCGGCTGCTTTTTGCTGCTCGTGTCGGCAGCCAGCAGACAGCACAAGGCGGCAGGAAGGGCTGGAAGTTAAAGCTCGTCGGGTTCCTGGTGTGTTGCCACTGGCGCCCGTGGGTGTGCTGGGTTTGCTGAGTGGTGGAGGGAGCACAGCCTGGGGCAGGGACACCCCACCAGCAGCTCCCTGGGGGCTCCTGGGCCACCAGCCCTGAACCGCTGAACTGGGAGCCAAGGAGGCAGGTGGGTGTGATGCTGGTACCAGTGAACGCCCATCCCCAGGGGATTGCCAGCCTGCTGATGGGCCATACCAGGGCTGTTTTTAGGAGAGAAGGCTTATGAGAGACCCTAAAGATACTGCAGTGTTTTCCACTACTCTGCTTGGTGTGGAACCAGTGTTTGTGTCTGAAGCCCAGTGCTGGAGGTAGGAGAGCGCTGGGGACGGCTGTCTGTGCGCCAGCTCCCAGCTCGGAACACTGCAGTGGAGAACAGCAGGATCTGTCCTGGAACCTCAGCTCTGCTGTGATGGAGGGGACCAGGAGCTGGGAGACCCCTGGGACACTGTCCCCAGCCTTGCTGTGTCGCTGTTGGCTCCTCTTGCCAGCGATGGCTGCCGGCAGAGCTCAGAGCAAGTTTTCAGAGAGAAAGTTTTTTTCCATCAGAAAATGCCGATTCGTCAAAAGCAAAACATTTCACAAAAACATCTGGCTTTCAATGAATCTTCCCAGAGAACCTAGCCTGCTAAGCAGATTTTCATTGTAAATCTGTCTGGTTCCCTGCCAGGTCACCTGCGTGGCTCCGTGGCTGCCTGCCAGCGCTTGCAGCTCAAAGGTAGCCACACCAGAGAGCCTGCCCCGCACCGCAGACCCGGCTTTGTGGATTTACATCTGCACTGGAAGATCCCGTCCCCGAACACAAAGAGAATTCCCAGACAGACCCCCAGGCTTCCAGCAGGCATAGCCCTGGGCAGCAGGATGGATTTCCATTATATAAAAAGTTCAGGGAAAAGAGACAGAAGAGGGGAAAATAAAACGGGGGGAAGATAAAAAGAAAAAAATATTGATCTAAATTTGAATGGAAACTGATTTCAAAATGCTCACGTTTCCTGCAGACTATAAATTCCCAAATTCCAGTAGAAATACTCCAGTGAGGCTCAGAGGTAAGATGTGGGATAGGGGAAGCCAGCTTGATGCTTCCAGGTTAAATGTGTTTAGGTATATCATATGGAAATGATCCTGCTTTTGTGATATATGTATATTTATCCACAAAGCAATTATAAGTGATATCACTGAGCTTAAGCATTTATTTAAATACATTATATTTACTTAAAGTAAATAAAAGTTATCGTATGTGTCAGCTTGTAGCAAATTCTTTTCCATAGAATTCTTAAACCTCAATAAATACCTTTCAAGTAATCTAATTTTTGTGTTGAGTTAGAATACAAAGCATGTCCTGTTAATCCTAATTAAATACATAATTAGGTGTATTTAAAGTACTTAATTTAAAGTATTAGTGTTTATTTAGACAATAGTTTTCTTATTAAGAGTTAATTTGTTAATCAAATATCACTTAATGTATAAAGTGGGTGGGAAAGAGTAATTGTATGATTTACTTGAAAGAAAGCTATAGACAAAGTAGGTGGCAGAGAGTAAACAAGGAACTGTGAATGAAGATCATGTGCATGTTTCTAATTTTATCCATCTGCCTCAAGCAAAGAAATTGAAGAGAAGGGAGAAGACCAAAGGCTGGAGCCCGGGCAGTGTTGGATGGCTCAGCAGTGCTCGGCTGTGTAGCGGGAATTTTTAAGTCCCTTAATTTTTCTGAAACAAAGCTTTCACTGTATAACTAGTGGAAATGTTTTGTTGAAGTTCCTATATCTAGGGATAAGGTGATGCATTCTCTGTTGGTGAGACATGGTGATTTGCACTGTGTTTGTCACTGTGCCCTCCCCAAATGTGGCTGGAGGGAACACGGGCGGGAGAGCTGGTGTTGAACACCACTCAAGTTTGGGCTCTGTGGCTCTGTGACAGGTTAGTCACACTGCCTGCTCTTGGACAGGCAGTGCTAGGGGTGCTTACTAGATAGAAAAGCTTGAAAAAGTCTTTTTCCAGAATGTTTGAGGTTTTGAAGCTGGTCTTTTTTTCATGTTTTGCAAATACTCTCGTCTGTGTTCTGCTGATGGTTTTCAGGTTTGACCATAAGGTAAAATACTATTTTAAAATATCATGTATTAAAAATTCTATCAGAACGGTTACTGAAATTTTATATTAAATTGCAACTTTCTTCAATGAAGAAAAATTCCTGTTTAACATGGCTTGTCTTTGATGCCTTTCCTTATGGTAGCATGACAAACATCCCTTCCCTTAGCACAGCATTGCTGCTTTCCCTTTTTTTCTGCCCTTTAGATTGTGGGAAAATCCTCAGCTCACTCCGACAGAAGTAAAAGCTGATGAAGTCTCAGCTCCTCTGAAAGGTGGGAGTTGCACAGCAGTCAATGGAGCTGCAGTCACATTCCCCAGCCCCAGGGGCTGCCTCTGTGCTCTGGGGGATGCTCAGTGCTCCTCTTGCTTCCCAGTGGGATGGTGAAGTGAAGAGATGGGTATGTCTCATGTCACTTGTTAATTAATGGATTCTCTGCATCATCCAAAAGCTAAACAGCCCATTTCCAAATCCAGAATTTTCAAATTGCATTTGCAACATGCTGGGACATCTCTCTGGCAGCACATGAGGTCCTGACATCCAGGGGGTTTGGGGACTGCTGAAGCCTCCCCTATCTTTATTTTCTCATATGTGGAAAAGGCATGGGATAATGACAGATATGAGGGTGATGTGGCACTGATGCACAGAATTCTTCAGAGGTAAAGTTAGTAATTTATTTTGTCTTTAGGAATTCTCTTTGTGGATTGCATGGTGATTGTTGAATTCATCCCAAATCAGGAATATTCAGCTAAGTTTATGTTTCCTTTTGGAAGAAGATTATAACCTTACTGGAATTTGATCTATGGTGTGTAAAGTTACTGCTTGTGAATCTGGTAGTTAGCATGTCAAAAGCCATTTATCAGTTATTTCAAGGTTATAGCCAGCTTTGAGTGGGGTGCCAATAACATTCTGGGTAAGTTTGTATTGAAATCTCTTTCCAAGAAGTATCTGGGCTATCTGCAGGTTGTGTGAAGGCTGCCAGGCATTGCACTGTGCCAAGACATGATAATGGACACACTCCCCTGGAGGTTGCTGAGGCTTACAGTTTCATTCTATGAGGAAAGAAAAGCAAGCTTAAATCTCTGCATTTTGACATGCAGGAGATACTTTTTTTTTGTGGAACCATCATGACAGTAACATATGAAATGTTCATGGTCTGTTAAGGCAGACATGGTAATCATGAGGTTGTGGACCAGTGTTCTCTTGTGGTGAGTAGGTTGTTGCCTTCTCTGGGTTGAGAAAAGTCTATATCCTCTAAATGATACTGCTGATATTGTCTTATGTGACTGCTTCAGCTCACCCGTGGTGGTACAGCCCCTAAATGAATAATTCACAGTTGATTGAGACTGTTTTTTGTTAACTATGTTCAAAGCTGGTTTCATTGAAGAAGTAAGCAATTATTGAATAAGTACTTATCTCCCTTTCCCATGTCAAGATTCCTGCCCTGATGCAGAGTTGCTGGTAATGGTACAGCACATCCTGGACCATTATGGGTTTTTTCTGGACTCCTAGTGGTCTCTAACCTTCTGCTCCATGTCTTGGGGTGTTCCAACCCTGAGGGACTCATCCCTCCCATTACAGAATTTCCTCCTGCTGCTTTCAAGTATTTGCCAGGTACTGTACAGAGATGAAACCTGGGGCAATACTCACAAGAGTTTTGGCATTGATTGTCTGGTAGGCATTTGAACTGTGGCGGGTATTTTTCTGAAGCTGCTTCTTAATTGTATACCCTTAATTGTATAACCCTGGACTGCTTGACCTGATACTCTAGCAAAGTCCAACTTGCTTTAACTCTGTTTCTTTAGACTATTTTATAGGTTAATGGGACTAACTTATCCATAAAAACGGAGGATGACTGAGAAATACTATGGCTTCAAGGTCTCTAAGTTTTTTATTATTCAAAAATAAAAGCTGTTATTATTTGTTTTTGCTGCTGTTATTATTAAAAATAGTATTAGTATTACATTAAAAAGGAGGGATGGAATGAGGAAAGTTCAAAACAAGACGGTCTGGTATATAGGAGAACTGGCTTCATGTTCTCATCCTGCTGGATTTAGGACCTCCTATTTCTTGCACTTGTTGCCACCACTGGGCTGTAGCCCTTCCTTCTCCCTCCCATCCCTGAGAAACTGTCCCTCATAAAACTGACGTGTATGTGACACATTTCTCTTGTATTACACTGCATTTTTCAATGGAGAAATTTCACTGAAGAGTTCTCAAAATCAGCTTTTGATTTACACCTTTTTTTCTGTCATTCCATTCTCTATCCCAAATTATTATTTAGGCAGTTCTTTGGGTCATGACTCCTTGCAGAATTTGTATTTAATATTTCCTTAATATAGAATCTAAATTATTTTTGATAATCTATGTAAAGATTATGTATAATACAATTAATTGATACAAGTGGTTTCAATTCTCCTTAATATGACAAATCTCTAGTGTGAAATATTCTTAGTTAATGATCAACATAAAATAGATAGAGTTCATTTTTAATGCAAGTACAAGATTTGAATTAATTTGTAGTTACAGCAGAGTTATTAAACTGTAAAATATATATACACACATGCATTCCTTCTTTTGTTTTTAAAGCTTTTTACATGTAGTACATATGATGTGGTTGGGAACTTCCTATCTAAATTCTTTTTCTTTTCCATACTGTACTACAAAGATATATTTGTTTGGGATCCCTCTACAATACATTGATACTTCTTTGTGCTAATACTCTCATAACTGACATGCATTTTGGTTTGCAGTGACTTGTGTTTCCAATTTGTCGTGGTTTAAGCACAGACAACATCTAAACCCCACACAGGTGCTCACTCACTGCCCCCCTTGGTGGGATGGGTGAGAGAATCAGAATGGTAAAAGTAAGAAAAATTACATGTTACGATGAGAACAGTTTAATAATTGAAATAAAATAATAAATATGATAATGACAATAATAATAATGAAAAAGAAAATAACAGAGAGAAGTAAAACTCAAGAAAAACAAGTGATACAAATGAAAAGCTGTTGCTCACTGCTCACCAAGGCATGCCCAGCTTGTTCCAGAGCAGCAGACCCTGGCCAGCCTTCCTCCCAATTTATATGGTGAGAATGATCATGTGGTATTGGAATATCCTTTTGGTTAGCTGGGGTCTGCATCCCCTGCCAGCTTTGTGTGCCCTCAGCCTCCTTGCTGGCAGGGCAACATGAGCTGCTCAGCAACAACTGAAACATCAATGTGTTACTGTCATTATTCTCACCCTAAATCCCAAACACAGCACTATAAAGGCTACTAGGAAGAAAATTAACTCTTCTCCAGCAGAAACCAGGACGGAGTTAGTACAGTTAGGTGTGTAGGTATGAGCCATTGGCCCAGTTTGCACCTGCCACAGAAGTACCTTCTGTTTCTAAGACTCCAGCCTGCTTTGGGCAGCACGGTGTTGCTGTGGGCTGTGCTGGTCCACAGGCAGGGCTGAAATCTCTAACAAAGTGCAGCAGGCATGGGAGGTTTGCACAGACTAATCTACTTTGAGCAGAGTATTAATGCAAGCAAAAGAGAGCACACAAGAGTACTGGTAAGGGATTAGCATAAAACTGTGTACATTATCATGGTCTCACTTTCTTAGATTTAGTGTGAGTGATGTTCTTTAATATTGCTATTAAATTTATAGCAGTGAGATAAGCGTCAAATTTTCTTACAATTGCATTAAAGATGGGGAAAAATATTGGGAGAAGTGCCAAGTGGAAACTGAATGTTGCTTAAAAGACACGTGGGATGGAAGAAGCAACTTGCAGGGAACATCTGTTTCTGCTGGACCTTGTCACTTTTTTGTCAGTTGTAACACTGAGTTAATCAGATTCCTTTAAAACCTATTGTGTTTAAAATGCAGCACAGATCAAAAATAGCTATCAAATGTGCTGGAGTCTGTACGTGTTATGGAATCACTTAAAAATGAGGACAGAACTTGGTGTAAATGTATCCCCTTGTATTTTCTCCCAGTACAGTGTATTAGTTAAAGTTGGAGAGATTTAAAGTGGTTTAATCTTCACTGTTCTTCATATTCCCACTGTTTCACAGGTCAGTGAGCTGCAACATTTGTGTCGTGTTTAAAAATACATATTTTAATGTATTGGCTAGATGCCAAAATTTGTCCAAAGAATACAATTGAAAGACTTCTTTAGTTGTAACTGCCTTGTTTGCTTTATTTAACACCCCAAAGTATATCAAAATAAGAATATAATGCCAGCCTGTGTTACAGTAGGAGCTCTTTGTGTTGGGTGAACTGTGCAAGGCCCAGAGCCAAAGCAGCTCAAGGGTTTGGGCCAGCCTTTCCTACCCTGAGTGTATCCTATGGTTGCCTGGTTGCTTTCTGACAAGGTACTCCAGGATGTACTCAGGGAGGAACAAGCACCTCTGTCTTCTCTTGAGAGAACCAACTCTACTACTGGTTTCCTAAAGATTTTCTGAGAGAAGTGGTTTTTCTGTCATGGTGTATTTTGATTCTTCAATTTCCCTTTTTTTTTTTTTTCCCCTTAAGGAGAGCAAATATTTCCTTGAAACATTTTCCACAGAACAGATGTGAATTTTGATGAAAACATTTTGATGGCTAATGTTAGACCTGTGGTACCATAAAATCTTTTTTAATATGAAGTGAATCATGGCAGGAAGTTAAGACTTAAATTTTTTTTCTAGGGCATGAATTTCAATGTAGATGTAATAAAGAATTAGGTAGTTTGCTGCATCACTCTTCATATTCTCTCTAAAAATTATTATCTCTGTTTATTTTGTAATGTTCAACAGTACAATAAAAATATATGGCATTGTTGATTAAAAGCTTCAGTTAAAATATTATCTTAAAAAACATTTTGGAAGGTACAGAGTCTTCATGCTGCAGTTGCAGTTATGCCAATTAATGCTGTGATGTTGTTAAATCTCACAAGCTGTGAGGCATCATTATTTGAGTAAGGGACCTCTAAAGAGACCCACTGCACTTCGTGTATGGTGCTGGTAAATCAGTGGGCAATATTCTCCTCTTTGAATCAACACAGAGCAAATGTCCCAGTATGGTGCTGGAAGAAGACAGTATTGCTAGAAACACCATGCTAAGATGCCTGTAAGTCATAAATTTGAGGTCATGATTATTTGCAGTTCACACACCTCATTGCATTATTTTTGCAAGACAGGGGTGTGAATCCTGGTGTGTTGGCTAAACTCCAGTTCCAGCAATTATGTTTTATGCCTGAAATTCCCCTGTAGTTCCAGCTCGATATGTTTCACATCTTGGTTTGTACTGTTGCTGTGTAGTGTTAAGCAGCTGACACTTTCAACTTCATGAAAAGCTGCATTTTAGATGTGAGTCTTGTCTGTGATCGTAGTCCAGCACTTTTGAAAAGACTCAGAGTGAAACCTGTTGTGCAAGAAAAAGTTGATACAGACATTGTGAGAAAACTCCAGAAGTTTTGTATAAGTGTGCAATACATAAGTTGCATAGCTCTTTGTCTTGGAATTCCTCCACACCATCCTATTTGGATCTGTAACCGTTACGGGGCATTCCCAACCATCCAGGAGACAGGGATGTGGTGGAGAGGAGAGAATGGACTATGGGGATTTTGGTGGTGGTTCCTTTGGGAAACTCCCGTAGCACAGGAGTGAGCTGGAAGTGACAAACACTGCTGAGGTCCCTCGCCACCGTGCTCGGCCATTTCCCCATTGCTGTGTTTTGCAGGGATCCTACACACATTCCCAGGAGCCGGCACGGTGCCAAGCCTCAGTTCCTAGGTTGGGTGTTAAGTCCTCAGGAGTGACCTTGTCATCAGCACCAGCCCGTGCCCTTCCCACCAGCTGCAGGGAATCACCATGGCCCAGCTCCTGGGTCTGTGTCACGACATGCAAACCCCGTGTGTGCAGAGCTCTTGGCCATGTGGAGAGGGCTCATCCTGGGGGAGCCCATTGCTCCCATGGAGCAGCAACAGTGGCATACACGGTGCTGTAAATAGGATTGTCTAGGACTGATCTCTGCTTGCTTTCTTTTTCTTTCAAAGAAGAGGCCAAGATCAAAAGCCTTACCCAATCAATCAGGCTTTAATCAAATGAAGCACTTGAGCACATGCCTTACGTTAAGCACATAAGGATTATTGCTGATTTCAAGGAGATAAACACGTGCTAAAAGAGGGACTTGTATATGGTTCACAGCAACCTTGTATCCCTTCACCTTTTAATTTGCTTTAGAGTGAGGTGAACATGCTGTCTAATCAAAAATAAGCAGATGAATGTATTAAAACACAAAAGACTTGTTGCTTTGAGATCAGTTTTAAGTAAAGCACAGGTAGAATTAAGCCAATAGAAAAGTTCTGTGTGACTTCGGTGAGCTTTGCAATAGGCATCATATCATGGCATCTAAACAGACCCTTATTTTCTCAGAACTCCTGTGATGAGTCAGGATTTGGTTTTCCACTCCTTCCATTTCCAGTTGGGAGGCACATGCAAGGACCATGTGCGTAGAGGCTCACAGAAGGCTGACACTGTACATGCAGAGAGCGCAACTACACTCACAGCAATGATAAGTTTACAAATTAAATGTTTTTGAGATCTTTCACTTAGCTGGAATTTAGCGTGTATCAGAATATACAATGTTTGCATAATATATAGTATTCTATGATCAAAGGTTATTGCTACATGAGAGGGAGATTCAGCAAACTATTTTCAGGTGAACCATTGTTTCCACTTCTAAGTTTATGCATTATTTTCATGGTTGTTTCTCTGTTAATGGTACAACCAGACACTGGATCCCAGTTTCTAAAAGCAGTAATAGTGGGAGAAGTCACAGGGTTAACATCCTAACTTAGAGTCTTGGTCTACCTTTAATTGAAGTGGGTGTCCTCAGCAAGTGCCTTCTCCCATTAGAAATTATTTTCTGCCAGAAATCTATATTCTGTCATACCCAATTATGCACCCTACTAATCAACAGAGAACTTGGTAGCACCCCAACATGGAGAAGTCTGCATCTGTTCTAAATCCTGCCCTTCTAAGCAGGATTATTGCCAAGCACTGTGAAGATTGCTTAGCTGGGTACAAAAGATGCTGTACCCTAGCCAAAAGAGGGAAGTAATTCTGATTTTATTTGAATGAGCTTATTTTACTGGATAGAAGGAAGTAATTGAATTATGTAAAATAAAATAAGGTTCTGTGTTTTTAAGAAAAATATCAGCAAATTCTCTCATAAAACCTCTTGAAACAACAGAAGAATGCAAGGGTCCTCAGCAGTTCAAATAGCTCAGATGCTTTTATGCCGCTCTGAAAGTAAGTACTACTAGGTGTATTTCTGACTATGGTTGTAGCCTCCTATCAGCTCATTTATCAAACCTGTCAGGTGTTAAACTGTTGAAGCATATGCTTACTGTTAAGCACTCGAGCATTATAACCAACCTCAACGAGGCTGCTTAAAGCGTTCTGTGGGACAGTCCTTGCTGTTGCCTGGTATCCATGCCAGCAACACAGCCATATACGTTGTGATTGCTTTTTCTTGTGACACCCTCAATATTTCCATGTTTATAGGGCACCAGAGTCCCTTGGAGGGACCAGCTTTATTGTTGAACTAGAAAAGGTGCTGAGGAATTCCACAAGACACCAAATGAAGACAGATTAAATAGATTAGAACTTTTTGGCTCAGAAAAGAGATGTCCATGAGAAGATGTGACAGAGGAGATGTGCAAAGTAAAGGAGAGGTGGGAAGGGTTGTTCAAGAGCTAGGAGGTATTGCATGAAAACCTCAGGCAGCAAGTTTAAAATTTAACTTCCTTGTAGAAAAAAAGTCCTTGTTTTTTATACTTATCACAGAATCTCAGCACACAGACTGCTGTGGTGGCCAGAGGTGAAAGTAATTTGAACAATAATTTGAACAATAATTTGAAGTAAGTATAGTCCACTGAGGGCAACCAGATATGCAGCTGAAGCTATGACTGCCACAACCTGTGGCTTGTGGCAAGCACCATGACCTGGATGATCTGTAGTTATGCTTCATGTGGGGTTTATCCTGTAGCCATGTCCTTCTGCTGCTTTACAAATCCTATTCTGCCATTTTGAAATAACTGCATTGAAATTGGTTGGGGGTTTTTGTAGTGTTTTCTTTTGTTTGAGTTTTTTTTTCTTTCAAGAACTATATGACCTTCAAGGTCCCTTCTAACCCAGGCCATTCTGTTGTTCTGTTACTCCATATTTATTATTCTAAACTGTAGAATGGGTTTTTTTTTTCCATGGAAACAGCAAAGCGTTACTCAATCATCCATTCTTCTTTTTCCACATGGTCGCAGGTCAGTTTCAGATAGGCTGTTACAAAAAAGGGATGATAGAAACAACTTTTAGCAGTTCAGGTGACATGTTACTGTACCAGCCAAACTGTGGCACCTTTGTGAAGGTGCCAAACATCTCTCCACGTTGCACTGCTGCTTAAAGGTCTGCTTTGTTTACAGCAGGATGGGAAGCCTTTGAGTATTTTTGAAAATAAGATGTGTTTTCCCAAACAGAGATTCTATAAGCATTACATCTGCTTACTCTACTGTTCCTGTCCCTGAAGATGTTCACGTCGGTGTTTCAGCACTCCCTCTGTTCACACACCTTGTGTGTGGAAGGTGGGTACAGTGGCTCACTACAGTTTTGGTTAAGCCCTGAGGCTACTTACAATTCCACTGTGGTTTTACACGACTATTAAGTGGCTCTCTAGGCTGGCTGTGCAGCTGGGAATGGCTGTGCAGGCACAGGGGAATTGCTCTCCAGACAGAGTTCAGCAGTGGGACACTACATGTGCAGCTGGGCAGCAGATCTTACCTGTGCTACAGCTATTCTAAGGGTCTACTTTTCTCTTTACCATCTTGAAAGGATTAAATATAATGGAGATATTTCACATTTGAGCAGCACTTCCTTATTACTGGAAAAATTTGCCAAAAAAAAAATTAATTCCTAAGGAATAAAAGGATCCAAGTTAGAAAAAGTATAAGTATGCCTCTGCTTGCAACAAAGTCCTTTCAATCTGCATTTAAATAAAGGTATTGACTATGTAAAACACAAGGCTGCCCAAGGCAGAACATAAATAGTGTTTGCCAGGCACAGTGTTTGATGTGGGCTTCCACATAAGGTATTGAAGGCACACATCGGTAAATCCTGAACCTGCCAACTCTTTCCTGTGCAGTGTCACTCCAGTCTAGTTAGAGTGTATTTAGAAAGTAGCTAAACACACTTTTGTGGAAATCATTAAATAACACAGCGATTCATACATTTGTAGCAGACAGCTTCTAATGACCATTATTAACTGAAAATAAAATCTCAGCATTTATCTTATATGTTATTTTATCTTTAAAAAAATCAGATGCCCAGTATGACTGAGAATATAATACCCTAAAGTTTAAGACTGGTTTGTAAACACAGTCCCTAGTGTCTACTATTGATCTTTTGCTATTTTAATGCATTTTTACTGACCGACATGTCCTGTGGTAAAGAATATTGCCTAAATTAGTTATCTGATTGGTTCTTTTGATTAATGATGGGACTGTGCTTCATTACACATGACAACATGATCAGAATAATCACTGCAGCCATAGAAGTTGGGACTGGCATTTTTTATTCCTTCATTTTTAAAGTTCATTTATAAAATTATTTAATGTATACGTCCTAAGTTGTAATTTATTTACATGACACTTTTTTCGATGGGAACTGTTGTACTGTGTCACAAATGGCTAAGAAAACAAGGTAAACTAGATGTACAAATCAATGTCTTCTGGCTCAAGGGGAAAAAAACATAATCAAGATTCAAGAGCTGACCTTGTCCAAAGTCCAACTTGTCACACAACAAACAGTGAGGTGCCCAACAAATCACTGGGATCAGCAGGATGTATTCAAAGGAATGTTTAAACGATGTTATTCCTTGCTGAAGTTCTTACCAAAACTTCAGAGATTGTGTGTGTTGGGGGGAAATCTGCCCAGGACTCAGGAGCCACTGAGTCCCCAGGGTAGAGCACAGGGCAGGTGCTCCGAAGTGGGAGAAATATCTCCCCAGGACCCACTGCTGGGATGTCATCAGATGCTGTGGAGTATTTCTGACACCCTTCTTGGATGGGGCTGTTTCAAAGCAACCGACTTGCAAAGCCACACGAGGCTGCAAATGGATCCCCAGAGTGAAAAGGTTTCTTCATTAAACTTCAGAGCCAATGTGAGCAAAAACTAACAACTTGCAATTGAATACACTTAAATTCTGCAAAATTAAACTGCACTCTGCGTAAAGGACCAAGACCAGATGTGCTGCTCAGCATCATCTTATCCCTGTGCTATCTGCCATGGTTTATAGCACCTTTACATGCTTTGAGGTTCTTGATTGCTTTTTAGTAGGTCATTCTGGGATTGATCTGTTTGAATTTATAAGGACATGCATGCCACCTTATGTCATGTTGATGAATGATTCAAAATTTTAAATGGCAATTCAACATTTAATGTTTTGAAAAATGTTTAAATGGTGTCATGCACAGAATAAATGGCAGCTTTCATTTTCTTTCTTCAAAATTCCCTGCCAGCCTGTTTACACGATGTTGACAGACATTTTAGCGTTTGCCAGAGAAATAATGTGAAGGGTTGGATACTTGCCATAAAATGGTTTCCTTTCTATGGCAAGTGTGGAAACAAATGTGTGCATGCACATTACATACACATACATATATTTTAAACATATTTCCAAACAAAAAAATGTTTGTTTGCTGTTACAACTACAGAAACGTATCTCAAAGCAGGAATAACTCCATAAAGAGTAGAAACTCAGAGCTCACAGGAGTCAGAGCATGACTGACTCCTGACTGAGTCCAGATCACTGTGTACAATGTGACACATTCATTGCAAAGCTCAGGAATGGTCTTTCTGGTCAGCAGCTCAACAACTTTAATTTCAACCACAAATTTTGTTAAATTTTGATGAGACAACTAAGGACTGCATTTGCAAATGAAATACTTCACATGCCAATATATTCCTGTTCTTATTATCCTATCTTTATTATGCTTTGTCTCACTTTAAGACTCTGTTGTACTGGCTCCATATAACACATTTTCTGCATATAAAAGTAAATGTCTATACAGATTTAGGGCCCAATCCTTTACATCCATATTCACTTTAAATGGACCTCAGCAGTAGTGCAATAGATTTGCCTTCTGGGATTGCAAGAAGAGGGCTGATCCTTGTTATGTGTAGTAAATCTGAAAGCTTAATATGCCAATAATTCCATTTTCATGGAATAACTATGGATTTAGGATGTTGCACTGAGTTAATTTTAGCTTGTGTTTAGACATTCATTTTGTGACTAACAACATTTGATAATTATGGTGGCATACTAAGCTTTTGTTTCCTGGGAAGAGATTGCAATTGTATGAAATATGTTTAATCATGGTTAAACACCCTTTGAGTTCTCATGCTGGTTCCAGCTGCATTAAGGCTGTTTGGTGTTACCTTTGCATGTAGGTGACTGAAGCATTAATGTTTCTTTTATGAAAGCAATTCTGAATGATGTATAGATACATTGAGTTTATGATTCTTATATTCCAGGATTGTTTTCTTACTAGAACATTACAAATTGTGACTAGTCAATGAAATGTCAGCACTTCAGGGCTTTCTGAATCAGGACCTATCTTAAAAGCAGTTGCAAACTGCTGAATGGGTCACTGAGTTTTACTATTAGAGGTATATGAAGTATTAAGGGACATTGAAGGTTTCATACTGTACTTAAAAAGTAAATTTTTAATTAGCAGATGCATGAATAGAAGAGAAATTTTTTTTTTCTCCTGGAATTGATGAATGTTATACGTAGAGCATGCATCTTTACTTCCAAATGAGGAATTGATGAATTTTTCTATTCAAAGGTTGTTTTCTATCAATACAAGCAGATAATTGGTTTTGCTAGTTGAATCTCTGTGTGTGTATGCATGTGTTACTTAAAAGCTTACCAATATATACAGTAGTTTCGGGAGCTTGTTGTATGGCAATGCATCTTTTTATACATTATAGGATTAAAGCATGTAAAATTGATGTTGAATATGCAAGTTACATGTTAATCTGATTAAATGAATGGAGAATTGCCCAATGCAATCAATTGAAATATTCAACAACTTTGTGTTGAACTTGAAGGAAATTATCACCTTGAGGCTGCCAAACCCATGATACAACTTTGCATTTGCAGTAACATTTGCCTATTTAGCATTAAACCACATATAGGTAGGTAGGTAGGTAGGTAGGTAGGTAGGTAGGTAGGTAGGTAGGTAGATAGATAGATAGATAGANAACCCCATATAGATAGATAGATAGGTAGATAGATAGGTAGATAGATAGGTAGATAGATAGATAGATAGATAGATAGATAGATAGATAGATAGATAGATAGATATAGTGTTTTTGTAATGAAGTAAGATTAGTCCATCAAGGAGAGGCTTGTTAGAACTGGAAATGCAACAGTCTCCACTATCAAGGAATGTTAAATGTTGGATGAAAGATTTTAGAGTGTTTTTACTCATATTGCATGTTTTTTTCACAAAAAGAAATTCAAAGGCATCTATATTATTTTATCACTTTATTATTTGTTTATTTTCCCTAAAAATAAAATGACTTGATTTAAGTGTGTGATGGCATTTACTTGTATTTTAAAGCCTCGCATAAGATTATACAGCAGATTGAAATGCATACTTATGTCTGTTTCTTTCATTGGACAGCTATGCTAAAGCAAATAAAATCAAACACATACATTCCCTTTCAGTGGTTTACAAACTGTAAGTGATGGGAGGAAAAACCCGCAGCCATTCCACTGAATTCTATTATTGACAACAGCAGAAGTAAAAAAATTAGAAAACAAATCCCTTTTTAAATAAAATGAAGTAAAAGACGTACATTGCTTGGAGGAAATGCTAATTGAAAATACCTTGCTAATGCTAGCTAGTCACAGGAAGGAAACATTAAGTTATTATTTTTAATAATGTTTACAAGTATATCCAGCCATTTCCAGCCAGTGAAAAATGTTAGCCTTGGTAAAATGTGGCAGTGCTACTTTTCACTGGTGATGCTGCTCATCTTCTCTCTGATAGCAATCATTAATTTTATTTTTTAACCCAGTCTTCAAATGAAGACAGATGAGCAGGAGAGTTTTAAATGCAAGCTGCTTATGTTCAGAAAAATGGCTGCGAGATTACAGATCACTGTGCTGAGCTGAGTCCAGTGACTGTTTGGAAAGGGGGAGAAAAAAACAAACAAGCATTATGTGAGCAACAAACAGGCAGGGCTGTGAGGGGCTGCTGCAGGCAGAGCCCAAGTGTGTGTGTGTGTGTGTACAGGAGTACATGGCCCTGCCTGTGTTTTGGGATGTGAGGGGAGCAAAAGGAGGGTGAGGTAAAAGAGTCCTGCACAATTGGTACAGCAATTCAACCCATTTCTTAATCGCTATGGAGACCCACGGATACTATTATTGTTAATTGCTCCTGATAATTTTAATGTTACATTTTACCATTTATTTCTCATTAGCACTAGCAGGATTGTTAGAGATCAGGATGTGTAATATATCATATCACTGGTAGCATCATCCTGCAGCCTTTTATTTGTCCTCTTAATGTCAGCAGAGTTGTCTTTTTAGTCAAGTGTCAATGAGCACAATGTAGTTTCTACATCTTTTAAGCTGTGATTTTTAGTATCTGACAGCTTTGCCTCATTTGTCACCACAGACACACTGGATTTGTGCTCACAAGGCTGAAGTTTTCAAACTTGGTCCTGCCCACAGCGACCTCACGACCGATTAGTTGGGTACACTCTTCTCTGGGTACTATTTCTGTATTATTGGAAAGGAAGAGGCAAATTGGGCAGTACATTAATCACAACAAGAGGTAGTTAAAGGCTCCTCATTTAGTGTGGTAGAGAGTTGATCACTGGCTGACCTGCAGAGCCAGTCCCACAGTACCAGTGTGTTGCCTTAGACAGACCTCACAAACATCCTCTTTTCTGAATCTCCACAGCTGACCAAATTCCACCACGCAGGAGCTGGGTGTCCCTGTGTGTTCTTGTGTTGCTTGTGACAGAAGTCCCTGTCTTGTTGAAAGGGAATTTTTAAAGTAAAAGTCCAGAATTTATTAGATTAAGTCTGCATTTGCCTATGAAAGGATGGAAGGGCAAATCTGGGATTTTAACTGAACTCAGGTACAGGAGTCTGGTGCCTGCAGTCAGTGGGAGCAGTCCTTTAACATGCAATTTTTGATCAGTTCTTGTAAGGAGCTTTGCTGCCTCAGAGTTTGAGTAAAGACAGCATTGAACATGCCTCCCCTACACTTCAGGGTTTTCTGCCAGCCCAACTGCTCCTGGGGAGTGACCTTGTCTCTAGGAATTAGGCCTTTCGTTACAGTCCCTTGTAAGGAGTTGAGAGAGGATTAATTGGTTTGCTCACTGCAGTTTCTGGAAGTATCTCACATTTTTCAGTGGAAGATGACTCTGGAAGTACTTTCCTACGGTGAAACAAATCCCTGCCAAAATAAAATGATGAATCCTGAATATTACTGGCAGCATTTCATGCCAATTTTTGAACAGTTCATTTCTATCTGCACATCCATTGCACACGTTTGGTGAGTTTAATGCCCAGCTGTCAGTGTTTTCCTCCTTAGCTGACCATCATTATGGGAAGCACAGGTGCAAGTGTCCTGAGCTCACATGAGACCCCAGGTCTCATGTGGGAGACATGAACTGAGCACAGCAGAAACCCATTGTACCATCAGGGCAGATGCATGTCTGGCATTTGAGATCCTGAGAAAAATGCTTATAGGGAATGTACAGCAAAGGTGAAATGTTACTTCAGCCTTCTTTTCCTGCACAATCACAGACTTGTAACTGGTATATCACTAAAAAAATTCATCAAGGGAAAAGAGTATTTCAAGGTTTACCAGAATAGCCTCCTTCTTGTGGTGGGATAATGTCCCCATCCACACCTGGCAGAGGTTAAGCAGGCACCTTGCTGACTTAGGTAAGGTTTGGTTGTCCTGGTACTCAAGGTGGGAGATGCTCTGCCCTTGGCAGTGAGGAGGAAAAGACTCAACTGACTGGAGAGGTTAATGACCCTCCTGGGGCCAACAGCAACCAGAGGAAATTTTTTGTGCCTGCCCTTAAAAGTCTGCAACACCTGAGAGATGCCTGGCAGCTCTCAGCACCTTCATGTGTTAGCTATAGGAGTGAGTTAAATAACCCATGGATATTTAACTCCTAGAGAGTTCTAAATCTCTTTCCACACTGAGCTGAAAGGGGGTTGTTTAGTGTAAGACCAGCCCTTGAAAGGTGAAACCATCTTCTGGGTGGCAGCAGGTCCTGGGTGGCGGTGGCAGCTCTCTTGCATTTCTCAGAAGGTGAGTGCAGAGGTAGAGAGAAAGTTGGAGGGTGGTGGGAGGTGTGCTGGGAGCTAACAAAGGCCTTCAAAGTAAGAGTGATGTTAGAGGGTGTCAGGAGGCAGAAGGTGCCAGCTGCCTGACAAAAGAAATATCATTACTCACTATTAAAGAACACTCCAGATGCTTGATATAGTCATGGGTGTTCTCCTGAAAATTTTTTTAGCAAAGCTCCTAGCCTGCCTGCAATATTGTTTTCTGGAGCCTGGGCCAAAATCTGTGAGCTTTTGTTCAGGCAAATAGACCATGAATCTCATGAGTAAGAACCAGTCTTACCATCTAATGCTGCAGAGTGGTGGTTGCCTCTTCAAAAATACTAAAATCCTCTTCACACTGACTTATTCCTCCAGGACATCTTTACTAACAGGGACAGATTGTGCAGATACTCTCTCAGCAGTCCAGGGTGGGATGAACATTTGCTCTAGGCACTCTCCAGTGTTTCTGCATCATAGATCTCTCTCCATCTCCACTCTCTTCCTTGCCTTTATAACGAGCTAATGGACAACTGTTACTCATGCCTAGAGATGTGTCTGTATGAAGAAAAATGGAAGCATGAAAAAATGAAAAAGTTCATCTGTTAACTTTCATTGGCAGAAATGTTATAGTGGATTGTACTCAGACTGCAGGACTCTCCTTAGATTTTACAAGCACAGGGGTGATTGAAAGAGAATAGAAAAAAAAGATGGTGTAAAAACAGGACTGCTGAAATTAAACAGGTTGAAAGTTGTCTGGCAGCTCCAAATACAGCAGAGAAGTATAGCCCTAGAGTGCAGCAAATTTAATCTTCGAACAGGTTTATTGTTTTATCAGGTTTTTGTTTAAGAAGGGTTTCATTATATATAACATTGAGATAAATTTTTACATAGCAGATTTATTCAACAGGTTTATCCTTTTAACAGCCCTCATTGTATTTCAGCAGTTGGTGTGTGGGGTCTTATACATCAAGAAAGTTTATTACTTTATCAAGTATGAATTTTAAGAAGTTTTCCTAATAATAGAAGATGTGTGGAGATTTATAGGCAGCACATTGTTCTATTCAGTGTTTGAGCTGTTTTACCTAATGTAAGCTACATCGTAACTACATGACAATGCTGCTCGAAGTGGTGGTAATTGTGCTGTAACTCATACTATCTTCCCACCACTGTAATAGATCTCACTTTGCTGTCCCAGTGTTTTAAAAACCCTTAAAAGTCCAAGTCCAACTACCCTGACTAAATTGTCTCTGTAAATTAGAAGAACAAAGTGAGGTAAAAAGCAGTATTGACATTAGTAAGTAAAAGGATTGTGCTGAGTTGTTTTGATAAAAATTCAGTACTTCTGGACTAGAGGAATCACAAAATCTCCTAAATGAGATGGAGAACTTGCTTTGGCATCTGCCATAGGGAACTAGATGTTTGGTTTCATCATAAATTTTTGATCCAAGGGTTTTCTTCCAAAAATATCTATCACTGATTATTCAATCCGGAAATCAGTTTTGGAAGTTATATCTTTCAGAGGGAATGGCATGAAAATTCAGGCAGCTGGCCCTGATTTGTGGCTCTTGCTAAGGAAAGTAATTAAAGAATGCTTGGAGTTTATGGCTTTTTTTAGGATTGTTTTAATCTTTCTGCTTCTGCTTGGAAGGAGAAATGTAATATTAAAAAAAACCTTTGAGATATAAAGTTGGTTCCAATAAATGTTGTTATTATTATTTGTACTTTTACGACATGCAATTCAAATCAAGCTGGATCTCACTGATTTGTTTTAATGACAAAAGAAAGATCTATCACAAATTTCTTCATATTGTGAAGTAGCAATTAATTTGTAGAGCTGGTTCGGTGTTTGCTGATGAAATGTTTTTCATCAGAAAATGCTGGTTCATCAAAAATAGTCTCTTTATAGATAAAAGTTAATTTAAATTTATTTTTCTCTGAAATATTGGAGGAAATCTTCTGAAATTTGGTTGAATGGCAACCTGTATGTCTGTAGTGTAGGTTAAAAGGATTTTTTTAAGAAATCTAAACTAATTAATACAAATTAGGTGCTTCAAAATGAATAGGTGATTTTTTTTTTTTTTTTGTACTGGGTTATTTTTCTTTTTATTTTACATTTTGGGAGTTAAGGTTTCCATTCCTGTACCTCACATTTTTACAGATGAGGAGTTTTCCTCCTAGCACTACTGAGGCAAAAGTATAAAGAGCAAGAGTATTCCACAGCAAAATACACAGCAATGTTGTACTATATAATCTGTAAATTTAATCTCTACTTATAACAGGTCCCGTTTTCTTGACATCTTTACTCACATGAGTAGTCCTCACCCAAGGAATGGTAAAAGCCATTCATGATTAAGGAATACTTCCAGTAAGCTATGCAAAGTTGAAACCTTTATGGGCATATTTACTTCAGAATATATTGTCTTGTTGCTCTCATATTAAAACTTTTCTGATCAGTGGGATGTTGCCATCTTGAATGTGAAAATTACTGGATTTATTTGAGAATGGAACGTTAGCCATTTTCTAGTTTACAGCTGATATTTGGGCTTATAAAGTCCTTATTGTGAACATATGATTTCATACAATAGCTCTAATAAAATAGGTGTACTTCTATGTACTAATCACAAAGCTCTTTTCAGTGGTTCCAGTATAGATGTTCTTACTTTTAAAGACTAATTTGATTGACATCTACTTGATATTCTGTGATGACTTTGACATATAGTATATCTGGTTGACAGGTGCGTTGGGTGTACTCTACAGATATAGATAGACTTAAAAAATATATTTTCTGAAGGTAATTGTATGGCTTAGATAAAATCTGCAGTTCCTCCCAACATAACTGTTATAACTGGCAGCTCTCAACTGATGAAATATTCTAGTTTAAGACCACTTGAAAAAAAAAAAAAGAGAGATTGGCACTGTAGATGAACAGAAGAATTCAATGAGAGTTTTGTCACTGGTGTTAGTGTGGCCAGGAGCTAAGGCAGATGTCCCACTTCAAAGGGATTGGGGTAGACAGGGAATTGACACTTTACCTTGCTCCTGCTCCCCAGACATAGCCAGGCTGTGCCCTGTGCTTTCTTCCTTCCCCTCCCAAGTGTGTGTAGTTTGTCTTTATATCAGTCCCAGTGGAACAAAACCACCTTTTGTTTATGTTGACTTAATTCCATTGACATCAATGGGGTTATTTTTGGCTTCAAGCACACAAGTTGGCACAATAATTAGCTCAAATATGTGTAGCATCTTTAGTCTGGGGGTGGAAAGGAATTGATAAGGAAGATATTAAGTATTTTTCTGTGCCTTAAAATGATGAGGCTCTTGGAGACAGGAGTTTGATATTTGTTGTGAAATTTGTTCCACACTTCAAGAAAGGCCATGGTAAGTTTATGCTAAGTTGTGGTGTTTTTTCCCCTGAAGCTCATCTTTTTTACTTATCAGGCAGGTTTGAGAATGGCAAGCGCTGTCTTTCAGTTTATAAGACTGCTGACAATCCATTTCTGTTGAGTACCAGTGTAGTGTTGATGGGGCCTGCTTGCATTGTTTTTCGTACTAATTTATGTTCTTCCTCATCCTGAATCATAACAGCTCTTGGTGTCTTCCTTGAAAGTATTAATGTGTTTAACTTATGTGTGGATCTGGCATGGTGGCTCTGGTACATGGTGTAGTGGTGCTACCATACACTGCTGTTACAGCATCATTGTCACAAACCTGGCACTGTCACTTCTCTGTTGCTGCATAACCTTCCTTCTCCCACACTTCTAAATTGCTCTATGGAGATGATCCATTAAGAATCACAATAAAGCTTGAAAGTTTGAATAACCTTTGAAATTATTGACAAATCAGCCCCAATGGGCTGCACAAGAGCCTAATGTAGAACAAGAGATCGATGGCAAAGCTGCAGAGACAGGATCCAGGCTGCAGAAGCAAGGGGATGTGTCATATGATTTTTGCCTGCTGCCACTGGAACACAGATATAGCAGGAAAGAAGCACTGTTTGAGTGGACTCTGTTTTGCTCCTTATGTTCTTTTGGCAGATTGAGTTCACCAGGTGCCTTCTCACAGCAGGGTGTGGGCTCATCATGAAGTCTGAAAGAAGTGACAAGCTGAAGGCCCCAAGGGCTATAACCCAGTGAGGACTTGTTTAAGGTTGTGTTGTGAACCTAGATATTCCAAGTGCACCTTCTCATCTATGCAACTTCACCCACCATGTAAGGAATTCGTTTCAAGTCCTTGAAATGACGGGTGGTCCCTGCTGTCACCACACAGAAACATCTAAAGTCTAAAACATCCATTCAGCCACAAACTAGCCTCACATTATTTCCACTTTGCAGCTAGGAAAGAAACAATTTGTCCAGAATTTCAAAAGAAATCTGTTTTAAAACTCAAGTTGCCAGTGTTTGGGACAAGTTCATATGTTACTTTTCTTCCTTCCATTCCTATGAGAACTGAGGTTCTTAAGTTTAACCTTTTCCTCAGGAGTCCTGGTCATTGGCAGGGGTAGGCAAAAGGGCCATGTTCACTTTCTTCACTCTCGCTGATTTTTTTCTGTGCCATCCAGGTTTGAAGCCAATGTACACAGACTTAAAAACTGGGTAACTAAGTTAACTCTTTAATGGCTGCTATTCCCCATTCTACAGGAACAGGTTTATTTAGCAGATTTTATTAATAAAGTTTAGACTTTGGTGGACTAATGCTCCTTTAGCACTACTATTTTCTTTTACCAGATAAATGTGTCCCGCTCAGGTCTGTTTGGCACAATAGTGACCTCTAAAGGCTCGTTAGATTAATGGTATTTCCAGAGATATCTGGCTTTAATTTTTATTTAAAGGTAAATGTGTGGCTCTGTATCAGGTATTACCCCCTTCATGCTGAGCACATCTTTAAAAAGGTCAGCTCTTGGAAAGCTCTGAAAGCCTGCTCCTTTTCCCTTGTGCTGTATAAAGGCACCTGACCTTTCTGTGATCCTAATTTCTCTTCCTTTCCTCCTCCCTCCACCCTTCCTCCAACCTATTATTTATTGAAGTGGAATGGACTTTTTCCCATCCCCCACTTTTTTTTTCCAAAATAGTTTGTAAAATAAGTGACCAAAACCTGTGATGGCACAAGTTAAAATCCAGGTTACCTTGCTATTTCCCCAGGAGCCTTCTCTTTTCAGAGCAATCCCATTGTTTAAAATTTGGAGCTGTGTATATTGTTGTGCTGTGTTACACTTGGGAGAAGTCAGGTAACACAATCACTGAGCTCCCTCCCCAGAGCCCATCAGCAGCACACCAAACAGCTCAGCTCATGCCTACCACAGCACTGGGATGCAAGGAGGTCCAAGAGCATACACAGAAACTCTGCTTTCCTGTAAGAATTGAGATTCATGCCTAATCCTCCTGTGTTTGAAGTAAATCTTGATGCAGCCCAAGTCTGGAGCTTGCTGCAGCAGAGGCTGAACTCGCCCTGCTGCTGGTGGGCTGCTGGATGGTGGTGAACCTGGGTTTTCCTCAGCTCAGCAGTGTGTGAGTCTGGTTCTGGTTTCCCAGTTTCCCTCAGGAGATGGGCAATGCCTTCATCACTACAAGTAGGGTCTTGTGGAGAGGTGCAGCCCACACCCAGTCAAAGAGACATGTGAAGGGACAGAGAAGCCATGGGTGGGGATGGAGAGAGCATATGTGAAGTCATGTTTGACCTCCCCCTGGCTCTGCTCTCAGAACCAAGTTGTGGTTGAGCAGCAGTGCTCTGGCACTCCCAATGACCCAGGAACCACTGGGCCTGAGGACTCCAAACATGTGAGTCTGCTGGCAGCACGTAGGAACCTGTGGTTGGTGGATGGAGTTGGCGAGGGCATACTCACTATGTTATTTTTAGTAGATCAGTGTATTTAAATGCATGATATGTATGTTTGGAGCTTTTTCACTTTAAAACATGTTTTTCACTACTGATATGAAGAAACTGGAGTTTGATTGGGCTGGTTAAAGATGGGAAGAAGAAGGAATAAAGCCCAGGGGAAGAGGCAAGAGAGGATGATGGGTTAGTGAGGGTTGAAATAAAGCGGAGGAAACAGAGTGTAAATATGAGCAAAGGGGCAAAGTCAGAAAGTGGATAGTGAAGACCTGGAGGAAATAGGAAAGCCTCAAGTAATTGCAGGATTTTAAAGACAGCTGCAATAGGCAAGAGGCAAAAGTTGAAGCAAAACCTGTGATCCTACCTAGACACCTCAATTATCACTGTGGCTTTCCAGCCGCGAATTGTACATGTCTCCTGTTCAATTGACTTGCTGTCCCTTTCCCCAAACCACTTTACCTCTGTTTCTAAAGGGGAAGTTTTCTAGTTTATCAGTTGTATTTTTTTTAATTGAAAAGTGACATGGTTTTGGCAAACTCGTTTTCTGTCAGCAATAAGCTGGTTAGCTCTTTGGTTGGTTCCACTTCCCTGGGAGTTATCACTAATTGATTTTTTTGTTCAAATCACTGCACTCCAGGGGCTTGTCTTTCTTGCTAAAATAAGACTAAACCCAACTGCAGTTGGAGGTGGTATCCCTGGCTGGATTGTTCAATTCTTACACTTTTATCATGAACATCTTTGCCCTTTTTGTATGGTCTTGCTGGCATTCTTCGCTTGAGAGTTTTTCTCCCAAAGGGTTGCTCTCTCCTACTCAACTTAGCAGGGGATTTGCTGCTTGCTTTTCTGTGGAGCTGGATTCATCTGGGATTAATAAAAAGGTCTTTTAATTCAGTTTGGCCAACTCAGCCGTAGCAAGATTGAGAGAAACATATTATAGATAAAATTATTTTGGTTCGGACCTCACAAGAGCACCCTTTTGCCCAGGTTTGGGAGAAAGACTTTGACTCAGAACAATGAGATTTTGCTGGAGATTTATCACGTGCCTGGTGACAAGGAGCTGGAGAATTATCTAATATTACTCAAATAGAGCATATGATGCATGCAAAGCTGTTCAGAAACAATATTAGCCAGACTCATTATTAAAAGCCTTCTAGAATTCAAAGTGTGACTGTAGACAAAAACCTAGCTAGAGAGGATGGGAAGGAAATGAAACACCCTTTGCTTTAAAGTACCCATACAAAACCATTGTAAGAGAGCTCCAGTTTACAGAAATAAAGCCAATGGCTGAGAGATCTGAAGAAGAAAATGCTGTTCTAATTGCTGGGCAAAGTACATCTAAGGAGTGAGTTCAACTCCCAGCCATCCTCCTCAAAGAGAGACATGAGCCCCCCAGGAGCACCAAGGGTCCCCCACTATGGTGGCAGCGGTGTGTGTTGCCATGTGCAGTATCCCAGCACATCAGTGGGCTGTTGTGCCAGAAGCTGGCAGAGGAGAGCCTGGGATGAAGTTGGTGGGGGTATTGCCTGCGTAAGGACTTGGGAGGCTTAGGGTTTGCCTCTGCATGATTAGCACTCCCTGTGACCGGGGCACTTTGGATGTATCTCACTCTGTTTATGTTTTTGGTTCCTATAATGAAAATGAGATCCCTCGTGTAGCCCTCTGCCATTTTGCACGTCAAACTGAAAGTATATATGCTCGTTGTGGGTATTAGTGTCTCAGCTTAATGACAGAAGCCTTGGACAAATAAATCCATGTGCCATGGAGGATTTTCCTAATGAAACTGAAGTACAATACTGTTTACATAATGTCCTTTAGACTCTATTCAAAACAGCAAATGCTGGACGTTGCTGTTATCCACCAACACCAGCTAATACAGGCAGAAATGAAAATGTAATGCAAAGTGGCAGCTCCTTTTTAACTTTTTTTGAAGTCTCTGTGTAGTGGCTCTGAGCATCCCCTCTGAACTTTTACCCTCCTGGGTGCTGGGGTTTTTTATATGTTGTTTTTTGTTGGTGGGCCTTTTTTTTTTTTTTTTTTTTGTAATATATTGACATTCCAGCCCTTGGAACAAGGTCTTCACTCCTTTTCTCATTTCAAGATCTTGTTTTGGGAGAGCTCTAACACCTGTCCACTGATCGCCTGCCAGTCTGCATCTGTGCCCAGCTGACAGAGCTGTCTGCTTTGACTAATGATGTGATTGATGGACAAAATAAGGAAGAACACACAAAAAAACATTTCTGTCTGGTCTGGTGTGTCAGCAAGCCTTCATCAAGTGGCTGCTGAAGGTATATTTTGCTGCATGCCTCATTACACAGTAATGGCATTCCCAGGCAAAGCTGTTTCTTTTCATGACACAAGACAGCAGGCAGCTTTATGGACTCTGGGCCTATCGAGCCTGGAGGAGAGAAGCACTAAAGAGTGGTCATTTCCAAAAGTGCCTCAAGTTGCTTTTTTGTTGTCATGAATTTAATATGAATCAACACAATATGAAATGAGCATGAGGAATTTTAGTGACTAGTCATTTTTTAAGACTGCTGTCTAAACAGCCATCAAGAGGAAAAAAAGCAACATTTTCTTCTACCAAACCTGTTGCAAAAAGAAGTCATCTGTCAATTTTATTACATTAAAAAAGTACACAGAGGCATGTACACATAGTCCAAACAAATGTGTGCTTCAGTGCTAAACATGTGGAAAACACCACATATGTAAAGTAAGAAAAAAGCAAGTAACTGGCAGACTGAATGCAGTATTTAACTACTAATGTCTCTTTCTGTAAACTTGTATGAAGAACACTCTTGTGCAGTTCATATATTATGCTGGGGACTGACTGCTTTAGGAAACACAACAATTATATTAGAACCATTAGGCAACGTGACATGAGGCTGTGGAAGGGCCAGGAAATGCTCAGCACACCTTTCGCTCACAGTGGGCAGTGAGGGTGAAACAGGACTGATCCAAGCAGAGAGGGATGCAGGTGGAAGGGAGGTTCCTCCCCTGCACACAGCATCCCACCTCCATTTTCCTCCTCTGCTCAAAGGTGTGCCAGTCACATCCATCCTCCATTCTCCCCACGGCTTCTTTTCGCTCAGTTTTTCCTCTTCTCCCAATGCTTGTTACTTGCATGGAGTTTTTTGCATTTTGAATTACTTAATTTCATCCAGGAAAACACCAGAAAATTAGATATGCTTGTTTACAAAAAAAAATCTTTGGATTGTTTTCCTGTTCCTAATACAAGGATTCTTTTACTGTGGGTTACTGGGAATAATTTGCGAATTTAATGAGTTGTGATTAGTTAAGAAATTGTTCTTCCTGTAATAAATACCGCACAATAAATTAGAAAATGTATATGAGTTCTTTATACCCACTTAAAGAGAGAAAAACATCGATGTAAATTCTTGTTATGACAAATGTAAAAGATAATTCTTTAAAGTGCATTTAATTTACTGTAATAGTAAGAACCACTTTATCGATGCCTAAGAGTACAGAAAAAATGAATACAGGATAATTCAAAGCAAATAAATAGCATGATTAAATTCAGTATGGCACTTACTTACAGATACAATCATGTTACCCTTACATACGAGTTGAAAAAATAATAATAGAAATACCATTTTTGATTCAAGAATAAAAGACTTCTATGTAGATGTGAATAACTACAGGCTGTTAACCTGCTTTCTCTAGTCTTGATACTAAATAAGGCAATTCCAGGCTCAAGGGAAGAAGAAATTCTGTTGATTGAAAAGTTAAACAAAGTGATTATTCTATCAAGTGCAGTGGGGGAGCTAAGTACCACAAAATATCAAACACCTGCAGGTTTCCAAGAAGTTCTCTGCTGAAAACCAGAAGCAGCTGGGTGGAGGGGAGGCCATTTTATCAGTAACCAATGGGTTTCTGTGCTCCACTGACCTTGAAGTCAATACCAGTGCCAAGAGCTCACTGTCTGCTGTTTCTTCTTGCATTATTGGTTTGAGAACCATAAAAATGTCAGAGATTTACTATAAATCACAATTCAGTGGGGTTTTGTTGTCTTGGTTCATTTTTTTTTTTGCTTTAGCTGAGCCTGACCATATTCATTTGTGAATTGAGGGCAAGTAGTTAGCAGCATGTGTCTCATTGCCTTTTCCGGGGAGCTTTGCTATTTCTCTAATAGGTAGTTTTGTGTTTCTGTGCTAATTTGGTGATGTTGGTGGGTGGGGTTGGGTGGGGGCAGCTGGTGGAAGCCATGGTGCTCCCTCAGTGGGCTGTAGTTTGAGCCCAGAGAGGACGGATGGCTATTTTCTTATCTCCCTTGATGCTTTTTTTCACTCATTTGGATTCAGTTTCTGCTTTGGTAAGGTAGACATTCAATTTTTTTTGGCCTCTTTTCCCTGAAGTTGTTGTGTGTGTCAAATTTGTCATGGTTTAATGGCTTACTGTATTTCCCTGCACTGGAACCACTAAACACATTTTCATTTAAGTTGGGATCTTTAAAGAATGATCATCTTATCCATCTGTTCAGAAAGCACAAAGACACAAATCTGGGTCAGAAAAGAGACTTGGAAAAATCCCCTGTACTCAATCAGTTTCTGGCAAGTGAATTTGTCTCATGACTTCAGGAGCTGGTGGAAAAAGAAAATTTAGCTGCAAAAATATTCTGTTATCAGCTCTTTGCTTGGAGCCATGGCAAACAGGTTTCCAGTTTTGTAGATGGTAGCAGAGGAACTCAAAAGGATATTTAACCTTAGGTTATTTTCTTTAATCTTAGAAGAGCCAGCCACCCGTTAACATGCCTCTCTCTCTCTATATATATTTATATAGAAGCATACAATCTTTTCTTTCCTAATCAGGTTTGTGTATCTCCCTTGATTGATTTTTCATTTTTCTAAATCTTTAATAATTTTTCTTCATGGTTTCTGCATCCCATCCAGGCTTTTCTTTCTGTTCTCTGTACGTGATACAGTAGTTAAAGCCTATGGCTCTAGAAGAAATCTGCTTATTTCTTCATTGTTTCTGACAGGGGGGAAAAAGCCTCCAAAGATCAGATGGCTCAATTAAGTGTCATTTGAATTGGAGGGTGATGGGGGAGGTATTTGAGGTATTGGAAGTATTTTATGAGAATGTATTTTTATAGGGATTATCTGTATAGAAAGAAGAGCAGGTCTTGTCACTGACTGCTTGTTTGAACCCAAGTCCTGGGAAAGGAATCCATAATTCACTGAACCTTTGAACTACAGTTTCAAATTTTTCTAGGATGAGTACTTTTTACTGCACTTAAGTTCCTATTGATTGTACACGTCTTGAACTTGACACGTACAAAACTTTTGAGCTGTGCACTGTTGCTGAGGTTGTTGTGCTCCTTGTTCTTACTGGAATTACTGGGAACCCATGAACACCCTCCACCATGGGAAAAGCCACGGGGCTTGTGATTCTGCAAAGTTTGTATTCATGTTTGCAGTATTTGGCTCTGTTGAATGTATTGTGAAGTGCTCTTGTCGATATTGATCTTTATTAATATAATTTGTTCTTATTAATTAGCTGAAAGGGACAGGATTGAAAGGCCATATGCAATTCCACTGGGGAAGGCAGTGAGATGCTCCTGCACAACCAGGATGGAGTTGTTGACAGCAAGGAACTCTTGTTTCCTTTGAAGAGATGATACACCAAGTCCTGGGAAAGCATTTGGCTCAGGTCATGCCTTCCCTGCTCCTTTCTCCCTGCTAGCTGGATGTGATCCTGCAGTAACCTCTCTGAAATGCAGACCAAAGACTTCTGCCTTTGCATGGCAAATGATGGTGGCAGTGAGGCCTGGATACAAAGAAATGGTGAGAATCCTGCTCTAGGAAAAAGCTACAAAGATATTCAATAAACCATAGATTGGAGGATTAGAATGCTGTAAGCACGTCAAACCCTGGAAGACTTAATGGAAAATCTTACATACTTGTTGATTATTAACATGAGGACTTTTTCCATTTAAAAAGAAGAAAAACTAATTATTAGTTCTTGAGTGCTCTGTGACCATTGATCTTTATAGAGTGCTATGATGACTAGAGCTGTGTGAATAACTGATGTTTCCGTTCCTTGGCAATACTAAATGTGGATAAATAGTTCAGTCAAATGAATTCTTTTTCTTTCACTTACTTGACTGTTGACTTTTATTTCTTTTGGTAGCTTTCAAAACAGAATGGAAGAAAATGTCAAAGAAAACTTCAACTTAAAATGTTTCAATATTCTCCGATTTTTATATTTTAGTGTTGCTGTGCTCTCAGTGATGGGGATGGTGCAGTGAAGTGGAAGTAAATTTCTAGCTGTTTTCATATTTGGTTTTGGTTTTGTTTTGAGAGAAGGCTTTGGGTAGAATGATTTTGCTTATATTAGTGACAGTACCTTGCACACAGGAGGGAATCATTAAAATGTGAGATTAAGAACCTATCAGCTGAAGGCAATAAAGGCACTTTAAACTCTTGGTGTCCACAAAAGGGTAAGAATCCTGCCCTTTGTTAGCATGTCCCTCAGGTTGTAACAGTGGAGTGCTTAAGGTTGATAGGGAGTTTAAGACCCCCACATGATGACCTCTCAGACCAAGACATTGAAGGCTGCTCGATGCATTTTTGGGTGGGGAGAGATCCTTGGCCACCAGAGACATTTCCTCTCCATTTGTGTTGCATTTTATTGTCCCTGCAGTGTTTTGGGAACAGGTCTATACTGGCACCCAAAGCAGAGAGCTCTACTGCATTTTTTTACCATACTTTCTCCTTGAACATGTCCAGCAATGAGAACAGTGAAGAAGCTACACTGTCTATCAGTTTAAAATCTGTTAGTATGAGACGTGTGGTGCGTACACACACTATTGTATTAATCCTTATATGCATATGCAATACATTAGGAGAATGCCGTGTATAATGCAGCCACCATATGTCATATAAAATAAAAATGAAGAGGGTATACGAGCAAATACTGTAGAGCATATGGCAATATGAATATTAACCTCAATCTATAAATAGCTTCTGAAGTATCTGTTTTAAAATAGGGAAAGAAATGTAACATAATAGCAATTGAGTAGAAATTGTGCGTCTTTTTAAAGTTCTTGATGTCAAGGAGGCAAAATACCATTTCAATACTTAGATTTAATGTGTACTTCACACAAAAATAAATCATGTAATATTTTCATGGCAGGCATAGAATTTTATGATTTTTATGACGATCATGGAATTGGGATTCATATTTTATAGAAGGCACTAATAACATAAAGAAAATGCACCAGGAAAAAGGTCTTAAGGAGAGAGGAAGGCAATTGCAGGAAGGAATGGAAAACTTAGTGCAATTAGGCTTTTTTTAATAGATTTTGGGTTTGTATTCAGAATAGCTTTTGGTACATTCACAAGGCAAACACATTGATTTTAGAGTTTAAGATGGAGAACAATAATTTGCCTAGTTTCCTATTACAATCACAATAACATTGAACTAATTGCTTTTGGAGCTAATTTAATACGCATTTGATCTTAAGGCTGGTTTTGTTCATATGTAGGGTTTATACATGCTAACTATTAATTGGTGTCTAATTCTCTTACCACTAAATCTCCAGATCTTCTGAAAGACAGGGATAGTGTACCATACTTAGGTCACTACAGTTTACTCATTGCATTCTCTATCAGTGAATGTACCAAAACCTAATCTCATATGGAGAGACCCTGGTTAATGATGACTTGTCAACCAGCAGTACCCCAAAGAAAACAGTATTTCCTTCTATCTGGGATACTTTGAAGGGGGGCAATATGAAGAGAGCAATACGAATTTATGCCCCAAGCAAAATTAAAAACCTTGTTTATCTTGAGCTTCCCTGGCATATGAGGCAGTGCTAGGACAGGATCAATACAACAGACAATGGCTTTACCAAGCAGCTTAATAGGGATATTCAGCCAGGACAACATTGGCCCCTTGATTCAATGCCCAACTTTGTTTATCGAGGGACTTTTAACTTGCGTTTCCTGCTCCCCAACCTATGCACTACAGATTTGGTTACACTGGGGAACCACAAGGAAAATATTCCATATCTTTCATATGGAAACTGCTTCATTTTTCACAGAGGCTTAGGTTCCAGGCTGTTTACCAATCTTGCTTTCTTTGAGAGCAGTGCTGCTGTGTGAATACAAGTCTGGATGGCTGGTCAGTGCTCTGGTTTTGCAAGGGGTGATTCCAGTCCTCATGGGTTATTTTCAACTTAATTACTTCTCGTTTGAGAAGAGGATCCCAGCTAGATGGAGGAAAAGCAGGCTGAAAGGAGAAGAAAACCTGCTTGGGGAAGAAAGGGAAACAGTGCAGTAGGAGGAGAGGGAAATCCTCTTCTGGTATAGAAGACAAAAGGTGCTCAGGAAGGAAGGTCCTGGCTGTGGAAGTTTTCAGCTCCTGCCTTGAAGCAGCCAAGCTGAAGTGCCTGCCAACAAAATGAAAAAGGATATTTTCTTTTACTGGGAATTAGCCCAGTCCATGTTTTCATTGCTAAGGGAGCACAGGATAATGCTGCTATCAGCTTTGTTATTTACTTCATCTCTGGCTTGCTCAGCAGTGGCTTCCCTGAATCAAGATGTCCCTACCAAATTATATGGTAAGGTTTTTTACTTAATTTCTGAAACAACCCAAAAGTCTTTAAGGAATGCATTGCTAGGGCAGTCTGACCTGGGGGCTGTTTTAACAGTATTTTATATAGTAGAAACCTTGAGGAGTTGACCATTTGACCTGGCATGGATTTTATAAAGACCAGGCTGTA
Organism: Calyptomena viridis; assembly: GCA_013390005.1. NCBI lineage: Eukaryota > Metazoa > Chordata > Aves > Passeriformes > Eurylaimidae > Calyptomena > Calyptomena viridis. Next base: position 392,887 of record WEIV01023085.1, read on the forward strand.
TGTGAAGGGCACAGTCCATGTCTGAGTCCTGGGGTGCAGCACTAAGAAATACAGTGGTTCTATTGATGTGGCACTTTCTCTCAAAATTCATAGGAAGTTACCCCAGGAGACTTCCCAGGTGTCACCTAACAGGAAAAATGTAAAAAGCCTGTGCTAAGCAGTGGCAGGAGGCAGAGCTTTGCTGACAACAGCTCTTTCCCTGCATCCTGATGGCAGGCCAGTAAAGGCCAGTACTGGAAACCTTGACAGCAATGGGAAACCTCTCTGCTGTATTTCAGTTTCTACTGCCTTATCTCTGATGTTTGGACTGGTGCTTTGGCATTAGACACATAAAATGTTCGCTGTGAGGGTGAAATACAGCATCACCTGTACACAAAGCATGTGGCAAATCCATAGGTAGGAGCAGGTACCAAATGCAGCTTGTGCTTTACCGTGTAGTCCTATGAAGTCTATGGATGTGCTTTCAAGGTCCCTATGAGCACCTGTGGTTTGTTACTTGTACACTAAGGAGCTGTGGGTTGGGAAACAGGTTGACACAACTCTAGATTTTACTGGGAATTTGAACTGTGGTTTGTGGAACATGGGAGACACCAAAGGTAGATACACAATGTTTTTGTTAGAAGTTAGTAGCAACCCTGTACTAATCTGAGTCACCCACTGCCAGGGGACAAGCCTTTAGAAAAGAAACCCTCTTGCAGTAGTCCATGGCAAGGCAACACTGCAGGTAGATGCTCACTTGGCAGGAGTTACTCCTAAATACCTTGCATACCTCTAGCATTGCCAATTTTCCATATTTAACATATAGTATTAGACCCTGATGGTCCCAAAAGACCATTACAGACAATATTGCTTGAAAATGTGTGCAAGTTTTAATTCCCTAAGTGCAGATTTATCTGAATGAGCTCTGACAGTGTGTCTGTCACACTACTCTCAGCTACTCAGTTCACTGGGGTCTCCTGGTGGGGCATTGTGTTCTATAATCCTGCCAGGAAGGTAAAGATAGAAGGACTACACAAAATTTTACCTTCTGAATTTTCATGCTTTTTTAGTTTTGAGTGAGGTGCTTTGGTCCAGCTATGTTTTGCTTTCCACCAAATTAATAACAGTTAGTAGAAATAATACTGCAGAGCATGCTTCTTATAGCAGTTGTCATTACTAGCAAGCATAGTAAAGAAAAATAATTGACTAGCAAAAGGTTTGATAACTCAGAGTTTTATGTTTCTCAGAAATGACTCATTCCCATATGCATCCTACGAACTGCATTCTGCACACTGAACTCACCATAACCTGCTCTTAGAGAGGCTCTTCTCTCACATTCCCATTTTGGCATTAGTAGCAATAAAAGTAACAGCAGCTTTGAAGAGTATGTAAATGTATAATGGCTTTCCAAAGCGGATTGATAATTACTTATTGCACTAAATAATCCTAGAAGTGTGTTAGAGGAGGAATGCGAGAAGAACGAATGAACTTACATAAGTAGAGAAATCTCTGAATCCCTTCTGCTGTCTGATTCATTTAAACAGTCTTATTACAGTATCAGCGTGGAGGGAAGATAATGAAGGTTGTCTTATGTTGTTATATCTTTTTTCCAGCTTGTTTTATTTTGAGAAATGCAATGGTAGCTATGGGTGGAGGTAGCAGTCACCAGTACCACTAGAATGCTGTATTTACTTCACTCTGTGTAGCATGTTAAATGTAAAAAGTTAAATTTTTGTGCAGTAAATATTTAATATTTTGACTGCTCTAAATTGGAATTTTGCTATTTTAAAAAACATTTCCTTTTGTAGATTTTTTTTAAAATAAACTTTCAGCTGGCACCAACTAGATTAATTTGACCTTTTAAAAGCTAATTTCCAAGAATTACCTACTCTTTTATACTAAATTATTTTGTAAATAAATAGGTGTGACACAGGAGCAGGGGAAGCAATTGGACTTTATTCATCAATGCCTGTCTCTTGAAATCAGTCAGCGCAATGGAGCTCGATATTTCTCCTAGTAGTAACGTATTGCTGGCTACTTTTTCATTTCTTTTTTTTTTAAATACTTTTTGAAGTTGACTTTTCACTAGCTAGCTTTGAATTTAGTGGATAAGAAATAACATTTGGGCTTTATCCATTTACAGTAAATATGAGATTCATATTTATGGTTTGAAGGACTTGTTTTGGTATCTGCTGCAGGGATACTGGGAAGGTGGAATTCTTAGAGGTGCTGAATGACAAGGAGTGCAAAGAGCTATCTCAGGTTGCATCCAGCTGAAATTCAGGTCTTCAAACTGATGCAGCTGCAAACATCCGTTTGAACCTTTAACCGAGTTGTGTGTAATTTAAAACTAATTGTTACTTGAGATGTATGCAGAGTGCGAATAAGAATGTATGTGTCCTTCCCTCCCTTTCTGATGGTAGAATTTGAGCTGAATTTCCATGGATTCTGCTCTGTTCGTGGCCACCAAGCACTGCCGGCTGGTAGTGGGGGCATCAATGTCTTGAGCAGTAGCTATTTTTGAAGCAGTTCTATGGTGGAGAACAAGGCTTGGATATTGCAAAGGGGGCAAATGCATGTCTCTTTTTCAATGTAATTTATTTTTATTTCTATCTGTGATCACAGTTTTTGCCCTCGATGAAGTCTTGGGACCGGGAACGTTATCCCCTGTGTAGGTGAAAGATGATGCAATGCTGACACGCTTTCTGCCTCCTTGTGTTGCCTGTGTCCCACCTTCAACTCTGATGGAGGGGTTACTGTGCCGGGCATATGCAGGGCATTCACTTCATTTAACCAGTCAAGAGAGCAGTTATTCTTTAGCTGATTTTTTTAAATCACAGAATATGCTGTGTTCAAGGGACCCACAAGGATCATTGAGTCCAGTCCTTAGCCCTGCATAGGACATCCCCAGGAGTCACACCATGTGCCTGAGAGCATTGTCAGACAGGCTAAAATCTGATATATACAGCTTTTCTTGCTGAGGGTTAAAACAACTACTTACTTATCACAGAATCCATGACAAATTCATTGATATTGAATATATTTCAATTAGCAAAATTAACTGAAAACATTTAACGGTCAGTGATTTGTGGTTATTTTTTGTATGCCTACCTCTCTCTTCTGGAAAAAAATATTTGTTTACTTGTTTTCCTAATAAAAATCCCATGGAAAATATTTGGAAATATCTTATTTTAGGGCTAAAATCCTTGGAAGAAATCAGCTAGAATTACACCTTCCCTGCGAAACAGGAGCAATTAGGACAGACGCCCTCCTCTAACTCTGAGCCAGGCAGCTTGGGTGACAAATATGTCAAATTAATACATCACCAGGTATGAAAGCGCAGTTAGAATTTGACTGAGGTACTTCCAGCCTGAAAAAGAGAACGATTTATCAATGCAAACTTAATAACATCTATTTGAATCTAACTAAAAATCAATATTTCATTACCAAATTGTTAGTGAGAATGAAGAAAAATTGCGGAAGTCGGGCAGTTTGGTGGAAGAGAAGCATCAGGAGTTCAATGTGAAGACGGGATGATTCATGAGGCCAAGCCGGTGGAAGGGTGAAGGAGGACGAATGCAGAAAACTTGGAGGGCCCTCTCTCTGGTGACCTTGGCAGCAAAAGGAAAAAAATACCAGAAAATGAAAGTGACTGTCAACTCCCAACAGGGATGGATCACACCATAAATCAAGCATAGCCCTGAGAGAGGAGAGAGGGGCTTAGGGTGGGGGGTGAGCACGGAGGGGGAGACTGTTGGGTAATTTAACTCTTTGAACCTTGGATGCCTTTTATTTGTACTTTAGCGGAGTTGGTAAAACATGTGTGAATCCCTTCCCTTTGCAACGGTTTACATAAAAACGTGTCAGGGGCAGATAGATGGTGAAACATTGCTTTCCATTGGCTGGGATTTAGAGTACAGTACCAATAAGCATTTCCTTCAGCCCAGGAAAAGAGAAAAATGAGAGACAGAGGCTCCTGTGACACATAACTAAATCAGTTGGTTGGGAGGCCTAATCCAGGAGAGGCTTTTTGGTGATTTGCAGGGGGAAAAAATATAGATTTAAGGACATTAGTATTTCTATTACTGAAATAATCTATTGATCCAAACAGCAAGCAAAAAATCACTCATTTAAACCTAAAATACAAAGGAAACTGAAGGGCTCTTGGATATTTTTTTAACTTTTAATGTTTGTTTAGTTCTTGAAATCTGTTCTCTGACAGAAGTGAAGGAGGTGCCTGCCACAGAGGGGTTTGTAACTGTCGTCTGATGGGGTAGAAGCAGATTTGTAGGAAATGTGAGGATTGCCTCTCTCAATCAGAATTAAAACAGTGTCTGAGCACTTTATTTGCTAAAGAGAGGCACAGAGTTTCTCCCCCTTTTTTTTACAGAGACTATTTTTTACCCTTTGTCCTGAAACATTTTTACGACATTTTTTTTCTTCTCTTATCCATCACAAGAAGGGAGCTGTGTTTTCCTTTGTGAGCCAAATGAACATGCAGTCACACCATCCATGAACAGTGAACCTTTCATTTTCAGCTGTAAAAAAGACTTACAGCAGAACATCTGTAATCCTACTGTGGTGAGAGGTGAGCCCTCTGTGCATCCACAGGTTTCCACGAAGGCACAATGCAGTATCTTCTGACCCACTGCAGGGAAAAGTAACTGTGGTTATTGTTTGACTTCTGCCTTTCTCTCTGAATATTAAGAGGTGGCAGAAAGCCTAGAGGTATTAGAAATGCACCATGGTAATGCCATGCTGGAATGCTCCAGGTTTGGGTTCTGGATGTGCTGCATCTTTGGAAGCAGTAGCAGTGTGTCATTGCTGTGTTACCACACCCCTTTATAATGGACTTCACCATGTGTGTGCTGGGTACAGCATAGTTTTCTGTCCCCTGAGGAGAACTCAAAGGAGGGTGCTGGCTCCCAAGCTTTTAAGGCTCATTTAAATACCTTTGGCTTGAAGGTGGTGAGAATATGTAATGAAATGTGAACTGGTGGATTGAGGGAGATGGATTGGTGTGCTGTGCTAAAAGGTGCCCATTTCAAAAGAGAAGGAAAGTCCAGAAACTGTGGCACTAGTCATTTTATTAAGCCAGTGAAAGTCAGATTTGCTTGTATCTGGGGTATCCTTTGGCCCACCTTTATGTGGAGTGAGCCCGAAAACTAATGTGTTTGCTCTTTCATTCCTTATTTTTCAGTTTAACCAATTTGCTGATCTGTCTTGAGGCATTTGCCTGCCTGGTGCTGCCCACAAGAGAGTGGAATGGTGTCTGGCACGGTGCATTTATGGGAGACCAGACATGAGCTGTTGCATCCTCTGATGCTCTCAAGGTGAAGGCTCAGGGCAGCACAGGCAGCCTTCACAGACTCTGGATTTTGGGAGTAGCCTGATGCATTGACTCTGAATTAGTAGGTAAGAAACTGCTTGCTAAGATTTCCCAACACAGCTTTCCTGCTGGTAAGGTACTGTGGCACCCTGAAATGCTCCAAGGATGTGGGTGGCAGAGACTGCCCAAAGCAGCTCAGAGGGCTCCAGGGATTTTGATTTACAGGTTGTGCCTGAGATGCAATGTGGTAAATCAGCTACCAGGAGAAGAGCAAATAAGGGGCAATGGTGTGGTTCAGAAAACATGGCATAATATGTCCAGATCCCTGCCTGCTTGGTAGTTCACCTCTGGTACTGCTTTTTTATCTAAATATAGGACTCATCTCAAAGCCTCACATGAGAAGTTGCAGATCTAATCAAGGTCAGAAGAACATTAAAAAAAATTGGAACAGGAAAAGGCCATCAGGACCAATGTTTCTGTTCCTTTTTTCCTCCTGTCTTAGCTCTGGATCTTGGCTCTAATTGCCATTTATTTTTTATTGCTCTCACTATACTTCTCATATAATGTTTATATTAATGGGCAGGGGGAGGGGGGAAGTGAAGAAACATCAGGAAATGGAGTGCAATTGGAGTATGTGAGATGTGGCTTTTGTCTTCTTTATCACTGTTTTCTTGTAGTACTTCCAGCTCAGATATTAATTTATCATTGAGAGTGCTGCAGAAGTGTGGTCCCTTGTATTTTATTGAAGGCTTGATCTAAATTCCAGATGGTCACCATGTGATCAAACCAGCCGTGGGCAAATAGGATATTTCTTTGTGTCTATATTTAATTTCTTTGCCAAAATCATACCTATCTAATCTTCTGCCCATGAACCTGAATTTGTTCATTCTTTAAAGAAATGTGCAAAAGCTCCACCTCCTCATGGGCTACAGACAATGAGGGGGATTGCAAACATTCACCATGTAAATGTGGTTAAAATGCAATGCTGTTGCATACAAATAGTAGCTCTCCACATCGCAAAAATATCTAGCTGAAGTTTACAATAGACAATTCCTCTCCTCAATGAATGAAGGGTTCTCAGAAAATATGCAAAGAGGGACATGCGTGTAGTGACACAACACCGTTTCAAGTAAGTGCTTCGATTTTGGGGATGCAAAGAGCTCTGAAATATTACTCATGAAAATCCATAGAGCCCTTCTGCTTGTGGAGTCCCTGCTTTAGTGTAGGAGTTTAATGGATGTGAATGAGAGACTGTCTATACCAAGCAGGTTCTTCTTTCTTAAAAAAAAGAGGCACATTTCAGATTATAACAAAATTCTATATACTTCAGAACACAGAAGTAACAATATAAAAACCTTCTTAATCATGATATGATTGAGGGATTTTTAAAAGCTGCCTTGTAGTCACATTTCCATTTCCTGATAAATTCTGTACTCTCTTTCAAATCACTTCTCATCATAATAATACAAACTGTAAAAAATCCTTCCATTTCTACAGCATGCTATGAAAAAAATGGGGGTGGAAAGGAGAGAATTAAGAAGGCTCCAAGTTTTATCATCCTGTTCATAAAGCAGCACAGCAACCATAACTGCAGCGCAGAAAAGAAACAGATACTGTAATGTCTGAGGTATTCTGTGCCATAAACTCCCATAATAGAAACAGATGGCAAAAACGCCTTGGAAGTAAGGGAAGTACTGTACATGCAGCTCTACCCTAACATATGAAGAGATTCAGGCCTGACACGTAAAGGAATACGCCTGGAGCTCTGCCAGCGCTACTGTGTAGTGCAGCAGTTGGTGCTGGAGATGAGAGAACCTGTGATTTCGGGTTTGGGGCTCCATGGCAGCTCAGCATCAGGACCTTTTCCTGTGCTTTAGCGAGTGTGATGTTCTGGCTGGGATAGCAGAGAAGATGGGAAACCTTGTGGGGTGTCATTGGGAGCTTCCCCCAAAGGCCCTTGGTGCTGTGGCAGCTCAGGCGTGCTGCAAAGCACTGTGCATCGTGTGCCAGGGAGGGCTCTGCTGCCTCTTTCTCTCTCTGCTTCATCTTTCTCTCCCTGCCTCTGCTGAGCAGAGATTTTAATATCTAATGTGAGCCAAGCAAAGTTGTGTGGTGAGTATCGCACATGCAGTGAAAATGGCAAAACTATTTTATTCATCCCTGGCATCTTGCTAAGGAAACATCACTTATTTCATCGGGCGTTGTTTCACTGGTCCTGCAATGAGTGAAAGGAAATACAATGTGTGCATTGCACTAGAGGGGGAGCTGAAGGTCAGGAGTGAAATATGGCTTTCTGCTGCACTTGGTCTCAGTCTGAATGTTACCTACATTATCATCAGAGCTCACTGTCATAATGGGGAGACCTTGTCACAGAAGGGAGGTCACCTAGAAACAGGAAGAAAAATTGGGGGGAAAATACTAAATAAGATAAACCAAAAAGAAGACCAGTAAGGTACCCAAAATTCCTTGTGTAAAGTATCTGCAAAAGACATGTTCGTCCTCCAGCACCTGAAATCCCACTGTTGTCTTGGGCCTGAGGTGCTGCTGTCCTAACTTCCTGGAATTTTGTTATCACTATCTTTCCACTGGTGTGTCCAGCTTTGACCTCTGTAGTTTTGTGATGTCTTGGATTTACAAACTCCAATTACATTTTGGGGCAGTAACCATCAAAATATTCCTTTGAGAGGGGGATATATTGGGATGTCTTCACTAGAAAACCAGACCATGACAAAGAAACTTCACTATCCTCTGTGCCTGCAAGACTCCATGTCAGACCCCCTGCATGCTGTGCTATTCCTTACTGCCAGGGCTGAATTTTTCTGCAAAGTTTTCAGAGGTCAGACCTGTCCTCCCATTGCATGGGTGAAACAACTGCCTAATTGCAGGGCACAAGAGATTTTTAAACATCAGTGCAAAGAGATAAGTGTTGCATTGGGTCTGTGCTGTTTGAACACCCTCCGGCCACCCAATTAACAGCCTAATATTTGTTTGTATCCTCTTTCATCTAAAGATGTCAAAGAGCTTTGCAAACATTAATTCATATTCAAATGTTGCTAAAAACAAACAAACAAATGTTTCCTTAGTGCTTCTAGGCATCTCCTCCCCCTGACATGAATTCAAACCAGTGATCTCCAAGTTGGTGCTGGTCACTCGTCTTGGCACAAGGGCCACCCACTGCCACTGTGTCAGTGGTGAAGGCTGGATTTCCCAAGACCATGAGCAGCAAACCTGACTGCAGTTCAGCAAGGCGCAGAGGTCACCTTCCCCTTCGTGTCCCACGGTAAACGCTGATGTGGTTTCTCCCTGGTACTGTTAAAATAATCTCGATTTGCAGCTGCTGTTACAGTGTAGGAGTTACTCCAAAGTGATAGAAACCACCAGGGTTGCAGCTGGGTTGCCACTTTTGAGGCTCAGCAGTAGCTCAAGGGGTCTGGGTACATCCATCTCGGGACACCTCAGCTGGACAGACAGCTGTCTGTCTGCAAAGCCATTGCAGCAAATATCCAAAATTCAAATTATTGATCATGTGTTGTTTCCTCTCTGGTTTGCCATAAATTCTTTGGGGACTCACCAGAATTCAAGGTTTAACAGCTAATGCTTAGACATAAAGATTTTACTTTTCAGTCTACTGGAAAGAAGTCCAATGAAATAAGACTAATTTCATCTTTGTCTAAAAAAACCTCCACCAAACCCACAACCAGGACAAACTGAGTCAATATCTAGGGTGATAATTTGTACAACTCTAAACCATTCTGATGGTTTTGATTCTTGTTTCAGATGTAGTGGGATCATTAACAGGTATTTGGAGATGGGAGAGCAGCTGCCTTAGCACAGTCACCAGGAGCTGGCTGAAGCAGATCTTTGTGGATATTTCCTTTGGAATGCATTCAGCCACTGAAATACAAAGCCAGGTACCAATATGAGCATTAGTTCACATAAAATGCACTCTTTCATCACAGTTTAGTTGTTAGTCTGATAGTTTAAGCTTCTCAAATACCATATCTCTTTTTAATGAAGAAATTGCATACTCGCGTACAGAAATCATGTGTTTACAGTGTAAAACACCTATTGATATATTTTTGTCATTTTAACTGAATTTGGAAGTCTTCATAAAGTAAGAAATACAATGTTTCATTACACAGTTGCAGCTAATTATTTTAGAAATACAGTTTAAATGCAAGTTATCTTAAATTTATTGCTTATCTGACTGGAAAGATCTAAGCAAAACCTGAAAATCATAAACCCTTCCAGAACATTATATTTTATGCAGTCCAAAATGTGACACATGGGGTCTTTAATAATTCACTGCTTGTTAACATTAAACAACTGTTAACATGCTCAAATAATTAGTTATGCTTGCTTGACATGTTTGCATCTTTAATAATTGATGCATTTATCTTAATTACTAACAGTATTATGGTCGTAATATGCATCTTTTTTCTATCTTAAAATTTTAACAAAAACTGACTTTTTGCCAAAAATGATTATCCTCTAAGTTTTAATTACTCATTGTAATTAAATTGCAAGCTGCAGTATTTTATTAAAATTATCTTTCACAAAAAATATTTAATGGAAAAGAGGTGATTTGTTGTTTATGCATCACACTTAGTAAATATTTCATAAGTTTCATATTACCCTTTCAGAGCGGATATAAAAAACATAACATTCTTAATATAAGAGTAAATTTAAAAGCTGCTATAGTAGTCTTCATTTCTCCTCCCAAAGGTTTGCAGAAGTCAGTGAATAAAGGAAGACAAAAAAAAACAAACCAAAAATATGGTGGTGATTGTAAATTGGGTGTCCACAGTGACAAGAAACAAGACTGAAAATGTTGTGCTGGTGAGTATATCATGCATTCTCCAGTGGAATTAGTCTGACTTGAAATAGAGATGAGCATTAGAAGTTTTTCCATTCTTCAGTGTTCTTCTGATTCAAATTTCACTTTCAGGCTGCTAATAACAATAGTGGCAGTACTTTGACTGTAATCATTTATTTATTGCAGTGCTGATAGAGATGGGGGTGAGCTTTGTGTCAGCCAATTTAAAAAGACCATGTTTTCAAGGCCTTTCCATTGGCAAGACAGGCTGCTTTAGATTAAGATGGCTGTTTATGGTCTTGAAATGTTGTGGAGGCAATTACCACTCCTGTGGAATGACAAAACTTGTTAATGATTTCAAAGAACTCAGTCACATCCATGTGCTGGTGTGTGGTTGCGTTCCTTCCCAAGTGACCCATGAAGATGCTTGAAAAGACATCAGCATATTGGCAAACAAACGTCCATTTGAGAGACAGAAATGTTGCCCAAAGTTTTAGAATTAAAACCTAAAAGCTGTGTGATACTGTCTCACAGGGCTACAGACTGAATGTCAGGGCTTCGTTTAGCAAGTGAGTAACGAGAGCCCAGCTTGTCTCTGAGGTAGGTGGCTTCCAAGGAGCTAATACTTGAGCTGTGAGCCAAAGTCAGCCAAAACACTGCATTTTTAATGACTAAATGTGCCTGGGAATAGCTCTAGTACAACATATTTTTTAAGGCATGTGAGTAGACCTAAGGAGCAGAAACGTCCTGTGTGTCAGACGGAGTGGGCAGAGAGATCATGGCCAGATCTTGGAAGTGTCTCCTCTGAGCAGTCAACCTAGAAGTATTCTTTCAGCAGGTATTTACTCTAGATATGACTTTTTGCCAGGAAAACAGTGTGAGAGTGGGGGAGAAAAAAGCTAACCTGTGACTTTGAGCTCTGTGCAGAGGACCCTGCCTGCTCTCTCACATCTTTGGGAGTTTTCCTGCCTGCAGTGAATGAAACTTGCATATGTATCCTCAGCTGCCAGCAGAGCCTCTGGTCCTTCAGCTTCTGCAACAGCGCCGATGCTGCAGTGAAGATTTGAACTGATTGAGAGAACTGGATATAGAGCAAAGGCAATATGATATTTATTCCCCAGAAATCACTTAACCTGACTGCTGGAGTATCTCTCAGGCTGGGCTGTGGTACTGCCTGCCACGCTGTCCAGCGCTGGGTGGCACATCCACTGTGTGCAGGTAGGAATAGCAAAACCATGGCCATGGGCACCCTTCTGACTGCTGTTTCCAGATTCACTGTATGCTTTTAATCTATCCTGTCTTTTCTGACAGATTTAGAAGATTCTCAGTATTAAAAAGTCCTCATGTCCTTGACATGGTGTTATTCAAAAAAGCGATTTCTAGTCTGATTTTAGAGTTAAATAAAAATTTACACATCACAGATCTATTAATCATTTTTTCCCTTCTGTGGGTGTATCTTCAGATTTCAGTGATTGATTTATGTGGCCAGATGGGTGCATTTGTTTCCTGCTGTCTTTCAGTCCAGCAGAATCCATGCATGCTGTGCAATACAGTGAGCTTGAACTTTCATATAAAATGCACTACTGTACATAAATTCTGAATATTATTCTTTCTTTGGAACAAACGAGATTCAGATGTGACTCCTTTGGATGTGGCACAAGCTGAGTCTTTATCTCTCAGTAAAGAAGCCATTCCTTGCAGCTTTAGTAGGAAAACTCCAGTATCTCAGAAGGAGGTCCTCTTCTTGTCCTCCAGGTTTTTGCTCCAAATCCCTTTTGTGTTTCCTGCCACCACATAATGTTTTGAAGCTCATTAGCTGTTGCCAGAAATAAAGGGTTGTGAGAGAAATTTGTGAGGAAGGCAATCTGTAGCCTACATGAGCGTTTATGTTGACTTATGCTCACATTCTTTGAATACTGTAGGGTAAGTGTTCCCAGATCCTGAACTGTGAGAACAATGACCATGAAGACCAGAGACGGGTTCTGTGGGAAGAGCTGCAACTGGAATTGAATGGATGTAGTAGTTTGATTCTTGGCTCTCTTGTATGCAAGGGTACACATGGGCATATGATGTCATCCTGGTCTCCAGTAACTGAATGTGGATCTTTATCTAAATGATTCAAATGCTTGTCATGACGAGTCTGTTTCTGACAGGGGAGTAGAAAGTCTCAGAAGCAGCGGTTTCCCGAAGGCCATGTGAAGGCAAGCAGGTGGTAGGAGAGGGAAATCCAAATGAATGCTCCTACTGAGGGACCAACTTCACAGAATCCACATGGGAGAGAGGTCTCCCAATAGCACAGGCAGGAGCTCACACTTCATTAGGCCAGGAAGTCTTATCATGACATGCAAAGTCACAAGAAATTAGATTCACAAGTGCTCCCACTTAGGGACTGAGTTATTGTGCATGTGAGGTGTGTGTATTTCTGATTTTTTTTTTTTTTTTTTTGCTTCTCTATGGAATTAAAAGATAATCTCTTCTGGTTTATAAATCATGGCTCTGGGGGTGCATTAGGGAGAGGCCAATAGTGCTGCACTGGTGAAAAGGCTCTGGACAAGCAACAGCAGATGTTTGGGTGAGAATATTGCTGTGGCATGACAGTGTTTTGCATTTCTGATGAAAGAAGATGCAGTGCAAAAATAGTATTTTGAGTGGTCTGGCTTGCTTCTGACATCCATTTCTCTTGGGCTTCTGTCTTCATGGGATGGTAACTTCTAGATTTGTCAATTTTTAAGCCTTGACATTGACTGAAACTAACTCAGATTTGCTAAACACAAGAAAAGCTGTCTTAGGTGCTGCTGCCAAAGCAGGAGTCACACTTGCAGAGTGCCGCACTCTGGCACCCACTTTGGAGCAGACACTTCCATTGGAAAACAACACGCAGGGCTCTGTTGCTGGGATTCCTCAGCCCTGCTGAGCTGGCACCTTTGGTACTTCATTTCCTCTTTTTTTTAAGTATCTGAATATTAGGGAAAGAGTTTGTCTACAGCTGTAATGAACCCAATATGTTTTATTCAAGACCCTCAGGACTGGCTTCCCATGACCTACAAGAGCTGTCAGGGGACACACTGCATCCCCAGAGCACACGACCCCTTGGACCAACCACTGAGAGTGCTCACCACTGGAAAATGGTCAAAACTCCTGCTGATTCCTATGTTCACTGATGCCAGTGAGGAAAGGAATGAGCTCCTTTGAGTTTCATGTAGACATCCAAAATTGTGAGTGCAGAGAACAGGAGACAGAGGAGTGGCTGGAAATGATGGCAAGCACTGATGTGTATAGAGATGAATTTCTGGGGGGGACCTTCAGAAAATATTGCCCAGAGAAATACAGATACTTCCCTATGAACTCTATGATTTGCAAAATATACATATGAGTTTTACAGTATTTTCAATATGAACGTGTTCATGTTTATGACCCAGAATATTTCAAGAGTGAGCTAAATTCTTTCTAGCTCACTCAGTGTTTTGACATTTGTAAGTCTTTGCTCAATCTAGGAGTATTTTTAATGGCTTGTAGTAATTCAAAGTGTCCCTTTATGAACTTATACAAAAAAAACCCTCCACCCTATCTTTTAATGATATTTCCATTTATTCAGAACTATTACTTAAAATCCTAAACTAGCATTCTGCACTTTGATTCTAACAGAGCCATTACATTTTATACTACAAGAGCTTAGCTAATTTTAAATTATTAAACCCCGTTGGCTACATGAAGTGAGCATCTTTATACAAGTTTGTTTAGTTCGGGTCCATTCCAGTCAACTATTATTACAAACTTAATTCAAATTTTTTTGCCTATGTTGCTTTTTATCCACATATATGACAGTTATATTTCTGGGTTTCACTCTCTGGCCTGAGAAGTTAAATAGCAGCTTAACCCACTAACAGCAGTATAGGGAGCAACCTGTCCTGGGCAGTGCAGCTCTTTAAACTGAGGTAGAGGAAATCACAAAATAATAGTAAGTCTTTTCTTCTGAAAAAAATTTTTAAAGTTCATGGTATAAACTTTGCCTATATAGGAAACTAATTTCTTCTGCCAACAACATGTATTTACTTTGCATTTTCAAAGTTTTATCTTAATATTTCCAACAGTGTAAAATAATTTCAGTTGTTACTTGGCATGACTTAGTTAACATTCTGACTTTTTAATGAATTAGGGATGATAATTTCTTCAGACATTTCAGTGGAGAAGCAGTCACAAAGGCACTTATCTTACAGGCTGTCACCTAGGAGGTGGGAAGGTCTTTATATAGGTGGGGTCTAAAAGTTCTAATTGACTGTGAAGGAGCACAGTGGAGATTAAAATAATGTATGTAAAATGGGACAGAATATAATGGGAAGTATAGTTAATTTTCTCTTAAAACTGAAGCTATACTTCAAGGGCAGTATGGATATCTAGCAATAAGCAGCATCTTAGAGCTCTTCAGCTGCTGTGACTTCAGGTGAAATTTGCTGCAAGCTATAGATCTGCTTTAATTATTTTTTGAATCTGCAAACTCTGATCATTTGCATGCGTTGCTAATACACTTGTCTGCTGAAACCTGAGCTGCACAGTTTGGGCTTTACAGATTTATCAACTGAAACAATTCAGCTAATATTGCATTAATTTAATTAACTTTAATTTTAAATGACTTGCTGGAGCACCTAACAAATGTAACATCTCCAAGACATTTTTGCAGATAGCTGTGGCTTTGTTGTACACTCTTGTCTACGTAGTGAGAAAACATCTTCTTAGCATGAAAGGCCCCTTACTACTTTAGAAGAGAGTATCTTGCTTATAAACTAACATTTGCCTTGATTTCCTGGCTGTCGCTTCAGAGGTGAAAGAAAACAGCAGAAGTGTGGGTTGGTGGGGGGCTGATGTAATTTTAACATCTGCACTGTTCTGCAAAGTTCTCTTTCAAATCCAAGTGGCATTGATAGTTTATCATATGTTTGGGATATCTACAGGGAATTGCCTGCAGCCTGGGACTGCGACTGTATGCTCAGATCCTGAACTGCAGCAGCCTCCAGAGAGCTGGCACAGGATTTGGACCTGCATTCCTGCTGAAACAAGCACCAGGATTTATGTAAGGTTGGTCCCAGAAAGGAGAGCAAACTTATTCTTCCATCACATTTTGTTTTTGAAAGATAAAAACAGTCTAAGAAAAGTTCAGACTATCTAAAATCAATCATCAGGTCTTCAGCAAGTCTATTGTTGATTCAAAGTTTAATGTCAACCGCTAAATATAGAGCAAAATATTTTTATATTTATGTGAACATATATATCTAATATATATATAATTTGTCTAAGGAAGCATATCGTCCTGTCTGACAGCAAGGTGGGTGAGCTAAACATTTTCAGAAATATAAATATAGTCCATTCCAGGCAACATTCAGTTTACAGTGGCAAACTGGAAAAAAATATCAGAGATAAGGCCTTAGTCCATATGTGGACACAGTCAGGAAGATAAAGGCAGGAAGGTTTTATAGGAACAACAGTTTAGTCACATTCACTTTGCATCACACATATACATTAAATATTAATAACATTGTATGAATATTCATCTCTGTTTAATATTCATTTATACACGGAAGTTTAAAGCTGATCTCTTTAACTTTTGGTGCCAAAACCAGTGTTCAAAGGGTTATGCTGCCATTGTTTCTGCAAAACGTTTACATTTATCTGCTGTAAAAGAGGCTGAATGGCACCGAAGAGTGTCGTGTTTAGTTTTAAAATGCCACAAATAACAGATTTATAGATTTTTCTAAATACATTATTTTACCTTGACAGCATTAATCATTCATGCTTCCTTCTTTCATTTTTCTACCTGCAATGGATTATTGAAACAGAAAATAACAACGGGAAAGGCTACAAGCAGTATCAAAATGTCAAGTTTGTACTTACAGTTGTATGTGCATAGACAGGGTCAAGAGCCTCAATTATTTGTATATGTACACAGTGGTACTACATGAAAGGTTATGTCACCTGCAGCTATTTTCTTGCAGATTTAAATAGGACTGATATTCAACTCCACAGTCAGCCACTGACATGGAACATAGAATTGTAAAATACTATGAACTCTTATGTCAGGACCTAAAATATGAACTGGGTGATTGCAAGGTGTAGCTGTGGGCAATCCTATGTATTGCAGTGTAAGTCCTTTAAATTACTTTGTGTTATCCCTGACCTGTTCTTTTCATTTAAGCATAAGCCAGAAACAACATGGAAGTACTTCCCAGGGAGAAGAAAAACTCTTGATACTGCCCATTTTTGCAGTACAATTTGCTTGGATTTTGAGGTGGTTTTTTGGTTTTGGATTGTTTTGGGGTTTTTTATTTTATTTGTATTTTTTATGCTTTATATTTCCATATACAATTCCAGGTATGATCATTTTATATTAAAAAGCTTATTTTCCATATTATTAAAAAATTACTTTCCATAACCCAGGGATGATAATTTTTAAAAATTCAAGAACATGGCTTGCATGTTAATGAAGTGCAAGTTTTATATCAAAACTGACAGCAACATTATTTGAAGTAGGATGTGTGATGGAGCTAATCAGTATATTTTCATAGTGGAGGAAGGAGAAGAGGAACTCATCAGTAGATTTTTACTGGTGATTTGCTTATTTAAGATATAGTTTACAGAGGAAAAAAAAAAAAAGAGAAAAAAACAATAGTATGGAGTTGTCTTGACCAAGTTCCTTGTGGGTAATAGTCACTCTTTTGAAAGGTCAGCACAAGACCTCCAGCTCAGAAAGTCTTGTTTTTGAAGAAGTGATTGACATAAAATTACTCTATATCTTTAAAGCAACCTACTACACCCACAGTAATAATCATATATATCAATAGACTTGTACATCACTGATGTATGACAGCATGAGGGACACAGTTAAGATTGTAAATCCAACTTCGACATTTGCATTTATGTATTCTTGAGAGTAACTTGCTCCTTCCATATCTGTAGCTTTAATGACAGAAAAAAAAATGCTGAAGACCTAATAGTACAATATTTATGTACTATTAGCTTGCTTTGATTTAAATTATTTATAGGTATTGATATAATTAGCATGAGGAAATAACTATCTTAACACACAAAAACATCTCAAAGAATAAATAAGTAAATTATTAGATATTAACACCAACCTCTGTCTCTAGTCAGGTAGCACATATAGATGTTGAATTAATAGAACTATAATTGCAAATTTATTTTGAGACACACCATACACTTAGTGATTGTGCTAATTCATCTCACCAATTTTTACAGTTCCGTCACTAGAAAATTCTATTCATTTTTGCTTTTTATCAAATCAAATTTCACTGTCTCAAAGTACATTGAAAGTAAATTAAGACATTAAGCAATAATCAGTATTGCTGAACAATTATGATTTCCAGAATTACTACTACATTCAGTTACACTTCCAAAAGTTTGATCCCTGCTTTCTAGGAGGATAAATGTGGTCATTATTTCCTCTGGAGAAGGGTGATGCAATTACGCAACACACGCTCCTCTCTATAGTTTTTGTTTTCACACTTTTAGAATGTTTTCCCCTGTTATTTAATCTCTAGAGTTATCTCATTCAATTATAAGACATAATTGATTTTAATAAGTGCTAATTGTTCTGCAAAAATTCTTCATATGCATACACATCCTTATATCCACACATGGAAGCATTCAAGCTACAGAATTTAATATCAATTCCAGGGAAATTACTTTGAGCTGCTTAACTGAAATAGCAATGATATGAAAATCCTGGGGGTTCTTGCTTACAAATATAGCAGGGAAAATAACATGTATAAGTCAGCATCACTAATATACAAGGAATGCCTTCCAAGTTCTGGGACCATAGTTAGATATATTTGGTGATTAAAATACCAGGGAAGAAAAAGGGGTGGTCAGAGGGAGGACTGGAAGGTGGAGCAGTGGGTGCCTGTAGTCTGTTTTCCCAAGAATGATTGCCTTCAAAATGGGAAGTGCCTCCAGCAAAACTGATTTCCAGGGAAGGGTTTCTCTTTGGTGGAACTTGGTGCTCTGGAGCAAGGCCTGGGACACAGTGACGTGTGGGGTTGGGGTGGCCAGGGATGGGAGCCTCCATGGCACTCATTTGGGTGGGTCCTGCAGCCACTGCTTTCTGGTGGGTAATTTGGCTCCATGCTGACTCTCTGGGGAGAGATTTTCATGGGATTTTTCCCCATGCTTTCTTTCCTTTTCTTCCACTTTTTCTGCAAGAGCAGGTTTCATGAGTCATGTTAAAAATATTTTAATACCAGGGCAATATTGATTGACCATGAAGAAACCTACTCATGATAGTCAGTATACTCCAAGTAATAATATAAGTGAATAATGTTTTACAGTCACTTTGCATCAGTCTCTTCTTCCAGGTCCAATCCATCTGTATCCAGTTAGAAAAGACTCCTCCAAGGCAAGTTATTCATGGGTTCATCCCAATTCCCCTCTTTAGATCCTGTAAACAAATCCAATCACTGGCTGTTTAACATTTTTATTGCATAAATTCCAACATGCAATAGAATATTACTGGGTACTGCTAATAATGGTGTGCATTTCAGATGTATTCTCTTTTTGTCACAAAACCCCTTAAACCATATTCTAATAACTGTGTATAAGATATAATTGGAAAGAAGCATCACATTCAACAACCAGAAGAAATATCTCTGTAGTGCTTTTTGTTGTTTCTGTTTTCATCTAAAGTAACCACCAGACAATTCAGTTCCTTCAAGGAAAAACAACCCATGTCTCCTGTGATAACCCAAACATGCAGACATGTTGATAAATAAGATACATTTACAGTCCTTTTATTACTGTATTCTATGACAATATCAAATAAACAGTATTTTGTGGAACATTACAACTTACAACACAGCTAAGCTACTGTCCAAAGATGCTGAAAAATTCCAGTATAAATACATTTTATTTTCAGCTGGCTCATGGATGATGAGGGCATCCCCACACTTTGACAATTTTCATATAATACTATGAAGAATTTCATGATTTTCCTTCATCTTACTGCTGCTGCCAGCTCAATACATCTTTTTTCTAGTAAAAATTATACAAATCTATGGTTTTTACTCTTCTCATACACCATAAATCCTCAAGATAGTTTCACACACATTAACTACAATCTTTCTTCCCCCCCACCCCTCCCTGGAGTTCAACCAGCAAATCCTCAGATATATTGCACAGAAGAGAAGCAGAACATAAGGAAACATCACTTTGGGGAGATTTGAGTAATTTCTATTTATAAATATCTACCTGTATTTCTTTCACATAAACAATAGTGAAAGACCAGGAAAAGGTTGGGTCATCAACTGGCATCTGTTTCTCTGCATGAGACATCCCAAGAGAATAATATTTACTGAGCAAGCATGAGTTACATGATGGACCATAATGTAGAGTTTTCAAATTGTCTTGGCAGCTGTTCACCTGTTGAATAGCTCTGTGACTTTTTGAGGAATTATTTGCTTGATCCTGTCAAGGCAAAAGAAAGAAGTTTGATATATACAAAAAGCCATCTATGCTTTTCTCTTTAATAATCCCCCTTCACGATATACTCATTTGTGAAGCCTGACTTTACTGATGAGAAGGGACAGGCAGATCTTTGGCCTTAAGAGTTTGTCTCTGCCTTTGTTTTAGAGGACTTTCTTTGGGTTAGATCTCTGATTTTTCCTGCTTTGCTTATCCTCAAGATATTCCCATTGCTCCCTGGGCCTCCTGGCAGCCTGGCTGCCATGAGTTTGTTGATTCCTCTGATAGAAGGGAAGCACAAGAAGCAACACCCAAAACGTGTGTGCCCCCTTCATCCCTTCCCATAGTTCCCAGTGACCAGCTCTCCAGGACACACCACTGGGGCCCTGTCCACGGGGATTAACATCCAGCCTCTGCCCAGATTGGTGCTGATGGTGGGAGGGCATGATGGAGTCTGGCCCCTTGGGGCACTGGGGAGGAAAATCCAAATGTTCTGGTAAAGCTGGAAATCCCACCAAAACTCATTTCCTTGGTGTTCTTTTTTGCTCTGCTCCTTTTTAATTTTACCACCCTTAATGTAAATTTTTATGAGAAAAGGCTGTCAAAAGATGATAATACATGCTTTCAGTGTGCCACTGCCTGCCATTTCCCCTGTTTTGCTATTACACATAGGGGTTTATTCTCATTTAAAAATTCTATTTACTGTCCTCTTATGCTTCCTTTATCTCTGAATTTAATTTTTATGCGCTTTGATTATTTGAGCAATAAAACATTCTTTGTAAGGGTCAGGGTTTTTTTGGCATAAAGAGAAGAAATATAGTTCCTTGTAGCCTATCCCACCCAGTAAGAAGTTTTCGCATGCAAGGAATAGTTACTACATTTTGAAAAACAAAAAAAGGAATGAAAAATACCCGCAGTTAATACTGCAATCCCTCAGCCAGAGGCCTATTCCAGAGTCGAGGGCTACCTGTGTTATGAACTCCACTTACAATGACTTCAAAAGGCATTCAGAACACAAAATATATTTTACTTTTTTGTGCTTAAAAAATTAATCCAAATTAAATGCAGAAGATTGAGGCAAATTTCTTACTGGAGAGAGATTTGTACTTTTGATCCATAGCCTTGAACTGAGGTGTGTGAAGTCCTCAGCATTAACAGAATTCCCAAAAGCTCGAAGATGTCATTTTGCAGGGCCATGACCCTGAGACAGATTCTGCAAAGAACTTTATGAAATACACCAAAAAGCTTTTCTTCTGTCCCTAAATTGTGTTGTGGATCCAAACCTGTTCCTAAATTAGGTATATACATCTGATGACTTAAAGCACACAATCTGCATGTGGAAGAGACTAAAAAATTATGTTTCTAATTTTGACAAATAGTTATGTTTTGTTCTCTCTTCCAGGAGTTAGGACATACTATTGCTCTTTGTTTCTAGCAAGTAACTGAAGTATTATTAAGATTTTCTTTCCATTTTCTTAGAAATCCCCAGGGTCTATAGTTTTCTTTGCGGAAACAGTTGCCATTAAATATGCTGTATGTCAATGCAGCAGTGAGGTGGTTAATTTTGACTGAATATTATGCTATATAACCACTTGGCATTTAACTTGAAAAATGACTTTCTGCTTCACCTGTCAGCAGCCCAGTTCTCATCAAATAAGTGAGTGAGAAAAATTTTTAAATTTCAATTTCCTGATGCTATTAGACACTACTTCTTCCATACTTAAACAGTTTAGCAGTGCATGTACATGTTTTGGTATTCATGCCATGCATCACACTACATGCTATTACAATAGCTTTTTTGTTTAAAGGGTAAAGAGATGCATGGATCTTTATCTTGGGGTTAGGAAAATGTATTGCAGGAACATGGCCAATCAGGTTTCTGAATAACTTTGTAACATAGTACCATAACCCTGATGCAGTGCAAGGAATTTAAAATACTAGGTGCCTATGACTCCATGGAAAGAAAGCATTCTAGATGGAGACACCAGCACAGCAATCCTGCACTACACTTCCTCAGAAAACTGGTGCCTTGTGGAGTATTTGTCTATTTTATTCTTTCAGCTGCCAGACACATAATTCTGATAAATTATGAAAAATATTTTTTTTTATTTTCAGTATATTTTAGAGATTTAAACCATTGTAATTTTACATTAATGATGAATTTTCTTTGTTTCTATTTCAAATACAAGATCAGTTGTCACTGATGGCTAGTATATCCCCAAACAGTAAGTATACTACATTCACAGAGGGAAGACGTGTATAAGATTTCCCCATTTCATTTTCATTTCTTATACTACTTCACACAGTTTTCACTTTACCACTAGTAAATATGGAGACGCTAAGGTGGAAAAATGCATCACCTCTGCTGTATTTCCCTTTAATTTTTTGTATTATTTTGTATTGCACGTTACAATATGTGTAAATCCATAGTTGATAGTCACAAACATCCTTTTAAATAATAGTTCAGTGTAGATATGAACTGATATCACTAAACTCATTATTATTTGTTTATTCATTTGATTAGTCTTGACAATTGACGCAGTCTAGTGGATTACAGAACAGTATGGATGGCAGCATTTACTGTCTTAAAAATAAGTATACAGCAGACAGGTGGTACTTAGGGATCCAGGGGTGAAAATTACCTGCTGATGTTTTGAGTCATCCTTGTAGCAGGGGGGGGAAGGCAGTGCAGTGGTAAATTCTATTATTTTTAAGAAAGTACCAAGTTATGAATTGGATTAATCTGTCTAGTATTTGGATTTTATTGTAGTGTAACTTTGCTAAAATGAAGAAAGTTTCATCAGCTTGAATATAAAACACAATCACGAATCAGGCCCAACATTAAAAGAACTGCACACCCACCAGGTGTTTTGTAAGTATCTCTATTCCTGGTAACACTCTTCAGGGGTTTTAGTCTTCAAAAATATGTGATTTCCCAGCTTGCAGCAGATCTTCTGAAGCTGTGGAGGAGAGCAGCCCTAGCACTTGCCTCTGCTTGGAGCACTATGGGGTTCGTCTGCCTTGGTGCATGTTTGTAGGCACAAAACCACGTCTGTGAGAGAGTACAGTCTCCTGAAATTTGGATATAAATTTGTAAGAAGGCAAGGTTGTATGCAGGTGAGAATATTAAATATACCTTGTCCCATGCGGAAATAAGTATGGCGGTTTAGTGACAGTGACAATAGAAATACCATGCCCTTAGGGTTGATTACAGTTATGCTCTCAAATTTACAGGAATTACTATTTAATGAAACAGCAGTAGACACTTCTAACCTGTGAGTAAATTAGTATACTGCTTGTATAATGTTGGGTAGTTATTAACTTGATGGCATTGCCCTGTATTTACTTTGTGGTCATTGAGCACAGAGGCTTTGCCCTTCTTCCCCATCCCTGCCAGCACGGGGGGTGGAGTGCAGAATGTCCCCTTTGGTGGCCTGATTTTTCCCCACAGAAATATCTGCTCTGCTTTCCTAGACTGAGAAATGTGGAAACTCATCAGTAGTTGTGGCATTCTCTGTCTAAAAAAGAGCGTGTTTTACTATGCTGGTAGAAATGAGATTTTTTTTTCCCTTCTATTTATAAATATACACACACATTAGGGTCATGTTTTATATGGCCTGCACATGAGCATAGTGGGGATCTTGCAGGACTCCACATCCTATGGACAATTGCTTGTGCTGCTGGCTATGACTGAATATCATATCCACGTGGTAATTTGTGTTCTTAAAATCTCAAGTACAAGCTCTACAACCAGCCCCCTCAGAAGATCATCTGTCTCAAAACAGTGTGTGGGTTGAAAGTTGCATCTTCCAGTGTCAGCTGGATGCCCCAAGGCTGACAGGAGTACTGAGGCTGTGAAACCATTGATGATGGCTTGTGTAGTCCCTGTTCAGCCCATGCACAAGTGAAGGTCTGTGAGAGCNTTGTGAAACCATTGATGGTGGCTTGTGTAGCACAAGTGAAGGTCTGTGAGAGCTGGACACTGCTTGTTTCCCAAGAGCTTACAGGAGTCATTTGGCAGTGAGCAAAGGGGAGAGCAAAAGTAACGAGGAAAGATGTATCAGTTGTCTTCCAATCAGTCCCAGGGTCAGGGCAGAGTAGGAGTGGTATAGGCAGAACAGCGAGAACAAAAAGTTAAAGCAGCAAAGTACAAAATTCATGGAGCTATCCCAGGTGAAATCTTTGACCATGGAGAAGTGTCAATATGGTGTTGCACCCATGCCAAGCAGCTCTTCTGGGAGGTGGCTTCATTAACACTGGCTTTGCACTGCCCAAGGCACGGCACACGGACACTGCCCTTCCTTCCCAGGGACTACGAGCTTACCAAAATAACGTTCCGTGTGCCAACATGTCCTGCAGAGGCCTGTGGAGGGATGATAATGGCTGTAAGACTTGTCAAAGTCTAATTAGCTGCTTACAGAAGAGAGATTTCAATTTTTTTGGCCAAATCTTTTTTGTTTGGAGAGATCCCAAACCCTTGCTTCCTGGGAGCTTGCCTTAGCTGTTAAATCCGCAAAGGGCTGCTCCATGGGATGACAGATTTTATTTTTAATTTTTTTTTCAATAATATTCTGCTTTACAATGGGATTTTTTTTCCCAAGGTTAAATAAATGATAATTAGAATTGAGGATGTTTTAACCCAACGGGTTGTATGGGATGTTTCCTCACTGACCTCCCTCCTGGCAGCACCAAGGGGACTAAGTTCATATATCACAGCAGAAAGCTTACTAGTCCCCTTGAAGCATTATGAAAATTGCTGTGCACAGCTGTTTTGTTTCTGAAAGACAAATTCTGTGCAAAAGGTAAGAGACAACAGGTGAACAGACATGGTGCTATTGTGGCAGTGCAGGTCCATACATCAGTTTCTATACACTTGGTGAGAACATCAGACAAGTGTCAGTCCTGTCTCCTCCTGCCCTTCAGCCACAGATAAAGAAATTCAGACAGAGAAGTGCACAAATATCCTTATGCAAAACCTAGGCACTCTGGGCTGGCTTTGAGATTCATTAGTCCCATATGCTCATTCTTTGAAGCCACAAGACTGGCACTTCCCACTCCAACTCCTGTTGATGGCTGAAGTCCCAGAGCTCTTCACTCTTCAGGTGAACACCAGCCTCAGGGTCGAGACCTCCAGACCTGATATGTGTGGGGTTGGTTCATGTGGGAACCTGGGACAAGTCTGTCCTGCAGGGTTCATGATCAAAATCTAACTGATCTAGCTTCACAAAGTTTCAGCTGGAAGGAAAATGGTTACAAGTGCTCTGATTCCCTCTCAGTGCAATAAAATAGGGAGAAAGAGCAAATCTCCTAATTCTGTTGTCATCCGTTAACATCTCATCCTTCACACATTTCTTTAATCATTGGAGAGTATTTGCAAATATTTAAAAATGCTTTCCCTTCCTTCAGGAATTTTTATATTGGGTTTTATAGAAGGTTTATAATAGAGCAAATAACAGTTTGGATGAAATTCTGGGAATTCTTCTACAGTGTGCTTCTGCATGATAATCATTATGAGATTGCTTCCCCACTGCTTGCTTAATGCAGCTGTCCAAGTTTTGTATTTACTGGGAATCCAATTTGTTTTAAGAAATTAACAAAACAAATACTTAAGTACTGTGCTGAACCTATCGTAAAGTTTTTATTCATTTTGGTGGGAAGAAAAAAAGCATTATAGTGCTTATGGAACAGCCTTTGAAGCCACATTTATGAAATTGAATTCCTACCAAAATAATTTGCTCATGTTAATACAGATGTCGTATGGCATCAAAACAATTATTCTATTGGTTTTGTCTCCAAATTGTGTCAAACTTTGCTGTGGCAGTGGGCTAATATCTGCTCAGAGAGGCAGGCTGACTGCCTGGTTTATGGCAACACTGTCCCTGATCTGCAGAGATGCTGAAGGGAACTGCGTGGTCCTTGGATGCAGTAGCAATATTTATGCTCCTCAGAGGAAGGAGTGCCATGGCACTCACAGACACTGCTGCCCAGTCCTACTGTCCTTTCTGTAGCCCACTGCATGAGATAATTTCTGTGCTCTTCAGGGCAGGCACTGTTTGTTAATCCCTGTGAACTCACTCACTGTGGCATCACTTCTCTGAATGTCCTTTGCTTTAAAAGCACAGGGGAAAAAACAGGTCTTTGTGGTCACAGGAGCACTGTGCATCTCGTACTGGGCTTTCCAGCTCATTTCTCTCTCAGTACAGCCTCTGGAAAACTTCTTTCCTCCCTCTTAGTGATGACTATAACTCTGCAGCAGGTCCTGGCGACTTGCTGTGCTGGGGGTCATTGCAATCCACCTCTTCAACCCCAGGACCTGCTCTGCCAGGGACTGGCTCTGCTCTCTACCTCCCTTCGCTTAAAACTGTGCTCATTTGGGTCTTTGTGCTCATGTGCACTTACAGAATCAGTTTCCCCCCAGAACAGTCTGTCTTTTGCTACCAAATTCTGGGCTCTCTCTTCAGGATAACTGATACGATCAGCTACACCTGTTTTTCCCAGATATCTGCTGGCATTTTTAAAAATGCCACATGTAGCTCTGCTCCTGCCAGCATGGGTAATGGGTATGGAATGGGAAACACAGGAGCATCTGAGAAGTTTGTTGGTTGTTGTTGTTTCAGTGTAGGGTTTTGTTGGTGTTTTTTTTAAAGGAGAAAAAAACCCAAACAATTTCCTAATTGCAAAAATTCGGTTCAAAGGTAATACCTCATACCAACTCTCACCTGTTTTAGGGTGGAGAGAAGATCCTGGATCTTGCAGCACTCAGTGCCATGGTATGAGCCTGATAAACCTGGCAGTGCCAAGCTCATACCCAGCATGTTCTGTTTGTCTGTGCTTGACAGCCCATATTTTTTATTTCACTTTTAAAAGTCTTTGGGGTTAAAAATAAAACAAACCATCAAAAAACCCACAAACACCCAAACCAAACCAAACCAACAAACAAAAACAGGAAACAAAAAACAAAACAAACAAAAAAATCCCCTCAACATGTTGCTCAACACCTGATCTTAAACTTTGTATCCTTGCTTCCTTATGGCTATCCCTGATCTTGATCAGGCAACCAGACCAGTATCTACACACTGAACTCCATTTTTAGGAGGGCAAATAATAACCTGTGAGGCAGGAATGAGCAATGAGTGGTTCTGACGACTCCTTTAATTCTCCTCACATTCTTCTGAGAGAGTAGTTACTCTGTGGCTTCAGAATATGAGCCGTGTGCCAGTGAAATCATTGGGCGTGTCGTGCAGCCCTTATAACACCCCACAGTCAGCACAGGTGGGTGGAGTTCACAGGGAGAGGATGTGGATGCAAAAGTTTTGGGCACCAGTTGTTTAAATCTGCGGTGGCAGAGAGTGTCATTCTCTTAAGGAGAGTAAGGACATTAAACTACTGATTCGGTTTCGCCTTTTGTGGAGAAGGGGAGTTTGGAGGGCTTTTTTTTATTTGCTTCTCACTGCGCAGGGCAGAGGAGCATGTCCTGGACTCAGCCAGGCCTCTGAGCCTCCCCAGAAACGTAGCAGGGTTACGCTTCTGGCAGAAGGTTTTTCTTCTTATTATTTAGTTTTTTTCTTTTTTTACCCTCTCAGCGATGCAAACTGCAATAGGCTTTCCAGCTGCTTGTTGTTTCACAGCTAGAAAATCTTCACTGGGCAGTGAAAGGACAAAGCAAGATATTTGGCAATGAGATGTCTTGCTGGTTTCTGAATCTGGGGCTTTAAAATCTTTCCTAGTCTGGGAGTCAAGTGTCTGAATAAAAATAGTCAAATTTCAAATAATTTCCCTATTACAACAAATAATTCTGTGTTATAAGATCACAACTCAGAGTGAAAGAGCAAAACACACTTTGCTTTAATCCACAGCACAGCTTGCCTTACTCCAAACTGATTTCAGTCACAAGGACTCTAACTGTAGAGGTCTATAAATACCTATGACTTCAAGATCAATCTGATTGTTTTTATGTTAGATTAGACCAAATTGCTTATACATGTCAGCCATGTAAGTGTTGTCAGAGTTTGGTCCCTCTCCTTGGAGAAATGAGCAGTACTAAAGTTTCCTCCCCTTGCCTCTGACAGCCCTGTGATCCTCCCCTCTGTAGGGATGCTTAATAACTCTCTTGCTACATTGTGTGTTGGATGCTAACAGCAGGAAGCATTATTTTAGAAGATTTAAATTAGCAGATTTTATTTACCACACCAGTATTCTCACGAGGCATCTCACTTCTATCTAAAAGGGTTTTAAATTATCAGCTTTTATTTATCACAATGGTATGCTCCTGATTTATCACACTTTCCTGTGTCTTATTTACTGAGACCAATATGGCATAAAAATAGCTGTGTAATATAGAGAACTCAGAAACACTCATGAGTTTTCTGAAAGCAGAGGAAAATTGAAAACAGTTGAAAATATCAAAGAAATGTTAACTGATACAACTTTTGAATCTACTTTTGACTGTGTATGATATTGGAAGCAATCAGGACAAGAGTCCCTAATTTAACAGCTTTTCCAGTGCTTAGGAAAGCAGGGTTTGAATTAAAGTCTAAAATCTAAAGCTACTGCAGCTGTCTAAGGCTCTAAGCTAAAGCCACACCAGTTGCAAGACAAACTGGTAGGAGCTTTTTTGGGTTTTTTGTCTTTCAGTGGACTGTTGTCTACTTTCAGATGTCATCTCAGCTAAATCCCTGTGTAAAAAACATTTAGGAGTATCTCATTTTGGTTTTTTCATCTTTCCAACTGCTTCACTTTTTTTTTGACTTACAGAAACATCAAAAGGAATTCAGGCTCATTTGGTCATAGTCTGGGCATCACATTTTTATAGGAACAAAGAAAGATGTGGTGTGCCCTTCACACATGCTCATATTAAAAATTTATCAGGGAAGTTTCAATATCTTTCAATTATTAGGCAGATTTTAAGGCTCTTATAAGTTGTACAGTAATAGTAAATGCCAGCTGATATTTTTACAGAAATATTCCAAATAAAAATACTGTTTGATTGCAAGGGGGGAGCAGAACCTCCAGGAACATATCTTCATTTTTGGTAGTTTAGTCCACAGTAACAAAAACCACATTGTACCAATCAGATATTTAATGAGCCTCTAACTCCATTTCTACCTTATCCCAAAGGTATAGCAAATAGTGCTGCTTTTTTAAAATATCAAGAAAACATCATTTGCTCTAAAATGTCCCTAAAAGCAGGTCTAAATTGCCAATAAAGGCTAGGTAATTGTATCAGCATGGATCAGAAAGCATTTCTCAGAACTGATGAAATAGTTTGCGGTATTGCAGAACCTGAATGATGCTCTCTGTACATTACACTGGAAATATCAGAGACTGGTCTCAGTTTAATTTGCTCACTACTATGTATTTTGGATTCTCAGGAAATATTTCTCGCTAATGTCATTCTGTGTTTCTTTAAATGTAATTTGTTGGGGAAAAGTCAGACGATTTCTGCAATCTAGGGTTCACTTGGCACTTGTTTGTTTTCTGATTATGGAATACTATTTGTCCAAGAAAATGGCATGTTTGAAAGTTCTCAAATCCTGTATTCCTTGTTGTATTCAAGATTTTAAACATTTCAAATTTGAAAAATAATAATTTGCAAGATTGTTGCCCAGCTTATCAGCTCTCTCTCAGTAGTTATACAATCATTTGACAACCAAACACACATACAGTATAAATATTTAAGAAAAAGTAAATTCCATTAAGCTGCAGTGTGATAGATGCAGTAGTAGGTACTTATCTTTGAAATATTAAACTCTAGACATTTATATCCGTACAAAAAAGAGTTTCCTGCCATTTGATGAGAATTATGTGCCTGGCACTAATAAAATATTAAACTCCAATTTAAAAGATAAGTATCTTACCCACTTTTTTCATAATAAAACATTTTACAGTGCATATGAGAGCTAATATGCATCAGAATTTCCATACAATACTGTATTTACAAACTTTCATAAAAGTTTTGTGTCTGCATTTATTAGTTGCTGGCTCTATTTAAGCACTTATTATTTCATATAATGACATTGTGTGTTTCAATAATGCATGATAGAAGGTGTACAAACAGGCTTTATTTTTTGTAGTGGAGTTTTCTTTTGTTACAGGCGGCTGCTGCTAGTTAATTAAATGTAGATAGCCCCTGAAAATTGCATTATCCTTTTCTGTCCCTATTATATAAATTAATGTCAAACTGATGCAATGTTTCATGTTTAAAATAATAGATACATGTGTTAAAAATTATAGCCTGCAGTTTTCTTGTTTGACAATGCATTATTTCCAACGAGAAATGTCAGTTTCTAACCTTCTGTCAAGAATATTTTGCAAAGGGCAGTAAACATTGAGTGTTAGTTACCAAGTATAGTGTCTTTTGAAACTTTTACAATAGTGTTTGTGGAGGAAAAGACATAATGTAGAGAGTTTCTGTTTCAAAAATAATCTCATAAAATGAAATGATCAACAGATGGTTACCACTAAAAGGAGATGTTCCTTTCACTGAAGAAAAGTCACCTTTTCCAGCAGATGAATGTCAGTGTTACCCACTCCATTTTCAGCAAGTGGCTCATTTTGC
This sequence comes from Calyptomena viridis, assembly GCA_013390005.1. NCBI lineage: Eukaryota > Metazoa > Chordata > Aves > Passeriformes > Eurylaimidae > Calyptomena > Calyptomena viridis. The sequence goes on from WEIV01023085.1 coordinate 423,034, forward strand.
TTTTTCTTTTCCTTTATATAAGGGTGTGTTACATTCACTTTTTTTTTTGGACTGTCAGGTATCATGCCATAAAGTCACCTGAAAGCTGCAAAAGCATTAATGTGTTTGTCAGTGTCCTGTCAAACTCTACGATCTCCCGGCTTTGCTTCTCTACCTTAATTGACCAGTATGATATTGACTTCATTAAAAGAAGCTGTGCACTTAGGGTGTTTTTTCCTGTTCTCATAATTATCCTTTTTTACAATTTACAAAAATATTTCATTAGCGTCTTTGTAGTACAGCTTTTTGTATTGTGATCAATGTCAGTAGACAACTGCCTTTTTTTAATTACTGAACTGGGTGATTAGAGTTAATAAGCTATGAGATGTAAATACTGCCATTTCAAATAAACAAGAAAGCACTTAGAAACCAAAACAAAGCCTTTCACTGAACTCAGGCACAACATCCTCTGAGAGATATGCAGTACAAGTGATTCAGTATAGTACTTACTGTAAAGAAGGATGCACCTTGTTACTTTATAAACAGCAAGATCCAGCAGGAGGTTTTCAGGCTTTGAGATATTCTTTTAAAAGGTGCAGCTTAAAAACTACCATATTTTCAGATCACAAAGGTCTTGTATTTATATTTTCTACTTTACAACAGAAGAGACAGTTGTGCTCTCATAAAAATACTTTATAAACGAAAGCTTTGGTTTTCACTTTTCTCCTGTAAAGGACACTTCCCCTGCTCTCAAAGGCAGCCAGTTTCCACAGGGCCATCAACTGGTGCTGTTACAAAGCAAAAAAACCTTTCTTTGTATATGCAGTCTATAACATTTAAGATATGCAATATAAACTTGTTGTTTGGGTTAAGAACTAATACTGTTTTTTAGTACAGGAGATACATGTCACTATAATAAGGAAATTTCCTTCCACCTTACGGATCTCATATTTCTTGCTACAAGTTCTGTCCACACAGATGGCAAGATGTATATACATATCCACTTTCTAATAACTTTATTTTTAAGTAGGTTATATATATTGAGTAAAAGTTACTCGTAAGAGGTATGCATTTTTGTAGTATCAGATGAACTTTTCATTAATATCCTCACATGCCTATTTTTACTCTTTTCAGAAGGTCTATTAACATTGCAGTGTTTTATAAACTCTCTAATAATAAAAAAACCTGTTATGATCACAAAGCTGGGGAAATGGTGCCTAACTGCAGCCAGGAGAAACTACAGTTAATATCTTTTGTCAAACAAAAAAAATTTGCCAGATGATATCCTAAAATCCTATCCTTAAATCGTTTCTCCTACAAATTACTGTAAACAGTTATATTCAAGAGTCCATCCTAAAAAAAAGGTTAAAAAACACCCCAACAATTAGCTAAATCCGTGTTAGCAGGATCAGGATTTACTTAGTTTTTTCATGGAGGTCTGTGTGATCACTTTTACACCAGTCTCTAGCAGCACAATATTTCGAGGGCAGCGTGCACGGGCTGTGTGATTCCATTAGCGCGGCTGCCCAGCGCTATTACAAGGTTACGTGGCTGCTGCCCCCGGCACTCCTCGCACCCGCAGTGCAGTGGCACAAGGACCTTCCCCTTCCCTACGGCCTCAGGATGGGGTGTGGGGGTCCCCAGGAGCTGGGCCCCCCCTCTGCCCCCGGGGCTGTGCGTGGCTGTGGTGCTGGTGCTGCCCCAGGTGGGCTTTCGTGGGTCCCTCCAGGGACAGCGGCTTCGGATCTCAAGGGCTGCAGCTTCGCTCTTGCAGTTGGGAATTTTTAAATCTTTCTGCAGTGAGAGATTTCAAGTCAAATGTGTTTCTGCACACTTTTCCCGAGAAGGCAGATTTACATATGCATTAGGTTCATTTTATCGGAATATACACACAGCAATGACACATCTCATTGACAATGTGCTGTCTGATGGATAACTCCATACAAAACACATATTTGAAAGGAAAATAGGAGGAGGAATAGGATTAAGAGTCTGTACATAAGTGACATCATGTTTTCTGAAGAAGAACTGCAGGAATGTCTTGCCCTACTTCAAATTTTTTGATTATTCAAAGATCCAACAAGTGTTTTGCAAGAAACTCATTGCTGTACGTCATCAACAGACAGAAACTACTAGGACCAAGCTTGTCCATACATGAGATCATTATATGCTTTATTTAATAATTAAAATACTGGAGGGAAGTGGGAGGCAGGGTGAAGTGCCCCGAATTTTGCCTGTTCCTGCAAACTCTTATTTTCAGTGCTATGTGGCACTAATTCCGTGTCCAGGCAGCACAGCATTGTGGTTTTGTCTTTCAAAGGTGGGCTGCAGTTTTTATATATTGTGGGTTTAATTGTGTCTTGAGACACAGTTAACAGCTGGCAGAGCTTTGGTCAGTTGCCACTTGTCAGCCTTATAGGATGTCAGTGACTAAGAGGTGTGGAAGATTTTAGATGCCAAAGTGTATGTTCTTCCATTCCTGCAAGAGGAATGTCCATATACTGCCAGTCATCCTTCTTGCTGCACTGCACAGGTTTTTTCCTACTTTCCTTCTTTTCTCCCTTTCTGTTCAATGATTGCAAGGATTTTTAATAATTTAAAATATATGCAGCTCTGACCCAAGTTAGATAGTTACTTTTCTAGGTCCGTGGAAAAAAAAACAGAATACTTAATTAAAAAGGAAAAGTATATATATAGAGTGCAGTGGTGTTTCTACGGAAAGATGCATTGCTTCTGGGATTTACCACCATCACAAGGATGGATAGGGCAGCAACACCTCCAAAGCATAGAGCTGCAACCTTGAAAAGTTGTGGCATTGAGCTCAGTAACCTTCTCAGGTTTTTCTCTATGTCTGACCAGGGTGACTGTGATGTCTGACCACCTATGATGGTCTCTTGTTTATTTTTCTGCTGAAGGGAGATGCTACCCATCCTTGCCAAGTCTACAAGGTAAAAATTTCTGATTAATTTCATGTAGATCACTGATCTCTGCTTTGTGGTAACAGTGTTTTCTGTGGAGATAATATTGGTCACACTCAGGTCTGCGATTGCACCCACTGAACATAACCTGAGCTACACCTTCACTCCTCATTCCTGCTGGCCAAAAGTGGAAGCTTGCACAGAAGTTCACTCCAACACAACTTTACCTTGGGAGTGAAAAATGCTAGTATTCTGTCTTGGCTTGTTCATTTAATGTCTCGGTGAGATAGTACATATCTTTGAATTCCTACCTCAGATTTCCCCTCTATAAAATGGGACAATAGTACTGTCTCTGTGCTTTTCAAGGAGAGTCTTCAAAGGATCTGTTAATAAATGTCAGTGATGTACTTTAGAGATCATCTAAGGAGTATCCTGTGGGAGTATACTATGAATTACTGTCTCTTTCTGACCCACTCTCTAGTACACATTCATACCCCTGAAGTCCCTTAGAAATAAGGTTTAAAATTACACTGGTTTATGAAAAGGTAAGCACTTAGGCACCCAGCCACCTATATATATGTAGGTATTACTTTTAGTCTATATATATACATGTATGTGGTGACCTGTCTTTAATGGGAAAGTTAGCTAGTTGTATAATAAGCAGGAATATTTTATCAATTATAAACCCAACTTTTACAAAAATAGGAACCTTCATCCCCACTCACCGCTTCAGGATGGGGCTCAGCACTGTCCACAGCCTGCCTCCAAAGACGAGCTCTAATTTCATATTTGTCATCAATGGTTAGTTGGAAGTGTTTAGCACCTCTCCAGATCAGCTGTGTAGGTGCCTATGTTTTGGTTTACGTGAAGAACAGAGCATTTTCATTTGAATCCTTTTTTATATTTTTTTGCATGAAAAAAAGAGAATCAGCAATGCTAAAATATTGTTAAATTTGTCTTGGCTGAACTAGATTGTTCACATAGAATAAGAAAGGTAACAAAAACATCCAGAAAATTTCTTCGTGTTTCACCCCTGTGTTTTCCAACCGTGTCATTTCACTGTCTTCATTCAGTGTTTCATCTAGACATTTTCAAAACAAATAATGTTGTTTTATTTCGTTTGACTTTGTTCTGAATCTTCCTTCTATGTTTGTTGTTTATTTATTTTTTTACTGTTAAGCTAAATGAAAAAATGGTTCTGTATAGACCTGACCTGTGACACCTCAAGGCTTCTCAGCCACATATGCATAAGCTAAATGTTGCTGGGTAAGGATGCCAGCTCAGGTGGTAAGCCTGGGTCAAACCACTCCCAGGAAAGGTAGGGAATAGGGAAGGAGAGATCCTTGAAGAGGGAGGCCAGCAGCATGGGCTGCCCTTCCAGCATTTGGGGATGGGGAAGGCAAGGCTGATGGTGGGACCATAAAACCTGGGATGCTGGAATGGCACCACCATTCATTGACACCTGGACTTTTGTGCTACAGCTTGGAGGGGAAAAAGAAATTATTTCTATGCCTCTTGTAAGATACAGCCTTGATTTATAGGTGGTGTTATTATCTATCTTCATTTGGAATACATTTTTAACAGCCTGTCTCCCTGTAGCTTATAGGCAGTACTCCAGGGAGAGCCTCCTCCTCCTTATTGTGTGTTTCAGTTCTGGAAAACAGAAATGGTTCATAGAAGGAATCACAATCTCATGAGCTATAGGAAAGTCTAAGGGTAAATACTTAATTTTTGCTTGTTTGAGATACTTGCACATGACAGGTTGACCTTGCTGACCTGGCTTTTACAGGACATCAGTTAGGCATTTATGAATGCTCTTGTCTTGGAGAAGGTGTCAAAATGATTGTAGACCATTGAAGACAGTCTAATATACCTTGAGGTTAACTCACACACTGGTGATGAGTATCAGGATTTCCATAGTTGTTTGGCAAGTATTCTCTCTATTTATGTAGCCAACCATTGATATTCATAGCATAAAACCTGGTTATTCAGCTAAAACCTCTGTGTAATCAATCAGTGATACAGTCTCTCAAATGTCTCAGTCAGTCTGTATTCATTACTATGTTGGTTTTTTTCATTTGGAGATGTTTGGGATGACTCAATTTCTCTAATCTTCTAGCATTCCCTGTGTCTTTACAGGGGAATTTGTAATTGTTGAATTATTCTTGGCCATCCTTCATTTGGAATTTATGTTGTAATTTCAGCAAAAGCCAGACCTTCTATGGCAGTTTTCATCTTTTTCAAGGCTGCTTCTATTTCTTGAAATGCTGGAGGGTTTCCAATTATTCCTTCTGGTCGCTTTGGATGTGAATTGTAACAGATCATCCCAGAGTCGTGGTTCAACATTGTTAAGCTTATCAATATAAATATAATGTTAAACCCTTTTTAGATAATTGGGGGCTAGGTGTGAAAATGTGACCATTTTATGCATAAATTGGTCCTACACTTCTCTTTTTTTCCTTATCAGAAAGAATCTCATCATGAACAGGTTTCAGACTGTTCCTTGTCAGGGCTTCTTCTATACCTGTTAACGGTTGATTAGGTTGTTATATCACATTTCAATACCTGCTTAACCTGATGCCAGTCAACTATGCAAACAAAATTCATTAAGGCAAACAGAAGTCTCTGAGCTGGAATTGTAAGGCAAAAAAGAAAAAAAAGGGGTTGATACATCAGCTTCTACTGTACGAAAAAATGAAGCCTTATAAATCCATATATTGGAAGAGCACTGGATCATAAGTAAAACTGAAAATGAAGAGTGAGGTAACAAGCACAGGAGCCTTTATACCCACCCTTTTAAACCTGCTAGTGTGTAAGTCTCTCTGCCAGGACATGGGCATGCTGGAGGGCAGTTTCAGGGGGCAGCTGAATATATGGCCTTACTGGTTTATGTCCCGTTTCCAGTTGGTATTTGCCATAGCATTTCTCAAAGTAGTTTGTCTTTTTCACTGTGCTTATTATGTTCATAGGAGGCTCGTTTGTAGCCTATCATTATGATGAAGTGAAGTTTAAAATTACATTTGGAGCCTGCTTAAGGACCATCATGTAGGTCCAGGGAGAGGGCTTATCCAGGCTGCTCAGACCCGGCTCAGCCCAGGCGCTCCATTAGTCATGCTGACCAAAGCATCTCGTCAGGAGAGCTTGGATGGGCAAGGGAAGGACTGCAGTCCCTGCTGTGGTGCCCATTGTGTGCAGGGACACAAAATACACCAGAGTGAACAGTCAGAGAGAGATTTACCTTGTAAATTATTCTTTCAGAAATATCATGAATAGGAGGGTTGAAGCAGGAAAATTCATTAGTGAGAGTACCTAGAGCAAGGCAAGCACATTGGGAAACTTTTCATACTCATCCAGTGCCTGCTTTGGATTTATGACTTGAGATGTGTGAATGCTTGCAAAAGAAAAAATGTGGTTTATTTTGGTAATGTCTAGTCTCCTGATTTAATAGGTAGAAAGAATGCCATCTTAGTATTAACTCTAACAAAAACTGGATTGTGAAAGAGAGGGTGTTCCTACTTACTAAGTATGCAAATCCACATGGGAAGACTAGAATTGCTACCTCTTACAGCAGTATCACAACAGTAACTTTTCACTTGTTGGGATACCCCTTCCCTTTCTACCTTTGAAGAAAAAGGAACTGGGATTAAATTTGTCTTGATTCTGAAACATCTAGAGAAAAATATCAAATAAACCATATTCTCAAACAGTTCCTGTTCATTCAGAATTTTTCTGCTAAGAGCTTAGTACGTTTTAATGAATTGCGCTGAACGGCATCATTACCTGCTCCCTAATACTGGTCCTTTTGGGTCAAGAAAGAGGATCGTTTGGAAATAAAATTTCTACCAAATATGTTTTGGTGATTGTGGTAAAATTCAGGAGGACTAAGTTTGTTTGCATAGCTTTATTTGTATAAATTATCTCATGCCTAAGCAGTTTCAGCATCACCCCTGTGCATGTTGCATACATGCCTGACCCCAGGGGCTCAGTTTCAAAGTCAGGATTTCATACTGGGGTTGATATGTGGCCACATAGTTTAAGAAAACAGAAAATCTGGTGGTATGCATTTAATAGCAATATAAAAATAAAACCCAATAAAAATAATGAGAATTATATTTCTATTGGGAGAACATTAAAGTCATAATGGTGCAAATGGGCTTTGGATAATTGATAATACTGATGCAGAAAATTATTTTCAGTTCCCCCTCCTTTGCAGCAAAATACAGCTGCATTTAAAGAGCAGGAAAAAGAACTTTGTTGTTTGGGGAGGGGGGGGTTCTGTTGGCAAACAATAACAGGGCTTTGACCAGCATCTCTTAGTAAACCTGAAAGCCACATTGAAAATGAATGTGTGAGTTTGCTGTGTTAGCATCTAGAGCAGAAGCAAGTTCCACCTTGGGAACCGTGGAATGGTGGAAGGATGTCACCTCTTGGCTACAACCTTGCTGATCACTGCAAACCCGAGTAAAGGTTAATTATCCTTAATCTGTGGTTTTACTGAACCAGTGTCTTCCTGCTGCTGCTGCAGTTCTGCTGCAGCTGTGGAGCAGGAGGCAGCTCCCTCAGCCAATTTGCATTGAGTCTTACTGCAGTTGCCTTCCTTGGCAACACACAGCATGGAGATTGGGGGAACAGGAGAAGGTGGTTGTCCCATTTCTCTCCTGCCACCACCATAAGTAATGGGATTTCATCTAGTGCTGCAGCAGCAACTTGTAAAGGCTCTGCAGTAGGGAGGAGTAAAGGATGCTCTGGTCCTCTGTGTTATTTGAAGTCACTGGTCTTACTCCATCTTTACTGAGCTTATTAACCCATCTAGATCCAGTCCCCACCCCAAATTAATGAGGATTTGCCATGTAAGCCATCTTGAGGCATCTTCATTGACAAAGCAAAATCGTCTCTTTGGGCTTGCAGATGGTGAGGTAGATGTCCATGGTTTTGTCCTAGTTAGACATATATGAGACCCATCCTGTTGCACAACTTCCCTGTCGTCTGTTGTCTTCATCTTAAAGCACAAAAATGCAAAGTAGCATATTGAACTAATGAAAGAATATTTTGAAGTTTACTTTTTGAGAAAAGAATATTTTTGCATTCTCAGAGTAAGCATAGACTGAAGTGGGCGAGCATCTACATAGCCATGGAGTAATGGAAAACGAGAGCAGGTGGTAGAAGTGCCAAAGCAAAATATATTCTAGAAACAAAATGATCAAGAAAGAAATTTCATCCAGGCCAGCTGGACTGGCCAGCTAGTCAGTCTGTAAGAGACAATGGTCTTCTGTTCAAGAGCTCGTCAGACTATATTTAATGCAGTAGTTTTTTAGATGAAGTCTCTAAATATTCTGTTTTTCCAGCAAAGCAAAGGGAAGCAATAAGTCATTATAGCTCAAATTTAAAACATAGACTTTGACTCAAAAAAAAATAATCTATGTTTGTTTCTAGTACTGGAACAGAAATCTTGTAATTTGTTTTAACACTTGTTTAGTCTTTCTGTGCTTTGGATTCCTCAACCTATATAAAGGGTACTTCTATTTAGTTGTCTGGATTGTTGCGTGAATGATTGTTGCACTGAAACTTAGATAATGTAATGTTTATAAAGTATTTTCAGATCATTGAGTAGTAGACAATTTGGAAACCTTCTATTGTACTGAATCTTAACTAAATCTCTAGTTCCTGTCAAAGAATGTCTCTTCATATTTTAAACAAGATAGTGTTTGTGGGTTTGTGCTTATGAATCAGTCTGTATTAGGTTGCTTTTATAATTGAACAAGGTAAATAAAAGATTGGAAATATGTTACTGAGGCATACCACCGACCAATAAGAAAGGATAACCAGCGGTATCCCTGAAGTGTCACTGTCATGGAGACTAGAGACATTTTGCTGGGGTGTTGTTGATTTTAACAATGTATATTGATGTAAATTAAGTTCTATCTATTTTTTTTTTTTTAGCTAAAATATGCCTGTTATGCTAATCATTTCAGCCAGGCTTTAATGAATAATTGACACGGTAGTTAAAAAGTTGCAAGAGTGGCCAAGCATTGCAGCATAATACCTCATCAGTGCTAGGGCCCACTCATGGGATTTACTTGGTACTTTTAAAGGAATACTGGAAGATAAGATAGAGTGCTTTGGTTTTAAGATGTATGTCTTTTTAGGGTAACCTTCTTATTGGTCATACTGCAGTAAGGTGGGGGTTTTTTTTGTAGTCTACTGCTACCACCTCTGTTATTGCTGCAAATATGCCTATTGTGGCTGAAACTGAAAAATATACAGTGTGAAGATAGCTGTACGTACATGGCAGCCTCTCCATCCTGGAGTGAACTTAAGATAATGGTTCAAACCAAAAAGAAAAGAACAGGTACATCATGCAAATAAATATCTGCTGTTTTCTGGTAAAGGAAGGCAAGGTCTGTTTTCCCCCTTCAGCTTCTGGTCAATCTGCTGAAGGGTAAGTTACTCAGTGCTGCTGGAAATGCCATTAATACCTACCTGTGAAATGGGATCCAAGCTGTACAGGGCAAGGACACTCTGGAAGGTGAGTACTGTGATATCCCACCAGGTCTCTGCTGTGTTCAGTACCACTGCTGCAGGCTCTGGTGCCACGTTATGGACTCACAAGTGATGGCAAGTGTGGGTTGACGAATAAAGCATGGAATTTAGCACAAGGAAAAATCTATGCTTGAATCTTATTGCAGTGTGTTATCTGACTGCTCTGACTGCAGCATGTGACTGAATTAAAGTGAATGATGAAATTATGTACAGTCGTTTTCATAAGCAGAAGTCAGTTACAAAGTGCTTCCAGATGTATGTTTAATGTATTTCTGTTTTATTATGGTGTCTATTTGATGTACGTGGTACTGACTAAATGGTTAAAAACACTGCAATGTGTACAGAAGTATATTGTACTCAATTTTTTCCAAAAGTGTCAGTGTTGATAACTAAAAACTGAAATACTGCAATCTAATCAACAGTGCTTTTATGGGCCTATGAGCATAGGCTTTTAACATTTGGGTAACTCTACTGTTTGTAGACATAAAAATAAATGGCCCTAAAATTATTTTAGGATTGTAGGTTTAATATAGGGAACTAGATAAAGCTACAAAAAATAAATCAGAGTAGAATTATTTCTGGCATCCCATCTGCCAGGCCCATCAAGAAACAGATATTTTACATGCCTGCTTCATGGGATTCAGGAAACCAGCACTCTGCTCAGCTGGATTGATCAGGTGGACTCACAAAATTTATCTCCCTGGCTATTTTCTGATATCTTATTTTATGGCCTACAGCCATACCATTCTGGTTTCAGATCCTATCAGGTGTCACAAAACACACTGTATCCAGGATGGTCAGTACTTACACCCGTCAAGTCCAAGTGTAGGAAATATTGCTGGAGAAGAGGTGGGTATCACTTCTTTCACAGTGTGTAATGGGCAGATGCTCCATCACACTACTATCAGACACTGTATGTTGCAGGCTCTTGGTTACAGCTAATATGTAAACCTGGCATTTTGACTTGTAAAGATACATGACCAGTTTTATAAAGGAAGATGGTTAATCTAAATGTCTTAGCTTGTTTTGTTGGTTGGTTGAGGGTTTTTTCAAACCTAAAATGTCTACATTTAATGCAGTTACATATAGTGTATTTTCTGTGTTCAGCACTGTGTCACAGGGACATGCTGAAAGTTACTTGGCTCAATGTCAGAGTCTGCTGGAGTTGACAGTAGTGGGCTCTGTGATTGTCAGGAGAGGCAAATTTATGATGTACAGAGAGCCAGATCCTGATAACAGTGGCTGACCATGGTCTAGACAATACATTCAACCCACAGCAGTTGCCCAAAGCACTAAACTTCTGGTCTTCAGCATTACTTATTCCTGGTGCATGTGATCATGACATTTCTTATCACTCTGTGGGACAATATTGCATGTTGCTTGACTTTTGTTTTCTTCTTTAACCATCTTTATTTCTGATTACTTTTTTCTTAATCTTTTTCTGTTCTACATTTCCCTCAGGGAGCAAATTCTGATTTCTCTCATGAGAACCAAGTTTTTACTTCTTATCTGCTAAGGTTACTAGCAATTAGGTAGGTAATGTTAACATATACAGAGTGATAATTGACCCTAATTAGATGAAAGAGGCTACAGCAATGGTGAAAAATTCAGTTTCTCACAGGTGGTGGTGTATTTGGTTTTTCAGGCCAAAAATCCCGACAAATACCTATTTATAGCATGAAGATGTATAGAGGTTGCTCTGTCACACGGGTGAGGACTTAGACTTTTTAAAATAAGAATTCAATTTCTACAGAGTCTGAAATGTGAGTATATTGGATGGCTTTAACTTGGTCCAATAGCATAAAGATTTAGGTTGCTGCCATATATAGATTAGGGTGTATTTAAAATACATCTGTTTAAAGTACACATGTAAATAATTATTTCTGAGTTCAGGGGTGGTCACCATGACAAGGACAAATGGGTTATTTATGGTGATGTAATAACTCTTGGAGTGATTGGGGCCTAATTCTTCAATTTGTAAAAAGATCCCAAAGTTTGCAATGCTGCATGAAGCTGTAGGTAGTGGTGTGTTTGAGTAGCACACACATTGGTGGGCACAATAATCCTGTTTCTCACAGTCATGAATAAGCCCTGTGATTCTCTTGGTTTTGTTTTTTTTTCCCCCCTCAGAGAAGCTCACAAGTTCAGTGTCTGTTAATTTGCTTGGGAAATTTAATTCATTTTGACCAGGATGTTATTCTTGGTAAATTTGCTTCCTATCTACTGTGCAATTTAGCAGATGTATTCCTCTGTATTTTTTTTTCATGACTTTTGAGGATGGGAAGGAGGGAAGAAAGGAGAGCTGGAGGCAATAATCCTCTTGGGTCACAACTGGAGATGGGACACCAGGACAGTGGTCCAAACATCTGAGCTGGGAAGGAGAATTCCTTAAAGCCCTGTTTGGTCCTTAAAATCCCCAAAGTTGATGATTGAGCATAAGGTGGGAAACTCTGTCCCAAGGGAGACCAGTTGGGTCTGGTTTGCTGTCCCTTCATGGTGCAGAAGGGCTGCAGGAGTACCTGGAGGAATTGGATCAGGACAGCTGAGGAGGTCAGAGATCTGTGCTCCTGAACCCCTCTGCTTTGCCAGAGGCTTTTTTCCTTTGCTTGAAGGTCAAAGTTTACCTGCCTTGAATTCAGTGGACTACCAGGATGAGCAAAGTGAATCAATACAGAGTGTAGTATGAATTTAATATATGTAAGCTGCACTGCATTTTTAATCAGCTATATATTTATTGTACTGAAGAGTAACAAATTACAGTACCAGTAGCACAAAAAGCTTATGGCATTCCATTATTCTTAATTAATAGGTAAGTGCAAGCCTTTTTTGTTTATACTGGAGGAGATCTTGTTACTAATTTGGTTGCAAATGTATCTGTAAAAAGAGAAAAAATGTATATCTATTTATTTTGCTACTTTAATAATAGAACACTCATTCTTTTAGCTCTTTGATCATTACTTGGTTTGCAATCAAATATTACCATGTTGGTTTTGCATATATTTCGAAAACATCCACTCTTCTATAAGGAAAACAAACTTGTTTGTAACAAACAAACTAATAAAATGCATCTGGAACCTGAAATGAGCACTGGAAGCAACACTTGGGTCCTTTTCCCTGGAATGTGGTTCAAAAATGTGCCACTGGAATGCCACATATGTTGTTGAGCCAGTCGGTGGCCTCCCTTTCCTTCCATGTGGGTGATCAAACGGACATAGATCTCAAAAAAAACTTATGAGTCTTCATTTGGAGCTTCATTGTTAATTCTGGGGAGGTGAAACCAACTGTGTAAAGTAATTTTTATCCTTTAACAGAATTTAACTGTTCCATAATCAGTAATTAGAGTCTTTGCATACTTTCCATATTACGATCAAAAAGCTCTTGGGAAAATTTAAACTGAGTCTTAAAACCCAGATATTTATATTTAATACCTTCAATTTTGGTTTAGCTTCCTAAACAGAAAGCACCATTCCTGTGTGGTATCAGTTGAACTGGGGAAGCTGACTTCTGAATATTAACCTGTTTCACTATATGTGATTGGATTTTGAAGATGATCTTAAGATCCTATCATAAAAAGGAAAGAAAGATGAAATGTTTAAGATAATTAAATAAAAAAAATTAATATGAATCTCTTAGTGTTTAATTTTAGTTTTGTTTATTGCAGGTAGCTTGACAGATTTTGATCAATACCATGAAAACGTGCTATTAATATAGTCATGATAGAGTTCTGACATTCTAACAGAACAGCAGGAGATACAGGACCTTCTGAGGGTGTGTGTTGAAATCAGTTCTCAGAGCAACAAAGTAGGAAGTTTTCTCCAGAGGAATTTGTGTGTACACAATTTTTTCTGAATATATTTTAAAATGGATATGCAAGTCTGGATATAGATGACTAACTTACATTACTAATACATAAATATTCAGGCCAGAATCTGTGCTTGTTATATGTCTTGGAAATTGTTTTTTAACACCAGTGACCACAACTTAGATCTAGAAATTCTTATAGTCTCCAACTTTGAAACATTTGGATTTTTATGCAGTAAGCTATGATGATTTTTTATAAGATGCTCTTGGTGGTGGCCTGTGTTGTGGTAGATACCCGAAATTGCCCATTTCCTTCTAGTCATTCTCAAAACCTGATGTGGGTTTTTTCAGACTGTTTTTCTGGGCTGTTTTATTTTGTACAGAAGTTCATTGCTCGAGACAAAGAATGTACTGCCAAAGATGCTCAGAGAAGGTGATTTTTTTAATGGATAAGTATGGAGCAATTGCTAATTTCAAAAGTAATCCCTACATATGCTAATCTGTCACACCTCCTCTGTGAGGAACAGGTGAACTGTAGTCCCAACAAGGTATAGCATCACTGTTTGGTTAGTCTGTCAAGCCAGTTTTGTCTGTGTGGTGATGGTGAAACTTTGCTTAAAGTAACATCACGTACAGCAAAAAATATAAGCAGCCCTCTCCTGCTGAGCTTTCCAGGACTTACTGCTTGGAGTAAATGATCAAAACCACTGCAGAACTTGATCAAGAACTGATAATTGAAAAGATGACACGACCTAATTTGAGAAGGGTTATATCTTCACGTGCCCCATACTTGTGTAGTTCAAAATAGTACACATCTTGTCCCTTTAACTTCAGGTGTATGTGTCTTGTCTGGTTCTTGGAAGTGACTGTGTACAGGCAGAGCATAATTGGCAGCCTGTGACATCCCTGTCTGCAAGTGTCTCTCTAAATGCAGCGTATTTCAGCCTTTATCTAGTGATGGCTGTTACCTGAGAGAAGCCCAGGGCCATCTCAAAGGGCTTGTAGCGGCTAATTGTGCCTGTTAGGACTAGCAATTAGCTGGGGATCTCTCCACTAGGCAGCTCCGACACCCACTGGCTTTCAGCTCTCTTCATGTCCTTCCAGTTAACTAGCTGTGCCAGGCAGAGGAGACAGGGACAGGTAGGCAAGCGCGCCGTCGCGCTCGGAAGGGAAGAGGAGGGATGTGTGCAGGACCGCTGGGGAAAAATAGACACTGGGTTGTAATATACACCAAAACACAACCCCATTACTACAGAAACAAAGCAGCAAGGGCCCGTCCCTCGTTTAAAGGTGTGGGAAGCTACAGCCAGGCCGCTTGCACAGGCAGCACTTCAGCTTTAAGAAAATAATAAAATCTAATTACGTATAGGTCATAAAAAAGATCACATACATATGGTGGTTACTGGTTACCATGGTGCAAACAATGGTTTCAATGGAAACATGAAGCAGAACATCAGAGAATTAAGATAATAAATCAGTTTCATTGAATAATAAAGCTTTGCACTTACCCATTAATTAAGGATAATCGTATGCCATAAGCTTTTGTGTGCTAGAAGTAATGTGTTACTCTTTACCATAAATATATAGATGATTAAAAATTCAATACACCTTACAGGTAGCAAATTCATACCATCCTCTGTATATATTACGAATGAAAGATATAAGTGCTCTTTTTTGCACTTTTTTTTTTGATTGGTATAGAGCATTTCCATTACCCAACAGAATTTGACTTTTTGATAGTGATTGGAAAACTTGAGAAAATCTACTTCTTGGCATTTGTGTGGAAATCTTTAAATACTGATGACATAATTCGAAGATATCTACAAATGATCAAAAAATAGGCTGGGCTTGTCTGCCACATCTGGTTTCCAATAGTGAATTGAGACATACAGTATAATGCAACACGCTGTAACACAATACAGCCTGATCTTGTATTGACCCTTCCACTTGATACATCTTTAGGTGCTTTATAATCCCTAACAAATGTACCTTAAAATCCTATTGAACTGTGTAGGCAATTGAGAACAAATGTCTGCAGACCAGAAAAAGCATCTGAATCTCAGACTGAACAAGAGAGACCATGCTAGATCCACTGGGTGTGCAGACTAAGGGACATGAAGGCTATTGCCTATTCCTGTGAATCAAGGACAGAGAAAATCTAGAGAGCCAGCACAGAGCATCGTATCCATGGAGTTTATTCCATTTCTCAAATGTACAGAAATGAAACATACAAAACAATTTTTAAAATTACATCATTAAGTCCCTATCCCTCTCAGGACTTTTTTCCCCTTTATTTTTAAAGTAGCATTTGCAGAGTGAATTTTCAGATACAGAAAATAGACTCAGGCTGAAGGGGTGGTGCACACAAGCTGCATGGACCCCAAATCCTGTTCTCTGGCTCTTTCCCAGGGCTCTGTGGAGTAGCCCAGTTCCTTGGCACATAAAAAAGTGTTCAGCAACATGCACAGACCATCTTTCTTAATGTTAGAAAGGAAACAATGAAGATCTTGGTCTTTCTTTTGTTCCCATCAATGTAGAAAATTATGTATTTGCCTTTGATTTCCTGCCTGCCTCTCTTAAATTATGCCTCAGCGTTTCTCAATAAACCAGTTCAGCTGACAAAAATGCACTTCTAAAAATTATATTTTAGGGAAAATACTGAATAAATTGAGGCCCACAATATATCAACGATCAAACCATCTTGGACTGTCTGCTAAAAAATGCAGAAGTCCAGTTCTGTCACTGGACAGACCACTGGCATTTCAGCTCTGGGATACCCATTTGAGTTGAACTTTAAGCAATAAGAAAAATTAATTTGGTGGTCTGCATTCACCTCTTCTTGCACAAAACCTCATACATAATTCAGTAGAATTTTGGCTATTCATTCTAACAACCTCTGTTTAGTATAAGTGTGGCTTATAAGACCTGATGGAGGGAATTCCTGTNAAGAAGTGTGGCTTTGTTTACATGCAACTTGAATTTTTTGTAGACCTGATGGAGGGAATTCCTGTACACTGCAGACTGATCATACAGTGAAGGCAGTGTGAGAGGAGCTTGTGCTGCTAACAGCATGTTGAACCTCACCAGAAGGCATGGAAACAGCAATCCTTTAATGCTTATCAATACACGAATGGATATTTCCCAGAGCATTAACCCGAACTGCAGATATGTATGCAGGAGTTTGTAAAACACACACAATGCAAAGATGGAGTGAAAGCCTTTTGTCAACTCTCAAAGGAGAGCTGGGGGAAAAAAAATTAAGAGAAGCAAATCCAAATCCTTCCAAACTGAACTTAAGTGTTAAACATGACCTTTGGATTTAAGAACCACAAATTTTCACAGGAAGTTGAAAACACACTGGATGGGGGAACTAAAGAACAGCAGGAACAGATGCCATTATTTGGCACACAGTGGGGAGAGCAGCACAGAAAAGGCAGTCTCTGCAGAAGACATTTGCCTTTAACTCTCTTTGTTTTCTCTTGGGGAGATAAGGGTAGGCACTGTGTGAGATTTTCTCCTTACATCAAAAGGCTTGGAGCAGGGGGGAATGAGTTTAAAAATATTTTAAGAACCTGGTCATAAAAATTTTCAGTTGTCTGTTTTACAGCACAGGAAGGTCTGTAAGCAGAGCAGAGAGCCTAGGAGGAATCTCTTTAGATTAACTGCAACAGCCACTTGGTATCAGGGAAGGAAAGACCTGGGAAAGGGAACAGATAGTATGCAGTCTTTGTTACATACGGGTATATGTTCATGAAGAAAATGCATGTGAAATTCACTGCATTGCCAGCCTATGGGGCAGAGGGATGAGCCTGGCTCCTGGGGGATGAACTCACTCTGTCCATGGCTGCTGGGGATGTTGGGAAGTGCTGTGGAGGGGACACAGAGGCAAATGCCGTTTTCTCACCCACTGAGATACAGTCTTGAGCATATGTAGAAGAATCACCCATCATAGTCTCTTTCAGCTTCTGCATTGTTAGGAGGATGAGATAAAAACAAAACCCACCCCTTACACTTTCCTGTGACTGTTGCATCCTTTCAATCAAGCTTTGACTGTGGGAACAGAGCAAGCACATTGCACTGCCATGTGCCCACTGAATCCAAAGAATTATTGATTGAAGTTTACTTCTGATTCTGAGCTAGTAGAGAATTGTGGAATTGACACGAAATTTAATAAATGGTAGCGTTTCACTAGCCAAGATTGGTACAGCAACCATTCCAATAAATTATTCAAAGAAATGACACAATATTTCATAAAACCTGGTCTACTTACATGTGGGAGGATGAATACTTCTGCCAGGGGCCTGATGACCTTTCTTGTAGTAGTCTTTGCTCAGAGATGGCGGGATCAGAGAATCACTAATTAGTGGTATCTCTTTGAGGGGAGGAGAGAGAGATTATTACTATGCTTTCACTTCTAAAGATAACACTTACGTGCAGTGGTGGCCTATCTTTGCCAACACTTGCAGTACACAAGTTATAGTTTTAATGACCCTAGAAACATTCCTAGTTCAGAACAAAGCACTAGGAAGCAAAGATAGGTTTAAGGGGAAGAGAGCAAGAAAAACATTTTTTAAAAGGATTATTTTGAAAATCAACAAAGCATCAACCAGGATATGTCATTATTAAGACACCTTACTTTGCAAATTCCTGCAGCTTCAGAGTTGAGGCCAGTGGCCTTACTGACAAGGGCTCAGATGGCTAATACTGGAGTTCCTGTGTGTTCTTTTGTACCCACAATTTATCAATTGTCACAGGGTTTTCTGAACATCATGGTGAAGTCAAGCAATAGGACAAATCTATACCACAGTAAAGGATCAAACAAACTCTTCATTAGAAAGGACCAAGGAAAGAGACACAATTTTTTTGAGTGCGTTTCCTTTATCATAGCTGTTTGAGATCATAATTTTTACTAAAATTATATTTTGTTTTTTCCTGAATTTTGCGAACAAAACTGTCTTCCATGGAGAAAGATGTAAGTCTTAGATGATCCTGTCAAAGGTACACACACAAAGAAGCCCTGACTGTGTAAATTAGGTAAACACATTTTCCCCTAACCCTTTGTGGAGCTAATTGGCAAATTCAAGTGTGTGATTCGTCCTTTGAAGCTTATATTTCGGCATGCACAGCCCTATTGAAATTTATGGTATTACTTAACTTGCTTGAAGTTTTAAAATGTCACTAAAGGGATTGGGAGAGTCCAGGATGTAAAGAAACTGTATGTAGTCTTTGTGTGGCATGCCCCACAGCACAGGTGCATACTCTTATAAGGTGTTAAATCCTATAAATATTTATTCATACATAGCTATTTTTAACACAGCATTTCAAATGCAGCTCAGATTTTAGTGGGGTTTAAGGATTCTAACTTAGGAATGGGTCAGTTGTGCTAGCAGCCTAAGTGGTTTGCATATCTAGGGAGCAATGCCTAAAATGAGATGGCTAAAGTTAGGTAAAATGGGTATAATCTGTGTTGAAAGCTTTAAAGTTAATTTTTACATGTCCTCTTACTTTAAGTATATGCGTAGTCCATTGGGTGTGATTTGCATGACAGTCTTTTTATGTCTTTGTCAGTGTGAAGAAGTGCTAATATGTGCTTTAATGTCACAGATCAGGCAGTTTTAAGTTGATTGAAAAGTAAATAAGAATTAGTTCCTTAAGTTCATTGGTATAGTGATAAGCAAAAATGTAGTGCATAAAGGATTTATATGCCTAACAATTTGCAGAAGTGGACCTAGAGTGAGCATGTTTGCTTTTTGCAGGCAAAATTTATTCCACAAATGTAAATATAAGTGAAAGAAGTTAAGCCATTTTTTGTATGTAAAAATATTGTTTTGTCAGTAGATTCTCTAGTTTTGCTCCACATCAAAATTTTTGAGAATCAGAAACATTGGAGGCCTCTTGTGTGTAATAAGGGCTGGTGCCTTTTGTCATTTGAGGAAAAAAAAATGAAATGGCAATGGAAGCTATTTTGCTAATGTTTTTATCTACTCTGTGACTGACATCAATAATACATAACAGTTCCATTGACATTGCATCCTGTCCAATGGACCCACTGACCTGATTCAATGTCAGCTGAAATGCCTCGTAGATCATAAACATACGTGAATTCTCACAGATCCATTATCCTCCTGCCCGGTCCAGAGGTGCCAGGGATCTGACACTAAGCCTACAAGAGTTTGAATTCTTTTTCTTCAGTTTATTTTTTTTTTCACACTAAGAAGGAGCAACTCCATACTTTGTAGAATGTAACAGGGAGACCCCTACACATTTTATGAATACATGAATGATAATGATGTCAATAGTCATTCAGATACTTGGCTGATAAGCCTGTGGTATACAAACCCAGATAAATACCTCATACCTTGTCAGGAGAGCCTGCAAACCTGATATGTCATTCTGCCTTATTGTTCAAGAATATATGAATCATAATATTCCTATTAACATTGTACAAAGTCTGCAGGAGTTGGAGACTTCACCCAATGACAATACAACTTTTATAAAAATATGGATAGTTAGCATGTGCCCCTGCTGTGATTTCATTGCCACTAAAAGCAAAGGAAACAGGAATGAAAAGTATTCCAAGGTTTTCCATTGGTTCCCCTGAACAGTGCACTGCAGCAGTATATATTTGTTTTACCACTGAGCCTGTTTAGCAGTCAAACTGTAGGAAATTGAATATACACTTACTGTATAAAAATGATATGCTTGGTTAGTGATACTTTAGAAGAAATAAGTGCATCAATCATGGAATAGCAGGTTGTCAAGGCTTTATGTGTAGGAAAAACACAGAAAAAAGAATGTAATGCATGTTGGGCACCTTTTTACAAAAGTTCCATGCCAAAGTTGATTTACAATGAGCATTTCCCTCCCTCTCTCCTCCCAAATTCTTCTAAAGAAACATTCAAAGAAATCTGAGCAAACTATCATGCTCTCTGTTCTGACGTGTGTGTAATTACAAGATCATCCTCATTGTGAATTTTCTGTTTGGTTGATTTAAGAAAAAAAAAAAGGTGCATACTCTTAATGCTGTTCTGTCATTCAAACTCAGAAGGGTAATTTTCTTCACAAGTTAATGGGAAGAAGACGACTTAATAATTAGCCTGGTTTAGACAGGGCCAGATCCTTGACAAGGAGCAGTGCCTGCACCCAGAACGTGCCTTGGAGACTGAGCAGTTCTCAGGGCAAGCCTGTCCACAGAGTTTCCCTAAAAGTATTCTGCCCCAAAAGGAGGGCTCTGAGATGTGCACTGCAGCTGTCCCAGGCACCACTTTTGTCCAGTGTTTCTCCTGGGCACGTTGGTCATGCTCAATTTCCCATCAGAGCCCTCTGAGATGTGCAGATCTGACACACAATCTGTACAATGCACAAGCTTTCCTGACAGCATGTGAAAACCTACAGATTAAAACTGCCACAGAGTAGTCTATTGCTATGGACTGTTGCATCACTCTGCATGATCCAGACCCAAAAGCATGACACCAAGCCTGCTTCTGCTCAAATGCAAACTCACATTCTCTGTTATCAACCAGTGGAATACGTCAGCTGGTAAAAAGACACCTGGATTTCCAGCTCAGCAGCTATTCCCTCACTCTCCCTTTTATTCTTTGGGGCATCCATCCACTCTCTTATGTATGTGACTCCCTCCATTATATGGATTTATGCTGCAGACATATGGCTCTAGTTAATCTGACAATAGCTCCTGTTCCCTTCTAAGAGACCTGTTATAGAGAGGTAATAATACATTGTAATGAAATACAAAGACAGGAAAGACCCTTTATTTCAGCAACAGACAAAGACATCTTTTGAAGTTCACCTTAAATACCATTGGTACCAATACAACCATCCAAAATACCAAAATAATTGTGGTTGATTTCCATGGTTGACCAATATATAGTCACAAATCTTCAAAATTCTATGCCTAAATCCCTATTTAATTGTTTCAATGGTCTGCCTGTGTAACTTCTGCTGACTACTAGAGAGAATCAAAGCAAATAAATATTGATTATCTCAAAACTACTGAAATGCACAAGCGTTCAATTGTGTCTCATCACTCCTTCAGCTACCGTGTGTAAAACTCCCTGATTGCCATTTGTCAGTAGTGGTATAAGAACTAGAAAAGTTCAACATTTCTTTCCCTTTCTAAAAGTGGAATGAAAAAAGGGGTAGGTTCAACCAATCTCTTCTACTATGAAAAGAACAAAGTCCTGTAAATTTTTTCACAGGTTTTCTGGTCAGAGAGGGCAATCTGGATGTGATTGCAAACATGCCTGCAACCCCTTTGGCCCACGAGCAAGGACCTTGTGTGGAGGAGCAGTAGTCCACTTTTCATCCCAGTGCCACTTCAACTTTTGGTACTTCTCACTTCTGAAGGCCTTGGAACTTGTTAGCCTTTTCTGAAAATCGTGATTACCTGAGGAATAAGTCTACATACTGCTGATGCTGTATATGTTGTGAATATACGTCACAGATATATCTACCATCCAACCTTGTTGGATGGCTGTGCTGGAGGGCAGCCCTGGAAAAAGGAAAAGAAAATAATGCCAAGTTGCTATAGAAAGAACACAGTGATCATTTGTGAAGTCTCACCAGGACAGTCAAGCTGTAGAAGATGAGAGCTCTGTTCATTTCCAGTACAGAGAGCACTGCTCCATCCAAATGTAAGAGGATTTTATCAAGAGTCGCCTAAGGAGGGCTACATATCTGTACAGGAATCACAACTCTTATTTCTGAGTGTGCTACAAAGCATGTGCTGGACTTAAATCACTTTCTGTAAGATTTGAATCTCTTCATTTTGACTGTCTCTTTTTCACAGATAGCGTGCCAAGCTCAATGTGTGGGAAAAGAAGTTCTGCAATACCTTAGAGCCTGAAACCCCAGCTGTGGGGTTTCAGAAAACCTCACTAGGAAGTACCAGCTGCAGGAAGGACATCAGAGAGGGAGTCTGTACTCATCAAATGCCTCAACTTGACTGTACTGTAGCCTAATTATATATGAGGGGAATCTTAAAGGTACATTTATCTGGGGATGGATCCCAACACTGCATCCTGGTGGATGTTGAGCAAGAAGGGAGCACAGCCAAGCTGTGAGACTGGCTCTCAGCTCTCTCCTGCTATTTGATAAGCAATTCCCAGGAAGAACGAAGCTGGTACTGATGAGCCTGAAACCAGAGAAAAGCAGTGGTGTCAGAGGGGAAGTTAAATGAATAATACTCAAGAAGTTGCTGAAAATATGAAGTGCTAACATCAAGTCATGTAATGCATAGTGGTTTTTATTCTGGAACAATAGGAAATGATTCAGAAGTGGTATTGAAGCCCGTCTGCAGCACAGTAACTTGTCAGGTGGTAAGCAGCATTTTTCACATTACTGGAAGAAGCATATTGTGTTCAAACACTTCAGATTCAACCCTGCCTTTATAAAAGGGATTTGTCATGAACACAAATACAAAATAAGGCTTCAGTCACTGAGAATTCCAAAAATATCAAAATAGGGCAACTCAGCTTATCTGCCTAAAAAGTTTGAAAGGTTCAGGTAACTTTGCCTACATCCAGATATATTTTTTCCCCGGGTCTTCTAACTATTTCTGATGTGACCTGTTACATTGTTTCTTGCCTGTCTTATTGTAGAGATAGGTTGCTATTCAGATATATTTTTTTTCTCTTTGTTATCAGGGCTAATGTGATAAAAACCCGAGAGAAACAAGGAGATACAGGAGGAATATCCAGAAAGTATTTCCACATTGTGGAAGGATGAAGAATAAAAGATACAAGTACTGGATCTCTACTAAGGACTAATATAAGATATTATCCATCAAATACTTCTCAGTAAGCGATCCAATCTCTCTTGTCACAAGTTTATTGGCTGCAGTGCTACTTCTGAGTCAGCCCAGGTACCCAACTATGCCATAGAGTTAGTCAAGCAACACAATAATAGTGTAAAAGTTGCAGAAGGTGAATGCAATTGCTGGAAATGCTATTGATGGCATTACTTATTTATTTAGTAGACAGAATTTAAAATGGGAATAAGGATTTGTCTGTCACCATCACATCAGCCATCAGTTCAGTGCTGCCCTAGGCAATGAGTATGCTGTTACTAATTTTAGTTTGTTTTGTTGTCATTCAGTCCAGATAATTTTTGAGGTTCATTTAGTTGCTGTTAATAAAAAAGAAAGACAGAAATACTGTGTACTGGCAAAGCAGGGTACTCAGAAATCCACTCCTCAAATCAAAATCCCTTCAGATTTTTCTAGTGACATGACAGCGAGTTAGTTATTTCCTTCAGAGACAGGAGCACTGACTTGGCTTCTCTTCATGACTTGGTGCTTTCTCTTGGGGGAACAATGTCACAGCCACATCCTGCAGACTGCATCACATTTGTGCTGCCTTTGGAAAGAGCACTTGCAATGCTGAGCACTTGAGGGTTCATACTGAGGAGGAAGAGATTGAGAAAAAACTGCACTAGAGGTACTCAAAATAATGATTGAAGATGAATGAGCTGCTGCTCTGCACGTAATCTCTGAACACCATCATTAGAGCTAACTGGGGAGTGGGCTGGTGAAAGGGGTGTTGCCTTTGCTTGGATTGTGATTAAACTGTGCAACTCACTTCATGGGAAGTGAAGCAGAAATTTCTGATATTTAAAAATACTCTACCTGTCATTTCTTTATTTATTCACATATATTTAGAGCCCAGTGGACAGAGATAGCTTAGCTGGCACAAGAGGTCACTCCTGCTCACAATGGCTTTGGGGCAAAAATTATTCACCTGCCAAAGTAATACTTTGTTCTTTCCTAGCACCATTCCTGTATTGTCACCCCTGTACAGTTATTAAGTGTCTCTGCTGCCCCACATGTTGCCTTTGATGTAGGTGATAACAGATATATCCATTTTACAAGCGTGTGGTGGGTTAACCCTGGGGGGACACCAGATGCCCACCAAAGGTGGTCTGTCACTCCCTTTGTCAGCTGGACAGGGAAGGGAAAATATAGAGAAAGTCTTATGGATAAAGATAAGGACAGGGAAAAATTACTCATTACAATCAAAGGCAAAACAGACTCAACTTGAAAAAAAAATTTAATTTATTACCCATCAAATCAGAGTAGGATAATGTGAAATAAAGCAAGTCTTAAAAACACCTTCTCCCATCCCTCCCTTCTTCCCAGGCTTAACTTTACTCCCAGTTTTCTTTACCTTCTCCTCCACAGCAGCCTAGAGGGACAAGGAATGAGGATTGTGGTCAGTTCATCACATGTTTGTTCTGCTGTTCCTGCCTCCTCAGGGGAAGGAGTCTTCACGCTCTTCCCCTGCTCCAGTGGGAGATAGTCCTCCATCAATTCCTCCAATGTGAGTCCTTCCCACATGCTGCAGTTCTTCACAAACTGCCCCAGCATGGGTCCCTCCCATGAGGTACAGTCCTTCAGGAACAGGCTGCTGTCACAATCCCTGCCAGCAAATCTGCTGTACCATGGGCCTCTTTCTCCATGAGGCCACAGGTCTCATGGTCCAGGAGCCTGCTCCAGCAGTCTTCCCACAGGGTCACAGCCTCCTTTGGGCATCCACCTGCTTTGACGTGTGGTCCTCCACAGGCTTCAGGTGTATCTCTGCTCCACCATGGACCTCCATGGGCTGCAGTGCACTACCTCCATTGCTGATGGGTTTGGCCTTGGCCACTGCTGGGTCCCTCTTGGAGTTGGCTGACATCAGCTCTATTGAACATGGGGGAAGCTTCCATCAGTTTCTCATGGAAGCCATCCTGGAAGCTTGGCCTTCCCATGCAAACCCAATACAAACTGATAAACAAGGGAGGCACCAAAGTTAAGTCACTGACCAAGGGATACCAATAATTCAAAAAAGTAAAAGAACAGCAGGAATTTGGATGCTGGTGTCCACCTTACATTGCTAGTGTTATTGCATAATTGCGTTTTCTTGCCATAAAATGTCCAAAGATGAGAGTTTGCAAAATACGGTGTTTTGTATGTGCAAAACACACCTCTACAACCCCTGACAGCATCATACAAGGATCCCAGGATAGCTCCAAATAAGCAGGCTCTGCAAGTAAGGCATAACAGTATCTGCAGCATCAGTGCAGCATCCAGGAAGGCAGCCAAAGTGGATTGCCCTGCTGAGATTGCTGTGCTGCTTCCAGGGCTTCAGGGAGACAGTGCCAGGATTTCATGGCACTGCATCATGCTCCGTGTATGCACCCAAATCTCCACTGGTCCCCAGCCAGGAGCTCCCAGAAGCGGCAGCACAACATGTTCACAGAGAGGGCAACACTTCTTTTGTGCTAGTGCAACTACAGTTTTAATTGCACGAGGAGTTTTGCCTTCATTCCATGCCAATGATCCATGGCAAACCTGGAAGTTTTGGGAGGAGAGAGGCCCAGCTGACAGTGCAGTCTGCAGATGAGTTTCTCTTTGCCCCTCTGAATGAGGAGCAAATTAGGGGTCTCCACTCATCAGGTCCCCATTCAGGACTATCACAAAAACCAGCGTACATAGGGAGAGCAGGAGAATGAAAACCAACCAGGTTGGAACTGTTGAGAGAAACTCATCTAGGCGATGTTTTTGCACCTAAAAACTGCCATGCACTAATTTGAGACCCATGTGAAAGATGTCTCTGAATAGCCCAGTCCCAGCAGCTTGCAGGGTTCATTTCCTCTCGCTCATTGAGTGTTGGTGAGGACCACCGGAGGGGCCGCCTTGTGCAGCAATAAGACGTTTGTCACGGTCTAAGATGAAATCCTATCTGGTATAATTATTTTATATTAAAATAGATGAAATTTTGATATGGAAATATAGAATGTTGAACATTACATTAGCCAGAGAACAGGATATTCATCTTTACTTTAATTTGTAGACTTCATAACTTTGTTTGCATTCACTACAAGATAACTGACTCTACATTCCTGAAAAATGACATGTTGCATGAAAAGACTTAACAAAAGCTACAGTGCTAATAATTTTCCTGTGGATCAGGGAGGACAGATCTCTCTGTGGTTTTACAGACATGGACCAAGGCTTGCCTTTATCATTTTCAACTAAATTGTAACGCTGTCATGGCTGCACATTAAAGGAAGTTTCTCTTGATGAACTGTTTTACTCAGTCATGTGAAACATGATTTATTCTCCTGGAACAAACATAAAAAGGGAAAAAAATTTTGGGAGCTTGTTTGGTCTCAAAATGCAGACACAGTGGATGTTTTAGAAATAGGTATATGAATTTATTAATTTTTTTATCTGCTGTTGCTCAACACATCTCAAGTTTTTGGAAACTGTTTGTGGAATTATACTTTGAGGCCTGAGAAACTGAATGCAGGGCACTGAGTAATACATGTAAAGGAAGATGGTAATATACTGTCATTGATTACTTTCAACAGTGAGGAGTAAAGTACTTCTTGGAGGACTTTGGTAGGAGAGTGAAAGATGCATATGCAGCCGGCTGCTTTCTGGAAGGTGATAAACCATTAGTTTTGAATAATAGAATCTTAATCAGGATATGTCTGTATTTTGGAAAACCTCTCTGGTACTGTGCTAACTGAAGTTACCTGAGATGACCACCTTCTGTAAGCACCTACACAGGGAAGGTGATCTTGTATTAAGGACCCCTTTAGTCCATCAGACAGAAACATAGCAAATCTCTGTGGCTGAGAGTTGAATCTTCATATATTTGGAGCAGTAATATAGATTTTTAAGATCAAGTTTTTCCAAACTCATGCTCTGCTCTTGCAATTGTTCTCAGTCTGCTTCTGCTCTCTGCTTGAGGCAGATTTTCAGCTATGTTACATGCAAAAATAAATGCAATTTCCTGTTCAGCTGACATGTTTGCACTTAGAGATTTGAAATCAGGACTTCAAAATAAGTGGACTTTTCAGTTTGGAAAACGTAAAAATACCTAATTTTAATTATTTGTAACCAAAGAAATCTCTTAAATATGCAACTCGCATCTTAGATATGCCATCAGCATTGATTTAGGAGTCTGTGTTCCACAAATTTAATATATTTCAACAGATTAAAAAAAAAAAAAGAAACAAAGCTCAACAACCTTTAACTCATGTTATAATAGTTTAAAGGAGCATTAACTGAACCACCAGGGAGAATGAAAACCTATAATCAGGCAGAGCCATTACTCTATATTATGTTCTGCAAGATTTAAATCCCTGTATTAAAAAAAAAAACTAGATATTTATATTTTTGTTGTTGTTTTTCTCTCTTACCCTGGACATATGGCACTTAAAATTGTGCACAGACCCTTTGTAAAAACAGTGTGAGTTAAGCACAGAGTATTGCCCAGACATGTAGCTTTAACTGTGAATTTCTTTTCTTGGGTACCAGAGGGTGAAAGTCAAATTTTAGGTGTTAACCAAACATAGGGTGTGTTTGGTTGTTTTGCCATCAATTTTTAACATGTGAAAAACTTGATATCTCTTAAATAATTAACTGTTTTTAATAAGTGTCAGAACTGTCTCCTGGTTTCCATTTGTCCTTGTGGCTCAGGCAGAGCCCTGCTCTGGAGTTGTCTCTTGTGGCTGGCTCAGAGGTGGGCACTCACCCCGCCCAAACTTTTCAGTGACGACAAATCATAACTGGTTTGGAAATGAATCGATTCACAAGGCCTGTTGCCAGAGGTCAAATTTGCAATTGCATGGAAATGTTAAGGTGCAATTGCTTCAGGCTTTAATGAACTCCAAAAAGAAATATGCAGGCCTGTAAAGCTCATCCATTAGATCCTGACCTACAAATGGCAAGGAATAACAGCAATGCAACCAAGAGGTGTGCTGACTAAGGGAATTACCTTGATACAATTAGTTTTACATGTTTTGGCATTTAATCGTGGTGTCTAGGCAAAAGGGAGAGTGTACAGAAATTACAAATTACGGTAAGAGTAGTGTTTCTGGTCATGTGTGGATTTTCTTCTGCTCTCCCTTGCCCTTAGCAGCAGCAGAGACAGCTTTGGAAAGGAAAGGGTGGCAGTCCTTGGCTGGTGCAGGAGGGATATACACCCCAAAAGGCAGCTCACCCTTTCCCAAGGACAAGCAGCAGATGGGAATTCTGCAGGTCAAGGAAATGGGGACAGGACAGTGTTTCTTCTCAGACTCCTGCCTTCCCAAGTACAGGAAAGGCCAATAATAGGAATAATTTGAAGTGCTATTAATAGATTGCATAAACCAACCTGAGAACAAAGAGAAAATAATCACACTCCAAATGAATTAGCGGGTCTTTCTAAGGGGATGACGGAAGGAAAGTTTATTTAGTTTATGGCATTGGTGTTGTATTGTAGAAATTATATTCATCCTTCTTTTCACAGTAAAAATTTTCTGCTTGCTTAAAAGCCCTGAGATTTTAATTTAAAAAGTTGTTACCAGACATGGACCAGAGATAAACACCCTTGTCTGAGTACACGTTAATTGCTGGCGGCTGGAGGCGAGCGTCTGCTCCAAGTATCTCAGCTAAGCTCTCCTCTCTAATGAAACAAACTTCCCACAGTCCAGGAGAGCCAAAAAATCCAGCCCTGAATGTGCAGCTCCACCTGACCTCGAGTTCTCAGTCTGGAAAGTGTCCATGTCCACTTCCATGCTGTTTTGTGAGGCTTGTGCCCTGATGTTGTGATGAAGGAATGCTGTGAAGGGATCTGGCATGTTTCAGTGCCAGGTACAAAACAAACACACAAACAAGCAAATAAATAAATAAACACAGTTCTCATTTGGCACAAACCTCCAAGCAAAATAATCAAAACCTGATTAACAAACTGGTCAGTTTAAAACAAAAGTAATGATCTTCCTTTGCCTTCCTGCTCCTATCAGGATGATCACAAAAGGTTATCGGTTTGAATAAATTAATTAGAGTCATCAAGCTGGCTTATTTGCCAAGGAGGGGGTTTGGTTTTTGTGACCCAAGCGCAGCTTCCCAGGATGTCTTCTCCTCAAAGGTGTCACCCAGTCAGTGGCGTGGGCAGGGCACTTTCAGGCAGGTGAGTGCAGGTCTCAGGGTCAGCTCTCAGCAGAACAGAGAAGCCCTGGCAGGGCTGGCCAAGCCACACCAGCTGGTTCTGGGCCAGTGAGTGCACAGGGAAAGGGACGAGATGAGTGTCACCCTGTAAGCCCCTGCCCTTCTCATGGCCAAATTCATTCCTTGGTAGCACTTTGGAGAAGGTCAACTAGTTGGGAGACAAAAAGAAGGGAGAAAAGAGTATCTCTTCTTTATGGAAAACACTGTCTTGAGCCCGGGTACCAAGGAAAGCAGCTCTGCTTGTATGTAACTACAGTGTATTTTTTCCTCTTTTCTGCTTTGCTTTTTTTTTTTTCCCGTTCAAGGGCCAGGTCATTGCTTCTGATCCTCTCTCTCAAGAGCTGACACTTAAAGTGCAAATGAAGCTAATGACAAGAGACAATATTTTAATGTTAATTAGATATTTCATGTGTCTTAGTTCATCAGAGCAATATTGCTCTTTTATGTATTACATGAAAGCAGAGCTTTAGCTTGGAGGAAAACAGGGAACACAGTTGGCCATAGAAGTAGTATTCTTGGGTTTGTAATTATTAAAATTATTGTTACATTTAGGAAATCCAGGAAACTTTGAAAGGAAGATACTTAATAATAATAATGGAGCTACTGCACTACAGGAAACCCTGGCAAAGGCTTTATATCTTTATTTTCCTCCTACATGAACTGGCATTGTAAAAGCTGTAGTCTCCCAAACTCTTGCTAGGAGAGCGGATTTGGCTTTTCTGCAGGATTATATTCATATATGATGCAGATACTACATCTCTCTTTACCTGAGTTCCCCCAGCTTCCCTTCCTGTGACATATTACCTTCTTAATAATTATGTTAAAACACCAACATGAGCTGCTAACACTGTGCACCCCAGTGAAATGGCCTAATGATGATGTTCACCAGAACTAGGTACATAATGTACAATATTTTCTGTGAATGTTTGCATTCCTTGTGGCCTGGTTTCTGCTCCTTTTGCGTTCATTCACTGGCTATTTGAGGAGTTGCATTTCACTGCCAGGAAGTATTTATACAAAGCAAATTTCAAAGTTGTGTGCACATATTTGAAGAAAATGAAATTTAAGGCCCTGTCACAGCAATGAGCTCCTTCCAGAGAGACCTAGTGTGTGGACCCTGAATGCAGAAAATGCCTAGAGAAGGTCACTGCCTCGGTGAGAGCTGCATTCACCCCCCTCCGTGAGATGTCCTGGCTGTGGACACTCACTAATGCATTCAATTAAAGCTGAGTTTTTAAGAGATTAAAGAAACCCACAAAAATCATGTTATGATTTCCTGACAGTTTCCGTTTCAGCTGGACTTGCTTTTGAGATCACTTTGTGCAGAAGAAATACATTAAAACAATATTAGCAAGGAACAACAGGGAATTTCAAAGTGAATTTATATATATTCTGGAACAAGAAACATTTTTTATTTAGCAGTTGGTGCGGGTGCCCACACCTAACAAGAACAGCAGTGTAAAAATGTAGTTAAGCCTTCTATTTTTGTCCACAGCTAGTATTTTCAAAAAAAAAAAAAAAGGCGTTAGGTCTGTGGTTTCTTTGTATGTTGTAGAGAGCAAAGACACAACAGAGAGTGAATTCATTGAATAAAGTAGTATTGCAAATTATTTCCTTGGCTTGGAACATCCTTGCTACTTTCATTTTCACAGTGCTTAATTGCATTTTTTTTTCCAACATCACGCATCCCAAAGGAAAATCAAATTTATGGATGAGATTTTGTGTAAAATACTGAAGTTTAGGTGGGGAGTTTTCTTAACACTGCTTACTCCAAAGTCATACTACATCAGAGGTATTTCCCCTAAATGAGCACACCAGGGTGAAATGAGGAGCTCAGGGTCACAGGAGCTCTCTGTAGATTATTCCACAGAGGTCCAGGTTCCCAATCAAATTGGGGAGCTCCCACCAGCCAGGCTTGAAGCAGGTTTGACACTGCAAGTGATGAGGAGCTGGGGAGTGAAAAAGGTTGTGCACCACATAATCAGCCCACACTGATTGGGGATCAATGGCAGCACCAGTGTCAGCTCCAAAACACCCCAGGTCTCATTCCTTCCCATCTCCCAGTGTATGTTAGCATTGGAGGTGACATGCTGAAAGGATGCCAGAAAGAGGATTTATTTTTTAATGAAAAGGAAAATAATTTCATAACCCTATATTAAACACATGCACACACATAAGATGGACATATGTGCTTGCACACCCCAGCAACAGCAACCTTGGTCCTGTAACTGCTTACAGAAAGGAATAGAACTTGTGTGTTTGGGGTTCATTAATATACATTAACAATTGTAAATGTTCTGCCTGAATAAAAGCTGTTTGCTTTACTACTTCAGGGTTTCTGCCCTTTTGGGACATACAATGGGCAAATTGAATACACTGATAGAGGGCTATAAGTGCTGTAAGATATATTTAACTAAAATAAACAGGCAGATACAGACACTTCTGCTCTGCTATAAAAAGACTGCATATGCTCAATGCAGGTTTTCTTAAGGTAAGGGACAGAGCTTAGGAAGCTCTAAGGCAGCTAGATTTGCCCATATGGGAAGGCGGTCTTTCACTGATGATTTTGCAGACAGAAATTGCCCATCTGCACTGTTTGCAGGTGTTTTGAATGATTATATTATTAGCTCTGTCTGTTCAACTTTGCTTTTTTATGGTGGCTTTAGTATTGCAGTAAATAAAAAAAAAAAAAAGAAATATATAAGCAGCCATCTGGTTCCCAATTTTTGACTAGCGCTCTTTGTCAAGAAAGAAAAAAGAATTCTCAGATATTATTTCCTAGTTCTGAAACATTGGCAAATGAGGAGAACAAATCCCCAAATTCTGACCTGAATATAAAATGGGAACAGAATTTTCTGCCTTTTATTTAACTTGCTCTGATTAATTCATTTAAAAGCAATTGTCTCTGTTCTGTTTTATTTACGCCTCTGTGAAGTCAGCAGAGTAGTTCTGGGCTTACATCACCCTTTTAGGAGCAGAATCTCCTCCTGATGAAATTGAGGGGGGGAATTAAAGTGAAAGCAATCATTGTGAAACAAATTTTTATTTTCTTAATGTGCAACAAATACAGCTGGGAAGTGGTCCTTGCTGCTGGATTTTTCAGGGAGGATTCGCATTTCTCTTAGATATTTTTGCAAAGCAATGACCAAACTTTGCAAGACCTTTAGAAATAAAGAACAAGCTATTTGCTATCTCAGCAATAAGTTCCAAATTCTTAGACTGCATTTAGGTTTCTCCGAGCATAATATTTGATTATTGGCAATATGTTTCCAGTTAAATATTTCATATAGTGCATAAAGGCCTCTTCTGCTCTCAAGCATTCTGTAGGTATTAGTGAAAGCAGTGGATTTGTAGATTTATGAATACCTTTTGCTGCAAATTGTTTCAGAGCTGGATCGAGCTTTACCCAGTCATTTAATATTGCCTCTGTATTCATGAAATCGGAATTATGTATCTAAATGTAGGTAGATCGTCAGCAAATCTTCTTTGGAGAGATGGTGCCAAGCCTCACAAATATGACCCAAATCCAAATATTCTCCAAGTTCATAAAAAACCCACTTGGGCTTCCTTATGCTCTCCATGAGCAGTGCTGCCACACACGGGACTTGTGAGGGAGGGAAAGGTGTGCAACTGGCTGAGAGGGCGCCTGGGAGGGGTTCAGTGGCAGCATTTGCAGAATAAAAACAGGTATTCTCTGAGATTTAAAGACATCTGAGGCAAGTACTTAACAAACAATTGGATGTTGCATTTACCTGCCTGCTCCTGGGCTACTTCTTCCTGAGGCTGAAGGCCTTTGGAAAGACAGCAGCCTGTAATGGACTACAGGTTATTCCAGGAACACTCCAAATCCATGTACAGTGAGGAGAAAAATGGGAAGTGTGCACATCAGGTACGGGGTGAACATAGCAATGTTGATGTGCAAGGAGGAGCTCCTGGGTCCCTGGGTCTCCTCACCCATCAGGTGCACAGTCCCTGGTGTGATCTGATGGCACCACAGAGCTGCTGTTTATAGGAATAGACAACTATAATAGGAATTTGGCAGAACAATGTTGGCTTTAAGGCTACTCATCATCATAAAATTTGCTTAAATATGCCCTTCCCCACTACTTGCCTTGCTAGTTTAGAAACAACATCATTTCTTCAGATCTTTTTGTCTTGCCCGAACAGTTAACTCTAACCTACCTACTCATTATTCCTGAGTCTGGGCAAAATATATACATCCTGTTGGTGGGACATGGATGTAGCATATGGCAGGTATTTGCTTGGAGTTTGTTACTGGAGGTTTTATATGTGCACACTGTATTTCTGTTTGCTTTCTATCAGTCCAGCTACTAAACTAAACCCACACTCATATAGTTCATTAATCTTCTATGCATCTATGCCATTAATATTCTAGTAATCTGATCATTTTATCCTTAAATTAATAGAACTCAGCATTCCTAAAAAGATTATACACTTTTGTATCAGCCATGTGACTAATAGTAATATAGATCCTAACTCTTCCTCATGCTGAGTACGCAGGTAATGTAAGTGTGGCTGGGATCTTGCTTTAATCCTTAAGAGCACTCTTAATTCCCCAGGCACCAGTGCTGAGGCTGAGACATCATGTTTTTCAGCAGACATTGTAATCCGTGCACTGTTATGAGACTGTAGCAGCTGAATGGTGATATCAGAAATGAGGAAGGTAAACAGCTCTGAGCCAACTGTGCCCTGTTGTGGGAACTTCTCAGTGAGCTAAGAAAAGAAAATGCTTAAAGAAAGCATCCAGGTCTTCATGATCCTGTGATAGGTGCATGGAAGACAACCCTAAGCAAAAGAAACAAGCCACCAACAAAACAACCAAACCACCAACAAAACAACCAAACCCCACTAAAACATAAACAAGCAAACACCCCCCCAAAAACCCCAAACAGCAGTCTGCAGCTGTCTCAGAGGCCTTCACTGAAGACAGGGTGTATTTTGTGTAGTAAGTTCGGCTCTTGTGGAATGGAGCTCACTGAGCAAAAGCATCAGAGGTTCAACTGCTTTTCTTTGCAATTGCAGTCTAATAATATAAGGCATATTGGCAGGTTACCCAGGGAGGTTGTGGATGCTCCAACCCTGACGGCATTCCAGGATGGATAAGGACTTGAGCAACCTGGTCTAGTGGGATGTCCCTGCAGATGGCCGAGAGGTTGGGACTAAATGATCTTTAAGGTCCCTTCCAACCCTTAACATTCTATGATTCTGATATCAACCAGGCAGGTTCCTGTCACACATTCCCGTACTAGGCAAACCAGAAAACCCACAAGGTTTAGGATCTTATTCTTTCTCCTTTCAGTGCTCTTTGGTAGTTTCTGCTCTACCGGATCTGTCTCTGGCACAAGGCCCGGGCACCCTGTGGTGGGCAACAGGTCTGGACAATGAATCACCTCTTTTGTATTTCCCTCTGCCAACTATGACTTGGGTATGTCGTTCATTTTCCTAGCTAGAAGTTATTCTAAGACTGGTGAAAGAGACTAGAAAAGTCTAGAAAAGCACTATTTTTTATTATTCATTGGCATATTTGGGGAATGTTTTGAATTGTTCTGGGATTTTCCAGGGCAAAATGTATTTTGCGGCTGCAGATCCACAAAGGATGGACATGAGACACGAATTTCTGTCCTCTGGATCCTGGGATTGGGTGTACTTTTATTGCAGATTTTCTGTCACTGTTTTCATGTCCTAGTTGATCACTACAAAATGACTAAAACCTGAGAGATGGATTTATTTTTTAACTAATGCAAATAATCATGTTGGTTATAACTGTTATTAGGGCTCCTTTGGGAATCTGTTGTTACAAGCTCTCAACCCTTTTGTCTTTCCTTTGGATCTCCAGGCTATGTTGCAATTTATAAAGATACCAGACCTTAGGCTAAATCAATGTCCTTAGGGTTATGAGATGTTGCTAAATATCAAAACAAAATCCCAGTGTTCCAGTTCTTTAACTTCACTATGTTTAATTAGCCATTCCAATTAACCTTCCCTTTGTGTTCCCTCATGTTTAAAGGGTTATATTAAAAGTACTGTAGAATTAAAGCCATTTAAAATATGCTGAGTATATTTCAAGGCATTCAGAAAGACTCTTACATGAGGCTGTCCTCATTTCAGTTTCACTAATGACTGGTCACTGGGGGCATATTTTCAAACCTCTGCACCTAGGTTGCAGAAATTGTAACAATATACCTACATGTGCATCCAGGTCACAGTGTGCTCAAATGGGAAATCACTTCTGCAGGTCTCTCACTGTGTTGCTCTATATGCCTGTGGGCACAAAGGACGTGTGAGGGAAGACATACACATTCTTGCTCTGAGAATTTAGACATCACCAAGCATTTAATCAACGTTTTTTGCTCAGAGGCCTGACAGAAAGACAAACACCAAATCAGTATTACTGAATTCTGTTTTCTGATGTATGCCAGATAATTCCCAGACATAGAAAAAAACAGCAGTGTGAGAAACAAGGGGAAACTCATGGGGAAACACTAAACTTCTCATCCCAACTAGTTCTCAAGGTTGTATTCCTCCATTCTTAGAGACGGATGAAAGGTCCTGACTAAAAACCTGTCCAAACAGTAAGTTACAAGAACAATAAACCAGCAGCATTTTCCATGGCGTGTACCCCCACCCACACCTTGTACCAGGGATAGGCAATGTCTGTTCAAAATGCTGGGATAGAAGGGTGTCCCAAACTATTTCTTTAGTCCTTACGAACCTGCGTTTGGAAATATATGCAGAGAGCACTCGGCAAGGTAGGAGAATACTATTATGCCCATTTTATTATGCCCAAGGGTGAGTACATGTTTTAGATTTATGTTATATTAGGCAGCTTTTCACTTATTATTCTCTGTGCCTAACTCTCTGGATGCATTTTATAAGTCATCAGGATTTAACTCATGGCTATGGATTTTGTTATGGGAGAGCAGGTACCTAAAAAATCCCTAACTTGTCCAGTGTGATTCTGTATATCTGGTGGCAGAACTAGGAAAAAAATCCAGTCCATATATCTAATCCCTGACTCTTCCCTAGGTAACTTTCTTCAGCAGTTGTATTGAAAGATCATTTTAATTCATAGTTTTGTTTGTTGGAGGATTTGAATTTCTCAGGAGTGAAATATGATGACAAAACAGCATTTATTTTTCTATTTTCTATATTTGGAAGGAGCTGAGATGATTCTAAGACCAGACTATGGTGTTATTTTAGTTAAATTTGTTCCCTCAAGGAATTTGTCTTTAGATCTGCCTTCAGTCTTTATAGAAGATAGGAAGGAATAACAAAAAAGATGTTTATTTTATTGATGCTGTGGTATTAGAGGCTTTTACTGAAGAAATCTGTTGGAGTCTGCTTTCTAAGACAAGATTAGTTAAAAATATATCAAGTTTTTTGTTAAATAGTTTGATGGCAGAAATTCAATAAAGACATTGTCTGGTGTCTTCACTGTATGAGGCGTGTGAAATACAATGGACACTAAGAAAAGCAAAGATTCATTTCCCTTTCCTTCTTCCTCTCCTCTGCTTTTCATTGGCAACAGTAAAGTTCAACTGCAAGACATGTGATTGTAATATAATCAAATAACCTGCTGGTCTCATAAAGAAGTATTGGTTGTTTAAATGACTATTCATAACAGACTTAGATGTTTCATAGCTGGTGATGGTTTAAGATTCAGATAACATCAAATCAGTTGGAGTATGAGCTTCAGCTCCTTTGAAAATGTACAAAGAACAAAGCCAACAGCATTACTGATGACTGACTAGTTGGGGGAGAAGAAAACAACGAATATATTTAGGATTTTTATCAAGCCCTCCGAAGAATCTCAATGTGAGCAGCTCTATAGGCATGTGATAAGCATCACAGAAACTAGAGATAGTGAAAGCTGAAGAATATGGGACATTTAGTGTGTCTAGCTCCACCGTAAAATAGTTTATATAGAGAAGAGAGATAACTAAATATAAATCATTCTCTAACAGTTCTTCAGGGCACATTGCTGGGAAATACTTGCTAACAACGTGATCAGTTTATTTTGTATATTGACTTTGAAGCCAGTGGAGGGAAAGAAAGAGCTGTGACTCTTCCCATGTGCTGAAATAGTACCAGTCCCCCCTGGCAGGGAAGACTCAACCTTGTGCCTATTGCACAACCCTTCCTTAAGGGTGTTTCCACAGCAGATGCCAAGGCTTGAGCTCATCCCAGGAGTAGCTCTTTCATAGCAAGACATTCCTACAGTAGCACAGCTCTGCAGGGGAGCTCATGTTAGGGAACAAAAGCACTCTAGGAGAACTTAGATGTAGAGAAGTATTTTTTGAGATTCATTTATTAGCCACTGTATTGCTAATTGCTGATCTCCTGTTGAGCTAACCTCAAGTTCAATGGGGACAGTGTTTATGAACCTGACACTTGAAAGAAGATATTTGGGGCAAAACAAAAAGTAAATGTAACACTTATCTTTGAAGATGCATCGTTTTGCCTTATCAGCAAAGGTGCATTCAAAAATCAGGCAGTTACCACTAAGAGTGAGAAATAAAACAACAACAACAAAAAATCCCTCCCTTTGCTTCAGGCTTTTGGATGCACTGGATTAAGTTCACTGCTAATTAGACACAATTGTGAAGCACAATTATTTATGAACCTTCAATGGGCCGAATTCATGAAAGGAATAACGAGTATGTATTTCCCTTTTGTAGAATTTTAATGAAGAAATGGCATTACTATTCATTATTTATCCACTTTCAAATTGTAATGAATAGTTCTACTGGCAAACACCAAATTTCTGTATTTACAGAAAGGCGGAACATGTGTAGATAATAACACAGTTCAGTATGTATGAAATTCTGTAATTCTATAAATATAGAAATAAAGAAGTTATCACCAGGACTATTCATTAAATTTTGAAAGTTGTAAATAATAAATAAGAATAACATTTATTCATTAAAATTCTCCAAACAGAAAATATTGAGTCTTTCTTTCTTAAATATATCCAATGCAATATTTCTGAAAGAAAGCTGGGATTTATGATAATTTTGATTTTTTTTTCCTTTTGACAGTGTTTCATATGCAGCCTTTATCCTAAATGCATTTAAAATAACATTAACCCATGTTTTCATTAAAAGTTGAAATAGTACATTATGCTGTGAAACAAAGACAATTTAGAAAGCCTGTCTTCCCAGGCCGAACAAACATTTTGGCACCCATGCATACCTGCCTCCTAAAAAAATATATTTATGCCCCATCCCTGAATGGTATCACAGGGACATTTACACAATCTGGAGCCCACTGTGTAAAGATGATGCTAATGGGGCATTTTGATCACTTTGTCCCACAAACAGCTCAGTTGCAATTGCAAAGCCTTCAGTACCCAATTCCTATGTGGATTTTACAGTCAGATGACTCAGTGAGTGGAAACCAAAGCTCCCCACCTCCATCAATGGCAGGACCCATCACAGGAAACACTGAAGTGCTCAGTAGCACAGGCAAGACTGCATGGTTTGGCTCTGATGGTTTTTAACCTAAAAGATGGTGATATATGAACAAAAAAACAAATAAAGGTTTTCCCACAATTTATTTTAATTTGACCAGGAACTGAGCCCAATGTCTTTCCTCTGCCCAGTGTCACCCCTGACCTCCAGCCATTGCTTTTCCAGTTTCTCCAAAAGAACCTCACTGTCCTCTGTCCATGGGGTCACAGAATCAGTGCTGAAAGTCACATTCATGTAACATAAGCAATGTCTTCCCTTAAAAATACACCTAATATTTGATTATGTATTGTATTAATTAATCTTCAGAAAGCTAAAACTTTGATAGTATTTTAATTCCCTATACAGTAATTAAATTGTTTGAACCTAATACAAACATAGAGATTGACTTTTTAAACTTCAGTGAAGTGTACTGAAGTTCATTAGAAGTGTTCATTAGAAAAGAACTTTCAGATGAGTTAATTATGAACTTTAATAGACAATACTTAATGTTTTGGTCCAGTGTAGGCAAAGCTTAGGGCCTGGCCAGGTGGTCCAACTTCCTTGCAGTTTAGGGCATCTTGCACACTGCTCAACAACAGAACTGTTATTAAAAGTTTATTCCCAAGCAAGGAAATACCTTTTCTCTTTATAGACAAGCATATAAGATCCTGATAAATCTCACAAAGTTTAACCATAGAATCACAGAATGGTTTCTGTTGGAAGAGACCTTGGACACCATCTTGTTCCAACTCCCCTGCCCTAGGCAGGGGCACCTTTCACTAGACTAGGTTGCTCAAAGTCCCATTTACAGAGAGACCTGTTTGTATGGTTTGATGCTAATTTGATTTAATGACACAATAATTAACATTTAGAGTTTCCACACAAATATAACCCATCCCAGTCACTTCCAAGAATGGCAGCAGAAAAAACAGTCCAGAAAAATACAGAACTGGTCACAGGGTGTTTCTTTTTAATGCTTTATCTCTAAAACTTGGTTTATTTTGAAGGAAGAAATTTAATAAGAAAATACACTGCTTTACACAATTGTCAGTAGGATTAAGCATGCTTGACTCCTTTGAGACATGGCATGACCATTATTTGAAGGAAAACCCTTTCTCTTTGCAGGAGTTATATCCTGGCATATAGTGGGTGCAGTGTGGGATGAAAGTGGCTGCCGGAAAGTGGCAGAAGGAGTTGAAGTTTGCCTGGAAACAGAGTGGATTTGCCCATGGCTGGGGACATGGCAGCAGTGGGGGAAGGCCACGATGCCCTCCCCAGCCAGCAGCAGAGCCAGTGCCAGCACAGCAAAGAACGTCAGGGCCCTTCTGTGTTCCCCCCCCAATGCTTTCTGGTTTGTCTCCTGCTCGTATGTAACGTGGAGACAAAAAGCCAAAGGCTGCAGGATTCCCCAAGCCACAACAACCTCAGCCCTTTCAGCAGCTTGGGATCCTGTGCAGCTCTAACCAGGACTCCCCATTAGATGCAAACTGCATCTGCATTTTTCACGCAGCATTTCAAGGATTTCCTCGTGGTTCTCAATAGCCAAACTAGGACTTAAACTCCAAGTAATCCTGGCCTCCCTCCATAAGGTCTCAGTTACAGACTATGGCATGTGGCCTTTGCCATCAGATTAGCTTAAAAACATCTGCTTGGCTTTGGTGTTTTGGATCTTTCTGCAGCAAGCTGCTTTTCCTTGCTTTTCAAGTTTGCTTTCTTGTATGTAACATTTACATCACGATCTAAAAACAATTTTACATATAATAAAGTTTAACTATTTGCTATTTTTAATTTCAAAACAAAATAACAGATATTACAGAGAATATGCTTTTTTTTTTAATGACACACATGATAGCATTTTAAAACACCAAATGACATCCACTGTAAATTTTTTGATCTTTCTCTAGCAAATCCTCTATGAGTAAAGTTTGTCCATATTTATGGGGGTTTTTTTTCAAGATGTTTTACTGCTTTTGGTAGAGCTAACATCTGCTTCTCTGGGGACTCTCCTATTTATGACAATTGAAGATGTTTTTGAAAATTCTTTGAATTAAACTTAGCCTGCTCAGAAGTGTTTCCACAGGAGCTGACTGTACAGACAGAGTTTTCACTGATGACATTTGACAGAGCTGTTAATCCCTCTTGACTCTGATGTATGATATCACATTACAGGAGCTGGAGCAATTCAGTGATATACGCACATGCAAAATAACATTTACCGATTAGCTACTGTTTGTTCTGTTCAAAAACAAAATCCCCAGAACAAGCTGTTTCATCGACAAAGAAGGAAGGAGGTGATGTTCCCCATCAATATTGCTCTTCATCCTGCTTCTGGTACTGCCATGGCACCTTCTCCTGGCACAGGGTGGTGGTGACCAGAGGGCAGGTCCCTCTGTCCTGTGCTGGTCCAGCACGATCTCTCCAACAGCAGCCACTTTTCTTCTCCCATTTGATCATAGAAATTTTGTCAAGACTTCTGTTTCAGCCTTCTGCAGAATGAAATCCAGGAGGATAATTGTGAAAAGAAAAACATTTTTGCCAGCTGAGTCTCAATTATCACATCAGCAGCCATATTCTTGTGTGTAAACTGTCTTAAAAAAAAACCCCACACACAAAACCAAAACACAAACCATGCTCCAAAGTGCAAGAATTCTTTTGAGATTGTTTTTGATGAAACCTTTTACTTTCTCTAAAGAATGATAGTCCTTAGGGAATTGTCATGAGTTGTAAGAAAAGCAAGGTGTTGCAATGTAATGCTGCATTATGATTTAAATGTGATACTGTCTGATTATCATTTCTCTTAAGTGCTGAATTTGCAGATTCTTTTTCTGTGCACATCAAATGGAAGGGAAAAAACCCATCCAAAAAAATGGAAGTGATGCCTCTGCATTACAGTGATGTCTGTGCACTTCATAAGTTTGATTGCAAATATAATTCTGAGCATGACACTATTTATGTTGGAAATAGAAAATATATCTTTTCAATTTTTCAATTCTCTAAAGCAAAGTACTAAATGGGGTCTTCCCCAATAGTGTTTCTGCTAGTTTTGCTCATATTTAAATCTTTGTATTTTACTCAGAATTAATTAACTGTGACATCATGAAAAAAAAAAAGAAAAAAATTGTCTTCTTTGATGAAATAAACCCATTTAAAGTTGGATGACTTGAAAGAACATGGACAATAGGAGATTTCTTTAACTAAAGAAAAATTTATTGATTCCTGAAAATGCAATATCTTTGACTTTGTCTGGAAGGGCGTTTCCTTGGTCAAGAGGACCAGGTCCTTTCACTGATTAAAATATCCCTTCTCCTTTTCCATACATCTAATTATTGCTACAATTAAAATAGATTGCATGATCTTTCATCTAAATCTTTCTCTTTAAGAAAAAGAGAATTTAAAACTTAATTTATGAATTCTGATCTTATTAACCTTTCATTCGATTTGCTTCTAGGCCTTGATCTTGTAAACAGGCTATTATACTTTCTGCTATTTTATTCAGTATGTGCTATTTCAAGACACTCCAAAAACTAAAGCTCACCTGCACAAACTAAACATTTTCTCTCTTCTGAATCCCTGATCAGTGTTCTGAGTCCATAGTTTGTTTCAAACCTTAGGTGAAAAAAATCATTAAACAGTCTGCATTAATAAATAGAAACTTTCTGTTTTGCCAGTGGCTTCTGAAGCAATCCCTTTCTGTCCAGAGTACACAGTTATTCTCACTTTTGCCTCCTCCTGAAGGAATTTGTACTCCCTGCTGCCGTTTCTTTGGACACACTTTGTTTACTTTGTTTTCTTCATTTCTGCCACTTCTATCAGCCCAGATTGTCTTTGTTTCCTTTTTTTCCTCTCCACTGTCTTCATTCCTTTCCTTCTTCTCTAGAAATCAGGACCTTAGCTTCTAAAAATCAGTCAAACTGCTCCTTTTCCTCCCTAGTTTTTACCATCTTATTTGTTCATCGTGGTTTATGAATGCTCTGCCCTCCATTTTTCATTCCTTTTATTGCAGTCTTGCATCTTCTTCCTTCACTTTCATTTCCTAGGATTCTACCTTGTTCTCTGTCTCAGATCTTGTTATTGCCCTGGATTTCCCTTCCTCTGAAATGCCACATCTGCCTTTGGCTGCTGATGGGCACTTCTTCTCCCATTCTCCTGCTGGTACTCAAAATGAGGGAAGGTGTTTTCCGAGGATTCACAGCTACTTCTCTCAGGAGTAAGAGCTGCATGCAATTTAGATTTTTTTCTCTTATTGATCACATCCTACCCATGAATTTCAGAGGAGGCCAAGTTTCTTCTTCTGGGCATTAAAGACCCACAGCCTGGGCAGGGTTTGGTGCTGTGAGTCATCACCATAAATTTCCCACATCTGTCACAAAGCCTGCTGATCCCTGTGCTCTCTGAAGCTTGAGGGCTGCTGGGACTTAGCTGATGTTCAGGGGGCACCCTAATTAACTGCTATTTACCACCTTTATTTTAACTCGTTGTTTTGTTTGGTTTTGGTTTTTTCCCACTTAGGACTCTGGAAACTAGTCCCACTTGCTGGGAGAAAGTAAGTAGCATTACTGAGTTTGCTGAAGGCCATGAGACTTTGTGGAGATCAAAGAGTGGTGGGACAGGAAGCTGGGCATCTTCAAAAGAAGTTCAGAACAATGCACAGATAGAAAATGTTCTGTATTTAGGACTGGATTTTTGTAATTTCTCTCCTTACAAAGTTTGCTTTGTTTAACTTATCTTACGCAAAGGAAGAGTGAAGGGATAGTTGGTTGGGGGTTTTAATATTTGTTTTAAATAAATACCAGAAGGCAGATATGAATAAAATCAGAGGTATGACTTCAGAACTAATAAGAAGGCAAAGAAAAAAAAGTTACGTTTTTTTCAAGAAGAAGAAACAACCAACAGTCTAAACCACAGTTCCCTTCAATAAATTGACATCTTTAGAGGAAGTCACCATCAATAGCTCAGGGAAGAGAATTAGTTTAGTTTGACTGTATGGTGACTGAA
The DNA here is from genome assembly GCA_013390005.1 of Calyptomena viridis. Lineage (NCBI taxonomy): Eukaryota > Metazoa > Chordata > Aves > Passeriformes > Eurylaimidae > Calyptomena > Calyptomena viridis. Next base: position 466,734 of record WEIV01023085.1, read on the forward strand.
TTCACTATTAGTTCAGAATTTTCCCTGGTCTTAGCTATGAGAATAAAGAGCCCATGCTCCAACATGTGCAAAGGACTGGAAGGATGGAGAGAAGTGCTGGGATTTCTCTCTGTGCAATAATGTAAGGCTGGGTTTCTGCAGACTCTGTTAAAAATATTGGACTGAAAATACAAAATCAAATATATATGCAGGAGACAAAACCATTCTGGATTGCAGAGTTTTTCAACCGTTGGTTCATTTAAACTATGTCAGCAAAAAAGTCCTTAATACAATGAAGAATCACAGGGGTTTTTTTCCTCTGGTATTTTTTTCTTTCTTTGTTTTCTTTTTTACTTTATTTCTGTTATTCTCTTTTCATAGTGCTAATTACAAATTCTTTCCTACCAGTCCCTGAGTACAAACCAATCTGCCCAAATAGGGCTGGTTTGGGGATCGTTTATCTTTCATGAATCATCATTTTATCAGCATGCTGTAAATTTTAGTACTTTGCTTTTTCTTTTATTTCCAGTGGCTATGTATAACCTTTTCACCCAGTTTTGGTTGCACCAGTGAAAATCCAGGATAATCAGCACATTAGAGAGTGACCTGGCACACACACATAGAGACACATGCACACACGTGTATGGGTATAACTTTTTACAGCAAGGAAAGCAGGATGCCACCCATATTTCTTGTACAGAGGGAACAGAAGTTAATTTGTAGGTTGGTGAGAGAGAGCTTGTGACACTGCACTCCATTTCACATCAAGAGACATTAACTTGAAATTACTGTTTCCAAGGGAAACACTTATGACTCAAAGCATTAATTTGCATTAGCCCATGATAAGGCTAGCCTGTAAATTGAGTTATTGAAAATAACTTGCAACTATAGCACCAAGGAAGGAATTAACTAGGAATATTGTTCTGTAAACATAAGCTGATTTTTTTCCAGGTAGTTAAAATACTAAAAGTGTGCAAAATGTAATCAATTTAGTTTTCTAGTAAAGTCATTCTTTAATAAATTGTCACTACAGAAGTAATCAGTTTGGATAAATTTGTGTTGGCTGAGTTTTATCTCCTCACTTTTTAGTTTCATGTGAACAGCCTATTAAAACCCGTGGTTTGGGACAAGCTCTACATTTTTCTCTTACAGCTGTGAGGACAATGGTCATTCTTTACAAATTTAGTTCAAGGTAATGTGATGTTCTACCCAATCTGGCAGAAAGATTTATAACTTAGCAACTGGGGGCTAAATTTCTGTGTTGTAAGCAAGTCTGGTCTCAGGCAAATTTCACCTCTTTCGAACATCATAAAGTTTATTTAGAAAAATCTCCATAAAATATGTTCTTTACCCTTTGTATGCTCCTACAATACTCACTCAGAGTGAGTTAACAATCAGCAGTATTAATAACTGAAATCTACACCAGCAATATTATTCAAAATGCTGATTACCAGCTGCACATGCAGCACCACTTTTTTAAATCTGGGTCAGACAACATTCCTCAAGTAAATATAGTCAAGCAGGTCCATTTTTTGCAATTCTCACTCAGGTTTCCATCCTCACTCAACATCATAACTTTGATACAGCAATGGAAATGCTTGCAAAATTTCTTGTCTCTATGAAAGCTGATTTTTGTTTTCAGGATCAACCCAGACTGATAACCCAGAAGGGAAGTGCAGATGCCTGTGACCCCAGGTAGACACGCCCCACCTCTGCTTATACATAGGAAAAGGCACACAAATTGCCTTTTGGCCCTCTCCAAACACCCTTCCAATTTATTAGATCCAAAGTTACTCTGCAAGAGGAGAGAGGGAAAGAGTGAGGACAAATTCTCCAGACTAAGAATCTCTAAATCCAGATGATCTCTCCTTGTATTACATTGCCATCTGCACCTATGTTTGTACTGCAGCAGAAAACCTTTTGCATTCCTTCCTTTCTCCTTAATTCGAACTGAACAACAAACTTCCAAACCCAGCAGCTCAGCCATAGTAGTCAGGCACTGAAGTGTTGATGAGTTTGTCCAAAAGGTATAGCCTGGAAGGAGACTGATATACCAGTATACAGAATTGTTTCCTCTTCCTCAGGGTAATGTGGTGCCTGGGTAGGTGAAGGTTCATCATTTGGGCTGGAGAGGGTGAAGGAAACCTTGAGCTACCCCAGCAGCTGAGGGATCAATGCATGTCTGACATACAGGCATGGCTTTTCTAGGTTAGACACAGGATGTCTGGTTTTCTATTTGCACACCCATATGGTAAGGAATGCAAGGTCTGTAAAAGGCAGGTGACAACGTTACATGTGCAGGTGAAGAACATTAATAAAGGGGCTGGAGTGCTGCTGTTTCCCATGCAGGCTGTGTATTTTCCATGGAGTGCCTTACCCGTGCCCTCTCACATCCCCTATTCCAGCTGCCTGCCATGCCCGACAGGGCACCCCGCCGTGTATCTCTCAATTGCTTCTCATGCGTAAGGACATTATTTTTGATCCAAACTAATATGTAATTATCTATTTCAGAATGTTTTATTAGGAATTAGGACCCTTTTTATATTTTAACCAAACATATTCATTTCACAGCATGTTAAAAATCATTTTCTCTCTCCTAACTGTGTTTATCCTTTCTCTGTAATATTTCACAGCTGAAGTCCTTTTCTAAGAAAATATTATCTGCTTATATTTTTTTTAAATTGAGCATATATGGACAAAATCTGCCCTCTCCTTTCTTGTCCTTAGCATTCTAAAATGTACCTGTGTTCAAATATTAAGAAATAAAACAAATATAAATTATGCATTTTCCAAGTTAATTTAAAATGCATTATGCACTGCTTTGTTCTCTGGAATTAGTATTATTAAGGGGACAGATCTGTATGGATTAATTTTGAGTCAGTTTATTCACTTCTTTGTAATTCAGTGGCAAGAATTTCTGTCCCCAGGCATCAAATTAAAATTTTTACTGTAAGTAACACATACACAATATAGACCTTTCTATATTGCTTCTTTGTTTTTCTATCAGACAATGTATTTACATATTGTATTATTTCACAAAACCACCTCTTTCGAAGTAAACAAAACTTCCCCCTCCTTGAAAATTATTTCAATGTTCCCATTGTCATTGTGCCCAACAGGAACCTGGTTCTAGTTTCAAGATTTTTTTCCCTTTCTATCAATAATCACATAATATTTAGCTGTGTCTTCCCTGAGATCTATCACAAGCTGAATAATCATCCAATATCTCTTTCTTTCCAAATATTTTTGGTGGTGTTTGAGCTGCTGCTTAACGATTATTTTAAAACAAAACAAACCCGAGCTATTCAATAATAATTTTAAAATAATGTTTTATTGCAATAATTCTTTCCAGTTACATGTTTTAAATCTTTATTTTTCCCTAAACTGAGCAAGAAAATAGAGTCTGCTTTCTTAATTAGTCTTCTTTAAACAAAATATCCTTTCATATGCACTAATAAAGACTAAGGATCATTTCTCTCTTGTTTAAATAACTGCTTGCTGTAGTATAAAATTGTAAGAGACATGATGCAGATCAAGATGCTGGCTTGAAGTGGAGAAGAGGAACAAGCAGTGCAATAATAAGCAGATTTTAATGATTTACTATAAATCAGCATTTTTGCCCTGTCAGTGAGATTGAAGAGGCAGACAGCTCCTCACATGTCTGCCTAGCAAATGTCTTCCTGATGAATCATGTGCTCTGAATCACTGATCACAACATTCAAACAGCACATCCAAATAATGAGGAAAACATATACACAGCATTCTTACGGCTAGTCTAAAACTGCAGGAATATGTGTTTTTAGTGGTGTGGTAGTTAAACCCCTACATTGATACTGTGTCTGTTCAGCAGAGGGTAATATAAGGTTAACTATTGATGCCCTAGCTTTGCTTCTACTTGTTAAATCAACAGGGAAAATATAATCTTTACATACTCTGAAGGAAAAAAAGAAGGCAAAAGTCAATAACTACGTATATTTTTAAATATTTTTTGAGAGTGAAATACATCTGCTACTCATTGAGAGACACATTACTGAGATTAATTAGAACACTACCAAGGCTATTGCTTTATATAGAGGGTAGTTCAGATGACCATTGTTAATAATTTGAATTGGTCACTAAGGTAATAGTGGTTATAAAATGTTATGCATTGCATGCCCTAGTGTACATCGATCCTCCTTGCACTCCTGCCAATGATTTCAGGTAACCAAATAATTGTCATCAAAGTCTCCTGCAATGTTGGATGTCACTGACCCAAGTTCTCCACAGCAAAACACGGAGGTTTTTAAGGAATACTTGGATACACTCAAGAGCTCATGGAGGTGAATGGGATGAGGTGCAGCCTCCACAGCTCTGGGAGAATTAAGGCATGACCTGCAGAGTGGGGTCTAGTCTGAGCCTTCACAGGCAATGCTCCCATGAGCAGTAGTGGTACTTAAAAGCATTAGACAAAACTTCCCTGAGTAATTATGGGAGCTGGCTCACCTCTCCCCCTTGGGTTCGAGAAGGCTGATAATGTACCCAGTAGTAGTAATTGTGACAATTGTTGTCCCCCACTTGCAGGAGATGCTCTGGCAAGAGCTCACAGTGCCACAGCTGAGGGAGGGAAAGCCCATTTGCAGGTCAGCCCAGAGGGACTCCTCCTGCAGCTCACTAACGTGGCTGTTAATGGATAAAATGAGGACTTCAGCTTCCAGCAGAAGTCTCTGTCATTTAACCTTATTTATTGAAAAAACAGTTAAGAAAGAAGTAATTTGGTATTAGTAGGAACCTTGGATTTAGAGACTTGAAAAAAAAATTATTCCAAGTTTGGTTGTGGTGATCCTTTGAAAGATAGTAACAAGACATTCTGAGTTTTGTACACCGTAACTTTTGCATTTATTACTAATTTTCTGCACTGTTCTAAATGCACTGTGCCCATTTAGTTTAAAATATGTTATCTCCATTTACATACATAGTATTTGCAGTTCAAGTCATCCTTGTGCAGACTTAGTAAAAGGTTTCTCCTGCAGATCTTGTGGATGAGCTGGCACTAGAAATCTACTGATGGTTTTTCCTCCATGTTCCTGTATCCTGCCACCCATTTGATGTAGAGTCACGATATGGGTTTCTGCAAGAAGCTGCTGTCCATTGTTTGAAGATGTGAAATTCAAAGTCTTTGCCTTTTCCGGTTTGCACTCAAGGGAAAAAAATAATAATGGTCTTTTAAAACAATATCAATGTATTTTAAACATGACCATGTCAGGCTCAAAAATGTTTTTCAAAAGCATATCCATTTGTTTAATTTGAATAAGAACATACTTAATTTCATGGTCATTTGGTTAAAGCAGTTATTTTTATTAATGTGTTATTGAGCTGGAGGCTGAGGGCACTGGTCAGTTTGCTACTGTATAACTCACTCGCTTGGAGAATGAAGTCTCACAGTACAAAGGGGAGAACTCATATGTGCTATTTAGGCATCACAATGGTATATTTGATCTGTGTTCTTATTTTATTCAAAGTAAGGAGAGGAAAAAAACAAATGCTCAGACTGCTGATTTCTGCAGAAAAAATCTGCAAATGAACTGTTCTATTAGCACAAATGTACAAAAGTCTTTAGAACCTCTCTCTTCAAAAGCATAATTAGGTATTTATTTCAGACATACTAACATCTTTGCAGTAGCTAATAAGATGCAGCCCATTTGAATATTAATATAATAAATGATTAAATTAAACAGCAAGATTCAGACTCAGAAATAGCCTTTATAGGTCCCAGGGGGTCACTAAAACTGTATTCCATTTCTTCCTACAGTTAACATAGTACAAGGGACATGAATGCGTAAAGCAATATTTGTCTTATGAAACATGGAGTTTTATATTGTGCTATTCAGTTTTATTACTCCACAGTTTGAAGCTGAGGCCTGTGATGAAGTCACCATGCTGGGACCCAACAGCAACTCTTCCTGTTTCAGTGCTTTTTGGCATCAAAGTGACGCATCATTGCTTTGGCAGAGGCAAACCTCATGGCAGGCTACATATAAATAGGTTAACAATGTTGGCGTGTGATAAACTAATAACAACACATGCAAAAAAGTTGCTGTAAAGTAAATGGCTGAGAAATTTTTCATCTGTACATTATTATGTATTTATTATTAATAATATGTACCAAATAATGTGCAGAATTAATATCAACAGCACGAGGATGATAGGTTAGGCTTATTTTTTTCCCCTGTACACCAGATAAAAGAAAAATAGGCAAAGTAGGCAATTATAATTGGCCATTATTCCAATAAAGGTGTTTCCCTTCTCAAATTAGTCCATGAAAACTGCACACTATCCAAATCCCATGAACCTGAGAGGTGTTAATAAACATCTGGTCATGGTTTTTGCTTAATTAGCAATCCTTAGTTTGGACTGAGGTCTGTTTATGTAAAACAAAACACACGGACACACACGCACCCACACACACACTCTCTCTCTTTTGCTCCCCCCCCTCATAACAATAACACAAAAAAAGAGGGTTTTGTTTTGTGAGCCACAGCCCTTCAGCAGCCCAAACCAGCTTCTTGTAAGTGCTCGGTGGGAGAATTGGATTTTTAAGTCTTATCATTTGTCAACACAGCAGAATAAAATGAAAGCTATTTGGATTTGTCTGTTTCTGCTCATTTTACCAGACTAATGTCACCTCAATCAGCCCTACAAAATCCTGGTATTTTATTGGAAGCTAAATTACCATTTTTAAATGCAAAAAGAAATTGCGTACTTACTACAGGTTACTGAAAAATGCCATTTTATTATTCTTAGCATCCAAAATCTTACAGCACCATCTCTCTAAGGAGCAGCATTGGCAGGGAGGTAATGGATAAACATGCAACTGCGCTTGCAAGACTATACTGTCTAAATTAGATAAAAGAAAAGTAGGAAGAAAACTCCAAGATAAGTGGTACAAAGTAAATCAAAACAAATCATCTTACCAAACTTTATTCGCATCTGATACCATTTTTAGAAATTAAGGTCAGTTTTGTGGAACTAATAGGGAGTTACACCTATATATCTTGGGCACCATGACAATGCTTGAGAGGAAGATTTATACACTATGGTTGCAGATGCAGAAGAAAGATATGAGAGATCAAATGGAAGTGCATGATAACAAATGAAAAATGGTCCCCACAGCCCATAAATTAATTGAGAAAAGAAGGTTGTCATTATTTGAACATGCTTTAAAATAAGGTATGGGGTCCAGATGGCAGAGAATAGATAGGCCAACAAAGTTTGAGTAATTGATGACTTAAAAATAAAACAAGATCTTAAAGAAATGAATCACGTTGGGAGAGTTAGAGGAGGAATATTAGATGAAAAAGCACAAAAACTCCTCGAAACTTCAGAGCAAAAATCAAAGTATAGGAAAACAGACACATTTTTTCGTGAAGGATCTAAATGAATGTAAGTAATAAATATTTCAGGCAGCAATTGTATCCCCATTAAGGACACTTTTCTATTGTCATTTCATTAACCTATTCGGCTTTGTTTTCAGGATTTTATTTCCCCTTTTTTGTGGCTAAGTTTTTTTAGGAATGAACTGAGAGAAATTAGCAAAGACTGTGCTATAAAAATCACAATTACCATTTGTGCTCCCAACACTGTCGTTAGCTCATGAGGTCACTGCAGAGACTTTGGTAAACAGTGACACGCTTTCAGAGCTTAATGTCTGTATTTACAGTACCCTACACCCAGCAACACAGCTTGTGCTGGTTAAACCTAAACCCTTCCTTGCCTCACTTTCAGGTTAGTGGGGTCAGACAGGTCAGGGAGGAAGTGACAACACTTGCATGGGTCTTATTCCTTGGGTTTTTTCCCCATTGTCTTTCTTCACTTGTCTCCATTCTTATTCTTTGGTCCCGCACTGAAGGATTGGGAGTACATCCTTTTAAGTGGTACATCAATATTATGCAATGCCAGGTAATCAGTAAATAAACTATGTACAATTTTATTATTTTTGCCTTGGAAATGTCACCCATCCATCCATAGAGGTGATGTAAATATCTGTATGGGGGCAGGTGAGTGTGCCTGCAAAGAGGTGTGTGTCTATGTGTTCGCATATGTATCTGCACTTTGTGTGTGTGTATGCATGTCTGCATTTTCCATATTTATCACTTTTCAGTACATTAGAGCATTTAGTACTTTGGAAGGCACTCATCCAAACAGAGCTCCATGTAAATGCACAGTGTACAAGCCAAGAAAGAACAGCTCCAGGCTGATAGAAACCTCAGAAGTATGTTAAATCATAGTACTCAACTGTTCCTCATTAGAACACTCCTCGTTTCTTTTTTTTCCCTTCCACTTAAAAAAAAAAATAATTTTTCCTCAAAGCCACTTACTTCGATGCTGCACTCTAGGAGCATATTATGAATATTCAGATTGGAAATAGAGCACCATCTAATAATGTGGAACACAAAGGAACCCTGAAATGTATTCAGCCTCTTATTTACATTGTTATGAGAGATATTGCATTATCAAACAATGGCTCCGTTCCACACTGTATGTGTTACCCCCTGCATTAGGCTCCTTGGGAACTTATTATTGATGACAAAAATGCATCTAATGAGAGGCTGCGGAGTTGCTAAATGTATAGGTAAGCTATATTGCCTTTAAGAAAGATAGCCCTTAAGGAAAAAACATCAAAGCCCGAGAGCTGATTTGTTCAGAAGTGCAACTGAGATGGGAAGAAAAGCAAACTTGGGGACCTTCCCATCATCGCACACAATGATGTCATTAAGGTACATTAATCTCAAGAAAGATATATACAGGGAAACTAAAACGTGACCCTTGGCGCGGAAGGCAAGCAAAAAGGCTTGAAAATATTCAGAAGGCAGAAATAGAAGGCAACAAACATTTCAAGGGAAAGATAGTTGCCAGCAGGATTGATTTGAATACTCAAACTGGTGATTTATTTTTCATGCTTCTCATAAAAAGAAGAGATCCTTTCTTTCCCCTCCTCTCCCCCTCGCTCTCTCGCTCGTTCCCAGGCGGGAGGAAGGATGGGATGAGGCTCTCCGTGCCCATTGAGCAATGGCTGCCCTTTCACAGACACCACAAATGAATGCAGGATGGTGGATAGACCAATTCAAACACTTTACCAGGAGTATATAAAAAAATGGGATAATCCACGTTCTTTGCATTTGTAACAGAAGAAAGGGAAAAAGGACAATTTTGTTAAAAGTCCAGCCTCTGTAAAGAGAATGTTAAAGAGTTTCATACCCAAAACCCAAACTGCTTTGAATGCAAGTCCTGCTTTGTCCTTAACAGAAATGAATTTTCACAAATCCAGCTGTACACAGAGAAAGAAAATGAAAGACAAAATATTTACTCATGGACTCAATAGTCCCCTTTTTATAATGGAGGGGGTTAACTACTGATTTTTTAACAATATAAATTTAGCATATTTCACATGATCCATTACATTCCTTAGAACCATTAAGATGCAGTTTACATGATTTATTCAGAATAAGGTCCACTTTTAGCTATATTTAAGTCTCCTATTTGTTATTTAACATGTGTTTAATGTTTTCTGTCCCTGCTGTGCACAGCTGCAAGCTGCTATTTTTTGGCAATTTTTGTGACTGTGAAGTGATTTGTGTCTTTGAATCTCACCTTTCTATTCTACGGCCTGCTGTTTTGATTTTTTTCTAAACTTTAAGAAATAAGTTGCACTGTATTATGACCTTTACTTCACTTCATGGAAGTAAACAAGGAGTCTAAAAGTGCCATTAAAAAATCATGCCAGGTATCCTTATGGGGTAGTTACAAGGACACATACGTAATTGATTTACCATTTTGTGACACTGTAATTCAAAGCAGTTTAGGGAAAACCCTTTAAAAATCCAGTAATGACATAGAAACTACTAATTGAGTGCTGGCAAACACTTCACTCACCACTTACAGTCTAAGCATATAAATCCTTCATAGCAGGGAATCTTCCAGATTGTACAACTTCTTTAAGATTTTTTCAGCTGCTCTCAATTACAGAAAATCTGACCAGAAAATAAGTTGTTATTGTTGTACAATATATTTATAATATCCTACTTATTTTTACAGTCATAAAGCAAACAGAGCATGATGTTGAAGTGCATCAGATAGATACAAATGATTGTGGGGAATTTTGTAGCAAAAGAACTGTCAGGGCATAAGGACCTGGTATTTCAATTGGTTTCCCAGGCACAAAACTTTTGAAAAGCAATAGTAATGAATGATGGCAAAGCATGACAGCTAGAGCAGCATAATTGTCTTTCTTTTTTTTATATTAAATGGGACTTTCCAAAACGTGGCTATGAGCAATTGTGAAAGTTTGCTGAAATGCAGAGAATTCGTCTCCAGTCACAGTAATTCTGTGCCGTGGCTACGAACCCCCAGCCCATGCAGGGACACCCATACCTGAATTCTGCAGCCACCCCAGACCTGCCAGTGCCTGCCCAAAGCCTGTGCCCAGCTTAGTGTGCCTCCTGCACTTGGGGTCCTGTGCAGAACCTGACCCCAACCAGCCCCAAGCCCAGCAGACACGACCTGTTTCCCCACAGAGCAGGGTGGGAGCCCCAGGGCTGTACATCAGCGCGGGAGTAAGAGACACCACAAAAGGACAGAAATGCTCAGTATTCACCCATCTGTCCCAAATGCTTTCAAACTGATAAAGGGCTCCTACAAACACACACATACTGCAGCCTACTCCCTTATGGCTTTCCACAGGGAGGTCAGCACACACTCTGTGCCTGTGCACATCCTGCAGCAGCTGGGCATCCCTCACCTCTTCATCCACTCTTTTTCCTTTGGCCACCTCTTGATTTCAGGGAAATGAATCAGTATCTCTCTTTAAAATTAGAATCTACATATAATTCATGGGCAATGAATGTGCAATGTTCATATAATGATCTAAAAAGGCAGTTAGCAGTGCGTAATGCGTGTGCTGGTACATATTCCCTTTTTATGTGGAGTAAAGTGGGAATGCTTTGTGGTGTGCTGAAATCTCAGAAATGTGTGCTGGTGAGTCACTTATATGGAAGGTTCATATTCCACATCACCAGTAAATATAAGGAAAGTGAAATACTGTTGGGTGTATTGGGGGTATTTGTTGTTGCTCTTTATGATATCTCTGGATAATTTCAGTGTCTATCAAACTGCTACTTTAATTGATAGGAGAGCATTTCCTCTTAACAATTTGAAGCAAATATAGTAGGTAGAAATTCCTGTATCAATTTGAATACATTTACCTGTAAGTGGTAAACTTAGTAACTTCATTTATCTGATTTTAATGAAAATGGAAAATGCACTGCTATATGACTTTAAAAAAAACAAGTAAAATATAAGTTATTACTGTTTGATATATGTGCTCCATCCTTTTATAGGATCTATAAGAGAAAGCCATGTTGAAAGAGTTTAATGCAATGCCTTTAACTTATCTAAACCACATTCAACTGACTGCACTGGGAAAATTGAATCTTTTCCTCACAATCTTAGTGACATGAAAAATATATAATACGGTAAATGATTAATGCAGTTATAAACTATACCTGAGATAAGATTTAAGTATTCATATTTCTATCATGTTAATACAACACGATAAACCCATGAAGCAAACTTGACCATAGCATTTGTTATTCTGTCCAGTGTTCAATTATTCTTTGTCCAAATACAATTTAGGAGCTTGCTGGAATACATTCTCCGGTTACAAAGCATTATGTGCTAGAGTGAGATAATCAAAGCAGTGGTCAGCAACTGTAGACCTTGATCCAGGAAATGTAGAGCTGCAAAAAAAGGGAGCCCAGAACATAACCACAGGCGGGTTTTTTATTTTGGTTGTCCAGCATATGCCATTTACACTTAAAAGCATTATTTTTCCTCACTTCTCTAATATTTCACTCAAAACTCTTTTTTTTTAGGTGAACTCAAGTTGATGTAATCACAGATGTTTTTAGCAAATATCAAGGCAATTTCAAACCACGTTGCTTTAATAACGTGTTTTAATTTCTGCAGTAAAGGTCAGCATGGGAAATGCACGTATACAACTCTGAATGGTACCAATAGAAAAAATGACCCCACACTGATTACTGTTTTGATGCTTTGATGGGCACTTTATTACAAAGATCCTGTGCCTCTATGTAAATAATAACCACTTGTCCTGTAGACAGGGAGTATTCCTAACAGGAAAGCACCAAACTGTAGGACATGGTGGGAAACTTGTGGATCTGTCTCAGGCAGCAGCTTTGCAGTGGGTTACCTCAACTTGCCCTTTTGCAAACCTAGTATAAAACTTCATTTTCAAAGGTGCGTTTATACCCTCAAATAAAAGGTGAGATAATTTCAAAATTAGTTCAGATAATAAATACATTTATTTTACAAGTTTAACACAGCTTTGTGTGAGCAGGTGATACCCAGAGGTCCTAGCCAACCTAAATTATTCCATGATTCAATAACTGCAGCTCTTGGCAGCATTGGTTTTAAAATACCTGCGACTCCAAGCCCTTGTCCCACAACTCCAGCTGCTAACTCAGCATCCACGTGCATGAACAGCCCAGATGTATCTCATGCTGTGGTGACCCACTTCAACCCACCATGGTACGTTGGAAGCCTCCTCAGACTAGCTGAAAATTCATTTGAGCTCTCTGAAAAGTTGATGGTTTCTGAGCTGGAATTGGCAGTAAAGCTGAAGGTTCCTTTAAGAGTTACTAAGAAAATAATGCTGAAGAAGAGCAGGATTTAGTAGTGAACTTTTCTTTGTCAAAGCTTTCATTGAAAAATTAAATTGCCAAGAATTTTACTGTTTTATTTGCCCTCCAACTCAGCTGTCAGCTGAAGAGCCTTTGATGAAAACATATTTTTGAAATGAGTATAGAAACCAGTTGGATGGCCAAGCATGGCCCTTTGCTAAACTAATCTGTCACTGCTGAGTTTTGGATGGGGGAGCATTCATGATGATCTGAGGTTTGCCTACCTTTCAGAATGGTAGCTAAGCTTAACAGCCATATTTTAAATAATAATGCTACATACATGACATTGCAAATATGCCCTCTAATCAAAAGAGAAAAAAACCCAAGGAGTTGACAGAACTAGAATAAAATACAATACACCTCTCTGGGTGGAGTTATTTTATTTTCCCAAGAGGAGCCACAAGATCTTCTTTAATTAATTAGGCCTTAAGAACAAAAACAGCATCAAAAATGATAAGCAGAAATTAAATACTTCCCACTACTTGTTTAAAATTTGAGTACACTGTAATAATTCTTTATTTCCATGACATTAATTTTATGGGCTCATTCCCTTTCTATTTGATCAGAACTTCTGCATATAATAGTTACCAGCGTTTCAAACCAGAAATCATACATGACTGTTTATATACCAGGATACTCACTGTTGTAGTAATGATGGTAATGTGACATTTTTACTTAACAATAAAAAAATGACACAATTTTTGAAATAGTGACAGACCAAGAGGACAGAGACTCATGTTGCAACAGGGGAGGTTTAGGCTGGACATCAGGAAGAATTTCTTCATGTAAAACTGGTTAAGGACTGGAAAAGGCTGCTCAGGGAGGTGGTGGAGTCCCCATCCCTGGAAGTGTTCAAGGAATGACTGGACGTGGCACTCAGCGCTCTGGTCTGGTTGACAAGGTGGTGATTTGGCACAAGTTGGACTAAATGATCTTGGAGGCCTTTTCCAGCTTAAGTGATTCTCTGGTTCTAATTGGTCAGCCCCAGCAGATAGACACCAATTTTGGTCTAATAAAATGCAGTGCCACATGCAGCTGTTTAATTAAGTATTGATATCAGCATTTGCTTCTATAGACACTGATAGTAACTCCATTTGCATTTTTGTATGTAAATCTGACCTGCAATAAATATTTCATTTCTTTCAATCATTCCTAATTTACTTTTATGCCTTTTGCAAAACTTCTAGCAATACAAATTACTTCTTTTTGTGAGCAAGATATGTCAAATGTATTCCTTTTTGTGATGCATTTACATTTATCAGGTTTTCTAGGTTGGTTTGTACTACTCTTAGCAAGGCAAACTCTTGCATAGAGACTTAATGTCCTTACAGCAATCTTAGAACAATTTCAAAACATGCTTATGGTAATCCTATTATCACACAAGCTTACAATGACAAAATGATCTCAGTGCAAGTCTGCAGTGACCCTCTGGAAGGCAATACTGTTCTAATGTGAGATTATACAGGTAAAATGAATTCAGTGAAAACACACACCATGTTTGAATTTCAGTGTAGAGTCCTGATGAAATTATAAAATCAAGTTCACCTTTATGCTAAATTATTTTTCTGTTAAATGCAAGGATAGGATGGGAGGAGTTGTGCTCAAAAAGCAGGAGCAATGTAAAATACAAAGGAGTTCAAGTAGGTCCACAATGAAAGTCTAACCAGTTTGTAGATAAAAGCTCAACAGAATTGTTCAAGTGTGTTCAGTCTAGGGGGGGTGCAAAGATAACACCAGAGGCTGCCCAGCAAGCCAGGGACTCACCCAGCAATGGAGCACAACACTTTTGCTCTGCTACCCAGTTGTGGCACCTCCCACCCGTGGGCCCCTTCCTCATCATCTGTAAATCCTAAACCACTTTAAGCCTTCCACAACACATTCATGATTACTCTTTATCATGCCTTTCAATACTCAACAGGGCAATACAAAATCAGCACTGAATTTATTAGTTTATTAATTAAAAGAGAGGAGAGGAATATGTGAGCAATCTCCTGAAATGGCCATGCAGAAGTGCACTCTCCATAAAACCCTTTGGCTCTCACCTCATCCTGCACCAGCAGAGCAGACCCGAAGGCTGGGACCCCATTCAATGACTTTGGGCAAGGATGCAGCAATCTTTCCTCAGGCAAACAGAGATGCTTCCCTATGCCTGATTTAGATTTTTGTCCAGCTTAACACAGTTATTATTGCACCCCCAGCACACAGTACATCGTCAGGGGCACCCGGGCACTGCTGAGGTGAAAGGACATTTTGCTGGGCTGGTTTGCAGCATGACTGCCCACAGACCACTGTCCAGCACCCCCAGAGAGCCACTTCAGCTTCTGGAGGCTCTTTACCAGATATGAAGGAAACACAAGTGCACGGTGCAATATTTTGGCCAGTGACTGCTGGAATTTATCTCACCCAGCATTAAATATGTAAAGTCAGGTATCGAGCCTGCACTAGTCACTAGGCTACATCCTTTTTTATAATCAGTGGAGACTATAAATCCAATTCATTTGACCAATGCTAAGTCTCTGTCTTAACACAAACTGCCCTGTTTCACTCCACTGACTTTAAAGGGTAACTAGTTCAGACTTAATTGTCTAACTTTTAGACATCAAAGTCAAGGAAGATTAATATTATCTACCCAATATTCTATGGATGTCAAACTGAAATGAGCAAAAAATAAGGAGAGACTAGTCAAACTATTTCCCCTTTTGATAATTAGGAACTGCAAGATGTTTACTTACAGAATATGCCTTTCAGAAATAACTTCAATAAATCTGTGAAGCTGTCAGCTATTGCAGATGTTTTGTATCTACATCTGTAGGGATTTCATAACACTTATTAAAAAAACTTCACACATCTAGCTTGGGAAACCCCTTCTGGATGAAAAGGTGGTTTCCAGGGATAGTCTGTTCTCCTCAAGCTTTTGGAATACTTTTGCATTGGAAAGTGTGATTTTTCTGCTTTGAACCTGAGCTGCCTATGTAGTCTTGAAGTAAACAGAGAGGGAGAGTCTGTAAACCTTAATGCTATAATTAAAAATTATCTGGCATCAGTGGTCGTATCTGGGATGAACCATTGCAAGTCTCCCACAACCTGTTTTACAGATAACAACTGCCTGAAAGACTCCAGAAGAGTCCCCTGTGTGTCACTAGACTCCTCTGAAGGAAAGATGAACTGGATATATTTGAGGAGAGTGGCTTGAGACCCGACAGATCCAAGTTTGTTAAGAACAGGGCAAAAAAAGTCCCAGTTCCATATATCCCAACGATTTTCCCAGACAACCAACACAGGGCAGTAAGAGAAAATCAAGGAAAGCTTTCCAATGTTATTGCGTTCACAAGTGTCTCAAAGTGATTGACAGCGTTCATATTCTCATTATGGCATCTGCAGATAATGAGGTACCGAGGCACAGGAATATCCACTGCTTGAGCATGCCAGGAATATTATCACTGACGTTTGAGCAAAAACATTGCAATTCCACACAATACCTCTACATCTTCGAAACGTCAAAACACAGCCAGATGCTGGAGCCATGGCTGCTGAAATCACATGGGTTAGCTGGTATATCTTGAAAGAATTATTGTAGATGTAAGGTATCCATTTAGCCAGTCAGGACTGTGGGGTTTAATTCTGCAGATAAGAGTAGGCTCCCCCCAGAATTTAAAGACTTTCTCCCCTTCCTCCTTTTGAAATCTTTCTAATTTTCTATAAACAAGACTTAAAAACTGTCTCTAGTGCTGTGAGAAAGTATTTTCTGAGTGAAGGAAGCAGCCTTATGTTTCTAAACTAAATGGCAGCTAAAATTACTTCCTCAAGGGAAGGGTGCAGGTAGCATGCAGTCTCAGACAGCTGAGATGGTCCTGCAACTGATGGCTCACAGCTAACTCTGCCACCAACCTACTGGAGTGGGACCTTTGGCATGTCACTTTGCCACAGCAATGCTCTCTTGGCACTGGTGCACATCATCTGGTCAGCTGCCAGCCTCTCGGCCCCCTGTCCTTCACCCTGAGTCAGAGATGAGAGGAAGGACAGGCAGACAGAATAACCACACACAACTGCACATGCCATGACTGAACTTCAGGGAGGGTCTACAGGTTCAGCTTCTAAACACAGTAGGTACAGAACAACATTTGAAATCTGGAAATTAGGCACAGAAGCTCCTTTAAAATTCTGTTCCTGGAAGGTGTGGATGTCACAACTAGGAAACACAGTGCTGCCAGCATCAACAGGGTTGCTCCAGCTGTGCCAGGTGGAGCGTGGGGCACTGAGTGAGCAAGCAGTTCCACCCTGCCTCAGGGAAAGTGCTCTGAACTCATAACGGGGTAATGCTGGAAATGCACACCTTTGCTCCTGTCCTGCCTCTCTTGGCAGCTGTCTGTAGAGGTAGAGAAGGCACTGCCAACACTGATTGCTCCCTCACCCTTTAATTGTGTGAGATGCTAATGCTGGCACATGTGCCTTAACCAACTACGTCTTCCCTATTGTCACTGAGTGTTTTTATTGCCTTGGCAGAATCCCTGTGACTTTTTCTTTTCTTTGAACACAGGGCTGGCATAGGTGGTTTTAGGATGTGGAGCAAGCACCAAGTTTCCTTAGGAGGAACAGCTGTCCTTACCCTGAAAAAAAGCAAGCAGGTCTTCACACATGTAACAGAAAGAAAAGATGTCTTGACACATCTTTGTAATGTCTTTGGATGTTACAGCTGTCTTTTTCCCCTGCCATGCTTCTGCTGTTTGACCCTTGTCCCAGCTAAAAGCACAAAACATGTTAGGTGCAAACTAATATTCTCAATCCTGCTGCTGCAATAGCCAGTGATCCACAACAGCCTTGTAGTCATGCAGCCTGTGTGGGGACGTATGTGAGCAAACAGGGAGATTTGCAGAAGGCTTTCATTCAAAACTAGACAGCTATGCACAGGGTCAATATACAGCATTCAGTGTTATGTCTTTCTTCTAAAGAAATTGTTTCTCCAGATGGATATCAAAACTTCAGTCAAATGCCCTGTTGAGTTGAAGTACTTAAAAAAAATCACTGTGGCTAAAGAGAAGTTAGTTAAAGAGCTGAGACTGCTCCCTATTTCTTTGCATCACTCATAAGCTAAACTGCAGCAGGTATATTGAAATGAAAATGTAACTAGTATATTCAATGGATTAGGGTTTGTATTAATTTAAAAGACTTCTTACGAAAAAGTCCATATTAAAAACTCTAAACTTTTCCTAGATAACAATCTAAAAGAGTCTCACAACAATAGATTATTAAATCCCCATAATATTTCATGCCAATATTTCCAAGTTATTCCTGTGCCAAAAATCTGGAAAAACGCATTACAGAGTGCCCTAGATGAAAACTGCAGGAGGATTTATAATATTTAGGAAAACAAAGAATGTGCTCTGGCAGGTCATATAGCATCCTGAAATGTAGTCTTTTGCTAAATACTAAATAAATACTCTTTAATTATGACAAGAGGAAGGTCTTATGGTTGAAATGGGAGAAGTTGCAGTTCACTGTGTTGTTCCACCACAGCCTCCGAGTGTGACTTTGGTCACACCATTGACCCTCTGTATCCCATCTGCAAACTGGAACGGTGACTCCCTTCACACTCTCCTGGCCCAGCTGCTCTAATGAGGCAGCAGCTCTGCTCCTGCTCAAAGCACGAGTGTTGGTGAGGTCTCCATGTCTGGCTGTAACACGGGTAGTAACGGATAAAATGAGAGTCAGTTTTTCAGAATTACAGAATTCGGTCAAAAAAATACTAGAAGCTATTATCAATTAAATTTCTATCACCAACCTGGAAACATACTATACTTCTGTTAGAACTGGTCCACCTTATGAAAATAATAAATCCTATATTTTGATGAGGGCTTTCTTTTTTTTCTTATGCTTTGCCACCAAGCACCACAATAAATGTTGAGCCCTTTCTTCAGGTTGTAGCTAAAAAGGAAGAAAATAATGATGTCTCCTTATAACAGCTGTCGAAGGGATTTGTGGAAATGAAAAAGCTTTCTGGAAAACCCGGTGTACAAAATGCTTGACCCAGTTGTCATTACTTCTGCCTGGGCCAGTCACTATCTCCTGCACCAGGAGCCCACTCCTGTGCTGGCTGATGCAAAGGCAGTGTGGGACAGGCAGTGAGAGAGAGCAGGGCAGCTGCAAACAAAAATCACCCTGGGGAGGGTTACAACTAGATAAAGTTTTCAACAATAAGATTCCAGAGACTGCTGACTGGAGAAAAGCTCAATATTTTAGTCTCAGTACAAATTTGCTTCAATCTTATACAACTCCCATGCAGCAGCATCCACAGCTGCATGCTGTAAACAACAAACAAATCTATTTCCATCAGCCCTGCTGATGCTATGAGAAAAGTGCCTGAGCATAAGACATGCACAGATGTAGAGTCTCACCTGAGCCTAGTGCTGCCCTCCATTTGGCCCCTCTAACTTAATATCGTTGTTACAAAGCTATTGGTCTCCTGGTAGCGAGCTGGCTCAATGCAGAGCCTCTTCTTCCAGCTAATCTGACAACTCCGATCCAAGAAGCATCAAGGGCCCAATTAAGAAGACACATCTTATCAAGGAGCTTATTTTGCATAACAGAATACAAATGACGAATAAAAATTTAATGTTTAATAACTTAGTACAAAGAGGGCTGTTGATATAGAATGCCTGGAATTTTTATGGCGGCTGTCAGACTTGTGATAAAACTGTTATATAGGAACACTTGGCAAAAAACAGCGTAGAATTTTTCAGTAATGGTGTGTGCATGATATTGCATTAATTCTTGATAGGAAAGTAACTGTAAGCCTGGGAATCAGCCAGTTTGAGTTTCACTGTAAGATGATTTTTTTCTTTTGAAGGACATCTAAATACATTTTAATGAAGAGTTAGCTGAAAGGGTAGTCAGGACTTCATAAATGCATTTTTGTGTTTGCTGAAGTCCAGAAATTGTAGGCAAATCATCATAATCCCTCTGGGTTCAGCATAACTTTGTCAGATCCAGTGATGTGGCTGCAGTACCCATCACTAATGGATGGAAGGCAGTAAGCTTAAAGAGGAAGGAGAGGTTATCTGTAAGGCTTTGCCCTTGCGGAATAGGGGCATTTCTTCGATTTACTTGCACCGTATGGAGAAGTTGAACACTGATGTAGCTCTTTTCTGACTTTGAAGATCATAATCTAGAGGAAAGCTTGACTTGCCTTTGTTCCTACAATTGCAATTTATACATTAGAAGTCCTTCATGCTAATGAAAAAAAAAATAAAAAAATTGTGCTTTATGTTCCAATACAAAAATGATTTCTTCAAACAGCAGGTATGCATTGTATTATCAAAGAATTATTGCAACCTCTATAATGCCATGTTCTGTAAATACATCAATACCAATCAGGAAAAAAAGGATGTTCACATTTTCTTTTAACCATTTTCAGAAAACTGATGCTCTTGCACAGTTTTAAAACACTTGCATCGTATTCTGATGAATTTACCATATACCTTAAGCCTTTCTGTTAAAAAAAAATCTAGATATCTTAGTGTAGCAATTAAGTCATCTTTACCAGTATACTTAAAATAAAGTGTCCATTAAATAATGCTAAACTAATGCTGAATTAGAGTGGAACTCTTCCAGAAGTACATATCACATCTATATGAACTCTAAATGAATTTCTTATTCATTCGATTCTATTGTATTAGTGTTATTGCAATGAATACTAAATGAATTCCTAATGATTGGATACTTAAAATAAAGTGTTACCCCTTTACAATAGTCATCAAACTTTAAGGACAAATTGAGATTAAAAAAAAATGTACTGATGAGAAAAATAAGTTGAACTGTATAGTTCAGAATATTGAAAGTTATAATTTATCTGATGATGCTAATATTCAGATGCAGCCTTATATTAGAATTAATACTACAGGAGTGGACCCTTATACAGAGGATTTGTTGCAGAAATAAAATCTATCAGTAACAGTTTCATTGTTCCATCATTACGAACTCATTCGGTATTCACTGTAATAGCACTGATCGTAATGAATTTGTTTGATATTCATGTGGCTTTCACATGCATTAACATAGGCTTTCTGTTGTAATTCAACATCCAACAAGCATTAGTTAATGCAGACTTTGGATTAGGCATGGACCAGTATTTTGCAACTGGAGTTTCCCTTCAGTTTATAAGCAGTTAAAGGACATTTTTACCTGTCTACTTCTTGGGTCTTTTTTTTTTTTTCTCTGATACGTTAGTTTTGATCTGAAAAGCCTACTGAAAGATCCCACACTGTCTTTCCATGTGAACATAGGTGTGCCATCTTCTATCTCAGGCAACAAGCCAGAAACCCAGAATTTTATCACCCAGGAACATTACCTCATTATCCCCTTGGCAATAGTGGCTTTGGCACATCCCAGAGCTGGCAAAGTATTAAAGGAGCAAGAAATCCTGAATCCTAGTATTAAATGGTGGATTTGTTTTTTGTTTTTTGTTTTTTTTTTGTGCTTCAGGTTTGGAAATGCCAATGCTTCCTTAGTATTCGATAATATTTATTTGGCCAAATGAACTCCTGCCCATGCAGTATCTTCCTCAGAGGAAATAACTCTGTGGCAAAAAGCAGGGCAAGTCTTTGGAAAGTTTTCATGAAGAAGGGAACTCAGCCAGGTTTTCAGCAGGTTTGACTCACTGGAAATTTTTTGGGCATTCCTCAGGCAAAGCTTGACTCATGCAGGCTCTGGCATGATTCAGCCCCAGCCAGGGTGTTAGACTCTGTTTCCCCATTGTGCCTCATGGTAATTATTCCTATTATATCTTCAAGAGATTATAGATGAGCGATAGATGAACTGCAATGACTATTAACAAGAATTATAGCAATCTTTATGCATAAGTGTTCAAAACACCAGGGGCCACACGCTCAGGTAATACACATGGATTTAGATCATGTAATCAATTCGATTGCAGTAATTGGTAACATGAAATTACAGTCAGGTGACCTGCTGCTGCTATCAGCGCTGCTGCTGCAACCCAAAGTGTTTTTGAAACAGTGTCCCCATTTTGTTTCAGTATCTCACAAAGGACATTTTCCCTCGGTTTTCTTGATTGCTTTACGCAATTAATCTCTCCCCCCCACATAATCTCACTTTCTCCCACCCTTCTGCTTGTAACAGCATCCAACTGAAAGGCTGGATCTCAGCTCTCCTTGGATCATGGGGCTCCTTTTCCTCTCCTTGAGACATTGGAGGTGTGTGGAGACCAGGAGACAGGAGAGTTCCAGACAGACTCACTGGTTCCCAATATACTGACAGGAGAATGGCACATCCTTCTCAAAAATATCCTGTAAGGCTGACCTTAGGAACTGGGGAAGTTCAGGTCCCCACCTGCTCTCTTTTAGAAGCAGAGGTGGATCTGCAGCAGGCTGCTTGCCCCACTCTTCTTTTTGGCAGGATATCAGCAGAGCCCTCTGCCATCCAACCCAGAGGTGAAACAGACGTTTGGGATGGCTGTGCCAGATGCCCAAAGTAGACAAGCCTCAGTAGAACTGAAAGTGGGAGTGCAATTAGGGAAATGAGCGCACTGAGTTCAGCAAGAGGTGGGTTTGGATGATCAGTGCCTGGAAGCAGGACACAGCCCTCTCTGGCTGTACAAGGATGGAGGCACAGAGAGTGAGGAGAAGCAGCCCTTCACCACGTGGGAAAGACAACTGCCCTGAGGGAGTTGTTGGAGTTCTCCAGCCTCATTATTTCAAAAGCAGATCCCAAACGATGGACTGCTCTGACCAGTAATGGCTGTGAGGGGACCTCTGTCCCTGCCATTTAACTTCCCTTTTGACTTGCAGATGGAGCAGAATTTGTCAGAGCTCTTGGAGGCCCTGATAGATGTAAACACTGTTTAATTAATTTGATTTATGATATAATTGCACCACTGTGCTTGAGGGTTTAAGGGAATTTCATTTCTAATGTATCTTCCTAAAAGAGATTTCAGGTAAAACTTTGTCGAGGGAGGCACTGCTGCCCTGGCCAGTGACAGAGATGTGTCTGCAAACAATCCTGCAAACCACCCATCTGACTGCAGACTCATTCGCCATTTGAGCAAAGATATTTAGGTGCATAATTATTCTTCTTCTACCTACAAATGTTGTTTTACATGGACAAATTTGAGGCTCAGCCATTCTTCAAAATGTACATTTGGGGTTTTTTTGTACCAAGGTTATGTTTAGGAAAGAGAGCTGTCTCACAGGACTATGGAAATATGTATTTTTCTAGAATTTCTTTTTATTTGCCTCACTGAAAAATTAGCTCATTTAGTTCTTTCCGAGCTAAGACTGAGGGGCATGAATTTTTTTTCTTGAGCTTCTAAGGAAAACATATTTTCTGGCTTCTTATTATAAAGTATTTTTAGAAATAGCTGATATATGTGAATTAATGTCTTGTGGTATAGAAACACAGAGAAACAATGTAAGCAACCAGCTCCTTTTTACCATGTTTCTTGACCAAGTTCAAAGTTTAGCTGCACTTAATGGAAAAAGTGGTGGGGAGGGTTGCCTGGCCACTGCAGGATACCTGTGGTAATGTACTTGCATCACTTCACAGTTAAACTAAAGCAAACGTATGTCATTGCAGTGTGTGCCGTAACACCTGGGCACAATAGAATGAATTCATGGACTGTGCACCCATAAATCTTCATTTCCTAGTTTTGTGGGTTTGTCAGGCCTTTAAAGTTATTTAACACGCTTTTTGCAGTGATAGATAGGTACTGAGAGTGTTATAAATACTAACTTGTGTCTGAAAGTTAGGCTGTGAAGCTATCACCCAGGCTTATGGTGTCTGTGATTTTATATCCAGCTAACAAGTCACTTTCATGGGTTGGGACATCATCTGGAGTCTATGAATGTGTAAGAACCAACAGTTACTGTATATAGGTTAGGTGCTGTTTGATTCATCTATACAACATTTCTTAAAAAAAAAAAAAGCATAGTAACTGTGTTCCTTGCTTTAGTTTTAAAAAATAAAGACCATAGACCTTAGTAGTGTCTGGCCTATCAGGAATTCTTAATGAAAATGAATGTTCATTTTTTCTTTAAAAGTGTCTCAAGCTAAATGATACTGACGCTTTCAATTTTTAACATCATAATCAATAAAGGCTGCTTATGCACACTTTGCAAAACCATCAGTTTAGAAGTTTGAAAAAAAAATCTGCATATGGCTGCAGCTTGCTGACTGCAAAGCTCTAGCACTAAATCTTCTGAGTTAAAGTTTTACTGGTGTGTTATGAGTAAAAATGCCTTGTCAGCCATCTGCCAGTTTTTCTCCTAACATCCATATTTTCAACCCTTGCTAAACATTGGGAGCATTTGGCCACAAGAGGCCAGCTCTACAATTAAACAGCCGAGTTCTGCAGCAGAAGCAAGGGCATGTCAAAATAGAACTGTCTGTTATTAATTTTAAAAGTCCATAAAGGAAAGCTATGACCCTGTCAGGGTGATGGACTGGTAGTTAAATGTATTATAAACTGTTAACTCTCAGAGACACAAAAGAAAAGGAAAAGAAAAACAATGCAGAAGTGTCAAAAGCTTCAATAAATGCTAATCATGGCAGATTAATCAGCCTCTAATTCCACTGATCCAAAAAGGTTAGAGTGTCAATTGTGTAAAATTAGCTCTTTCTCATGTGTCCCTTTGCATTTGGAGAATCTGTCTGTTCATTTGCATCTTTTGCCAATGTTTACGAAGAATTCAGTTCATTAGCTCTTAAACATAAAATCAGACACTGGAAGGGGGATTCATTGCCTTTTTCTGCTTAAAGTAGTACTTAAAGCAAATAGCATTGCTACAGTGTACATTTATAGATTCTATCAAGCAGCATTAATTACTGTATATCTTATATCCAGAAACCTTCTTTTCATAGGAAAGGTTTCATGTGAAGTGTTCTATTTAGTCTTTTAAGGAGGGCTTTTTTGATGGCTTAAGATAAAATGTTTAATCATAAGCTTGAAAAGAGACAAATGGCAAACTGGAGCTGCTAGACCTTAGTAGAGTACGTGCTACAAAGAGCTCCCAGAAGTATGTACACTATCTGCTTGGGGAAATACCTGCTTTAACCTGCATTTTAAAATCCTGCAGCTTGCCAAAGAGAATGGCAGTTCAAATGAACAACTATGCAGAACACAAGAAAGCCTGAGGAAGGATTGCCTAATGGCAAATAAAGCAGGAGATGAGAAGACATATTAGCTGGTGCTGTTTGAAGTGTTCGAACTGAACTCAGGATCAGACAGGACTCACCTGCTTTCCTTACAAAGCCGGCGTCCAGACAGGATTCATTCATCATCTGGTGATGTTTGACTGCTGGACTGAGTTTTGAGAACTCACACTGCTATGACACAAGTTACTTCAGGAGTACCTCAGAGCTAAGAAATCCAAGAATGGAGACCCTAATTTCCTAAAATACTCAAAACCTTTGCTGACCATGGGCTTCCCTTTTTAGGGAAATGTGTATGGTCAGCTGAGGAGAACCTCAGACGAATGCACCCATACATGTGGAATACATCTACACATGTGCTCTCTTCATGCTTAGTTTGTATACACTGCATCCATTGGGATAAAATTTGTTCCTGATTTCTCATCCCCTGGAGAAAAAAAAAATATTTCTTCTTCACACCAAACAGATAACATGATCTAACAGAAATCTGGGAATTTCCCACCCATTTGCTCCCCTGCATTTCCTAGATGCACACTCACACTCAGTTCTGTACCAGAACCCTACCTGAAAACTATTTCCCCAGACATAGACAGGAGTGTGGAGATCTGTTCATCTCACAACTGTTCTTCTTTTTGGTCTGGCCTCCCTGGATGGGCCAGGTCTTTCTCCTCAGGGGAGCACCCAGGGAAGGTCTCCATGTCACCTGCACAAAGAAAAGAAGAAGCAGAGGGCTATTCCTACCACCTTTCCAAGGAAATGGGTCCCTGACTGCAAAATCCCACAACAACTGTGGATCAACACCAATCTCTGCAGTAAGTGCAAGGCATTGCCTTTGGCTTGGCCTTCTCTCACATAAACACATAGCAATGTACCTATTTATTATTAAAAAGTTTCAAAGCAAAACACTCTCTCAGCAGATGTATTGGGGAAGAGGATCTCCGTGAATTACTGAAAGGAGCTGAGCTCCACAGGATGAGTCTCTGCAGAGACTGGAGGTACATGAGGGACTGTGGGGTATCACAGCCTGTCAGAGGGGCACATGCATATTGAGCATCTCTCTTGCCTTGATAGAACTGCTCTATTTAGCCTCACAAAAAAAAATTGCCTGGGTTTTCAGGGCACAGCCCATTCTCTGGGTTGTGGGAAGTCCTGGGGCATTTATTCTGTAGAGAAATAGAATAACTTACCTGTATGAAGAATCACCGTGGGCAAGGGAGGACTGCTTCCATTAAATGCCCCAGTTTGTTTAAGGATAATTTGGATGTCTGTATGCCATGCCTTAGTGCACCATTTAAGTGTGGGTTTTGGCCAAAGGCTCTTTATTGAGGCTTCATATGTTTGCTTCCTGATGGTTCCAATTTGAAATCCCACATTTTCTCAAGAAACATCCTTGATTTGAGGTAAGTTTTATTTTTGGACACACTCAGCCCATAAAATTAAGCCTTAGTGAGAGAGACCTTTTGTGGAAGAGAAAATATAGTTAGATATGTTCCCTAAGAGCAGAAAAGCATTGCATGGCTCTAATTTTAAAAAATGACCCATGAGGAATCTAGTTTAAAATATGAAAATATAATATGAAGTTTAAAAGATAATTATGAGGCATTAAAAGAGAAAACCACAAAAAATATTTTAGAAGGAATGTAAAATATATATGGCACAGTGCAATGGATGGACTGTCAGCAGTATTTCTTTGTGTGTGTATCTTTTGTATTGCAGTGAACTGTGCAACAGCAAGATTTGAATATTCTGAATCTGCCATCTCCCTCTTCTGTCAATCAGATCCTTCCAATTTTGAACATGCCAGGATGAACTATGTTGACTTCTTTGGCACAAGAAAGTGAATCCAGTGAAATTCATATATTCAATGGTTTCATGAAAATGAGAAAAGTCTGTCTATTTGCTAGAACAGCTTTGGGCTAGTTTTGAATGGCTGCATTTCATCTCTGCATTTTCCCTCCCCACAACTGTTATGATGTGAAAAGTGCCCAAGGCCAGGGGCTTGTAGGCCCAAGTCCACTGAAATTAATTGTAATTGGGAAAAAAGGCCTTTTTCCTAAGCCAGTCATATTATACTTTCCCATCTGACCACTTCTTTTCCATTGATGGATATAGTATACTCTACCAAATCATTTCTTTCTCTGCAAGTGAAGCTAATTTAATGCCACCCAAAAATATATCAGACAGCTCCTGGCACCTATTCCTGTCTCAGAAGCACTCTAAATGTTCAGGTGTACATAAAGTTCTGCAGCATACAATTGCTCTTGCTTCTGCAAAGTTTTTGCTTTAGTAATAGCAAGAAACAAGTTTAAATCCTTCTCTTTCAGGCAGAATAGAGTGGATATTTTCCTACGGTAGGTGTGCCACCACCACCTCCTCCTGCACCACAATGTGACTGTGTGCAGGTTACAGAGGGCAGAAGACTCCTGCAATTCCAGCCATTTTCCCTGGCATTCTGCCATCTGATGTTTTCATGAGACCAACAAAAGAAAAGTGGAGTTACTGCTACAAAATTACATGTTCACACTCTAAATTTAAGCTTCCCAAAAGCTTCCTCATGGCTGGATTAACAGGACTGGTGTTTGTCCTGTTAAGAACCAGAAAAGCTCAGCTCCATTTTTAAAAAGTCCAAGTGCTGAGCTCAGATTTGTTGAGCTAAATGCTAAATTACCCCAACTAAATGCAGTCTCACAGATACGTCACCCTTCCCAAAGTTGTCAAGCAGATTATCCTGGAAACAGCGAGGCTTTAATTTTGTGAACTTAGAGTTAGAAGAAACTTTTTGGACTGTTGTCGTTGAGGTTGGCAATAAAACTTGAAATTTCCAGTTTCAGACACTGATTGGTTGTTCATTTGTCGAGGTAATTTTTAGTCTTAAGACTTTTTAAGAATGCAGATTGAAGTGGTGTCAAGTCCAGTCTATATCTCTCCAGAATATACTTGGGTACTGCAGGAAGTGGGGAGAGTGATACAAGAGGTCTCATGTTTCTTTTATGGTCCAATATGACCAAGCATGGTATGAAGGGAGGAACTTTATTGCTAATGGAATAAGCCTTCAGATAAGATGTAAACCAGAGTTCCTGGCCGTTTTCTCTGTGCAGCAGCCTCTGGACACTCTCCAGCTCTTCTCTGCCTACCTACGCTTCCAACTGCCTAAGACAGTGTTTATTTCCTGCTCAGAACTGTTCAGTAGCATTCTTGTTCACTATTAAAAGAGCAGCTGCATGTTAGTGGTGGGTGAAGAGAGCTTCTACCTCTCAAAGTCTGTTAATAGACTTAGTTAATTAAAATTTATGAGCACACTTTAAGCCCAATAACATATTTTAAGAGGCAGAGGTGCAGGGGAAAAGGATGAAGTGAACAACCTGAGTGACAGCCACTGGAAACATTTTGTTAAACAGACATGGGTTCTGCCCTCCTTTACTATGTGCCTTGAGCATTTGCATTCATGGCACAAAGTAGCTGCAAATCCTTATTAAAATGGTAAAATTTATGCCCAGTTTGCATTGGCCAATGTGATGGATTAAGGCAAGGAAAACCAGCACCAGACCCCTGTCACAGGCAGTGGCTCTGGCCCTGCCCTTTGCAACAGAAAACAGTCCAGTCCAAGGCAACTGCAACCTCCTCCTCTTCCCTCTCCAGCACACGTTCAAGAAGATTGACATCTGAGAGAGGCTCAGACCTAAATCTGTATGCAAGTACTGTTCCTGGACCCTATTTCTAAACCAAACCTTGCCTGGATATCTCAGACTCTATTCCAAATTTGGCAGTTAGGCACACTCTGGTTTAAATTAGCGGCTTAATCTTAGATTTCCCATGTTTCTCTCTCCTATCTACTGCAAAATACTAAAATAAGAGAAGAAAAACTCACAGAAACCCTTCTCTTTGCACGATGAGGAACAGCAAATCATAAGCAGGTTCCTTGAATCAAGTATATGATTATATATTTCACTGTCAACTAAAACCCCAGGAATAGGAAAATATGATTGTGAAAATACTGCCTGTAATGAGAGGACTTGGTTGTCACATTGGGTAAGACATAATTTATCTTTTATCTGGTATTAGTGAATAATATCACTTTGCCATTCACTGTAGTGTGTTTACCTTAGAAATCCACACAAACCTTCCTTAATATTAAGTCCTGGTTAAAGTACAATATCTTTTCTGGATGTCATATGCTTCCAATAATATATTGAATCTCCTCTGAGTTCCACTGGCTTTTCTTTCCTGAAATCTGCAAAAATCTCAGAAAAAAAAAATATCTCTGCCTGATTCCATCCCAATGAAGCTATGTTGAGTTATGTCAGCAAAAGACCTCAGTTCATCTGTTTTCTGTTGTTCCATTACCTTCTCATCTTTCTAAAAGGGCTATTTCTTTGTCTAGGTTATTTGTCCCCCAGCCAGAAGATGCTGCCTTATAAAGGGGGTGGTGTTTTTATATCAAACTCAGTGCTGGATGATTTCTTTCTTTATCTGCAGCCATAACATCCTCTTGTTCACACAGAAATAAAAAACCACAAAGGGTATGGATTATGCGATGCATTTCCTGTAGAATTTAATAATCACAGTAAAACACTGGCATATATTGCTGCCTACTTACAAATCTCTGTTTTCTGTAGAAATTATAGCTTACAATTTAAGTCACCTGAATAATCTGCTTTATACATCTGAACAACACAATAAAGCAACTCGTCCTCTAGTGAACTTAACACACGTGGTCCAGATTCTGCTCTACATTTCACTGTCAGTCTCAAATACATCCTTATTTAGTCCTAAACTGACTAAACCTGGATGTTCACAACTGCCCTCGCAGTGAGCCATACGTGGTTTTGTTTCAGGGACAGTCTTTCCCCATTCACCATCAGGATGACTTACCTTTCCCAAGAACCTTCATGGCCTCTCATCTACAGCCAGAAAATGTCACTGCAGCAATTGCAGCAACTGTTTCCTGGGAAAGGAGCATTTGAGAAGTGTTTCATGTATTTCTAACTGTCTTCTGGTGCAGTTTAGCAGCTGGAAGACAGGTACAGAGCCAGAGGAAGTGTTTATCCTGTGTTACTGCACTTCATGTCTTTTTCCACTAACTTTGAGAGTGGGAAAATGGCACTTCCATGATTGCTGAGTTATCCTCCTATAACCAGAACATGCAGGGCAGTGTCCTGCACAGCAGACTCTGATCCTTGTCCTTGGCCCATGATTTATTCAAACAGGACTAATTGCATATTCCACACTTTCAGAGCCATGGACAACTGGAAGCTGACAATTACTAGACAAACATGTTTTGGGTAGGTACTGGTTCCTGTCTTGGTTCCTGTTAGCTGGGGAGGATGTTTGAATTACTTGATTGGAAAATAAAGGCATTGAAAAAAAATGGTACTTTTCCTTTCCTCTGTTTCTTTTAGAAACAAAACAAAACAAGGAAACCTGAACATTTGAAAATCTACAGATTTCTTTTTATAGAACAAATAATAAAAATGAAGCTTTTTAGCTTAGTGAAGATGATTACCAAGAAACTCCAACAATGCTGAGCAGTTATGTATTTGTTGGAAACCTGCATTCCTATTATAAAGCTCTTCCCACAGAAGCCTTTAAATTAAAATTATTTTTTGAAGCCTGGCCTAGAACATCAAAACCATCTCAGAGTTCAAGTGCACAGTATGATTCCCATTGGGAAAAGGGACTCATTTACAGATACTGAGTGATTTTTATGACAGTAGAAAAGGCATTTATTTTTGTAGAAGAAGAGAGGTTCTATTTTAAAGCATAGACTATTAGTATGTGGCTGTGGGTTACTCATTGAAAAATTATTGATCTTCACTGAGAATAAGTCAAATATTAGTTTTAATTTCACAGCTCCACGTATTCTCAGCAGAGTCTGACAGTGCTGAATTGTGCAGTGTTGTTGGTACATTGAACAGGTCTGTGTGTGGGGACAGGTTATCCCTGGGCACTGTGGCACTGAGACAGTGGAGACTGTGGAGAGTGTGAAAGGTTGTACAGCATCCCATGTGACCCAACATGATCAAAGGCTTCCTCTCCAGTTCAGAGTAGGGCCTAAACAATGAACTTAAACCAGGGCACGAGAAACAGCAGAACAGTTTAAGGCCACACTTCGGTTTCCTTTTCACGTATTGCAATTAACAAATAATGGCAAGCTGCCTACTTAGAAAGGTAGCTCATTAATACATTTTGAATAGCTAAGAGCTTTGTTGTCGTTGATATTGTTATTATTATTGTTGTTATTATTATTATTTTTAAATTTTCTCTTAAGCTTTTTATTAGCTCAGTGATATTTTCCAAAGATGACTTTGATTCCCTTAATAGCGCTTTAAAAAAAAAAAAAATCTAGCTAATATTTAATAACTCCCCTGTTTCCTCCAAATACACATTGAAACTATAAAGTGTTTCCAAATATCCTGAGAATTGTCTAAATAGATTTTGTAAAATTCCCATAACCTTTCACTAACCACCAAGCCCATATTATCTAAAGAGGCTTCCAGGGAGGTGTTTGTAGGTAATTACCCAAGAATTAATCATAGGATTAACATAAAAGGCGAAATATAATAAATAATCAAGTTCTTACATATGCAAATCATTGTGAGGTATGTTACCAATTTTCATAGAGGGGCCACTGTCAGAAATGCAATTTCATCTATCCAATTAGCAGGTTTTGCTGCATTGTAAATCTGTCACTGCTTTCTTTGCACCAAACAGCTGCTTATGCAAGTAACTGTGAAACTCTATCAAAAACCACAGGTCTGTATAAACGGGGTTTAGAAAAAATAAATTCCCAGTATAGCTGCATTTGCTCTGGAGAGCTGTGGCCAAGAAGCAGTTAAAATTATTAGGAAGGGAATTCCATCACGCTATTAATGTCCTGCAATTCAGCTGTGACTGTGTTCTGTTCACTTGGTTTTGCTCTTCAAATGCTGTTCTGTTTTTAAAGCTGCTTTGAAGGAATGCTCTCCAGTGGACTGCCGCCTGTCACTGCTCCCTGTCATGTGTCCGATAATTAAAATCTGACTGATTTACTGACTGGCATCAACCATCACAGCTCAAGAGTTAGAAGATGTTCATCCTTCCCAAGGCTAAATTTACTTGGTGAAAAGGGGCCGCTTGCTTCCAGGCCGAGCTGTCATTCAGCTGCCGTGGAAACCATAAAGATAGCTAACAGAGCCCCAGCCAGCAGTCTTTAGTTTATTTTATTCTAATATTTATTGCCACCCAGAAAATGAACATAATACAGACAAGTTAGTGAGAGCACTGCACCAGTGATTTGTGAGGCTGGTGTGGAGTGAGAGCAAAACAGTCCTGCAGTATTAAAATAAAATAGAACAGCGGTGTTTCCCAAAAGTATGGCAGGGCTGTAGCTGTGTTTATTTTAACCCTAATGGGGTGCAATTTATTATTACATTTTAAGTAGATGCACTCTACGAGAAGGCTGGTTACTTTGGGGTTTTTAAATTTTTTTTTCCTAAGTTCGCGCTGCTCAGGAAGTACAAAAGAAAAAAAAAAAAGGAAAGGAAAGGAATATCATGTCATCTTGTGTGAATGATCTAGCAGTATTAATGGAGCCTGCAGGATCTATTGAAAGCAGCAACTTCAATAGCTCAGGGTCATGATATCAGTACTTGTGATGGAACAAGCTATTTACAAAAGATTTAAACTCTGGGGAAGATGTCTCCTCCAGGCTCCCTGGCTTATTCTCCTTAGCCTTTAGGGTCACATCCTGCTCATCGGGCTCCTGTTAGTTTCTCTGTTATCATAGGTTGGATGTGACAGTTGCCAGCACTCTTTAGCTCTGACCCTCCACAACAGTGTCACCCCAATCCCAAGCACAGCACAACAACAATGCTCCCCAGTTTCCAGCATTTTTTTTTTGTGTGCACTGCTCTCATTTTTTTCTGTTCCCTCAGCTACAGTATTTGTCATTTTCTCCACATAAATAAAGCAAACCTTAAATATATACTGTCTGGTAAGAAACTCAAATACCTTTCCAGCTTGAACAAGATTAATCACATATAATATTTACAGTACTAAACAAAACAATTATAACATCATATATACTCAGTTGAACAAACATACTGACAGTTCTTTTTGAAAACATACAGTAAAAATCAAATTAAAATCCATATCAGAGTAAAGGAACATATCTTCAATTTGTATTTCTCTTAAGCCATTCTTGAGACCAAAATTCAGATGCAGATGCCTTCTCCAGAAGTCATCAAGGCCTGATTTATACTGTTTTTCTGTAGTAGTGATACAGCTGGAGGAACAAGCAATGCACCAGAAGCAAAGGCAAGTAAAATTACAAAGAGGCATCAAAGAAAGTCAAGTTTGCCCCCTTACCTCTACAGCCCTTGGGGTTTTTGCTCCTGCAACTGTCATAACATACGAAGAGACAAAGTCTTGAGTGTGCACTGACACAGCCACTGTTTTTAAAGACCTGGACCATGGTCTGGCTTTTAGAGGGTCCACAGCATGCCTGGAGAAATATGAGTCCTGTCTACCAGAGAGTTAACAAGCTGGGGGTTCAGCCCTGCAAATAATATCTTATTTCAGACTTAGTCATGCAAAAAGTTCTATTGACTGTACTGGCTCTACTCATATACTTAAGATTCATGCCGATAAGCATATGCAGGGTCAGGTGCTTGAAAACAAGCTGCAAAACATGTCCTTAAACTCCTCTCAGTGAGTCTTTATAAAGCAATACTCCTTATTGTACACTATCCCAACGAGATGTCCTGAATAAACTGAACTACTGTTGAAGAAGGCAATAATGTAATGTTTTCTATAAGAACCTGTGGAATTATTCCAGTGCATGCTCCTTTACTGGGGGTGCAGTTAGGGAAGGAGAATAGATGTTTGGTATCTGCATATGCAGAAAACTCATAGTACAAACACAAATTTTTACTAATCATCCAAGTGCTGACACATCCCTGGCCACAATACAGGATTTTTTTTCTGATCAGCCATAGATCTGATGTACTGCAACAGACTGTAAAGGGAATTCAGAATTACTCATAACCAACAACTTCATCATTCACTCTCAAAAGTATTTCATCTTCCCTTGTCTCCTTGCTTTCAGGAATTTCTCTCAACCTGATATTTCTTAATCGGAACTTATTTTTTACAGGTCATCAATTTGATTTCTCAGTGTCTTAGTGCTTCGTATTCTCATTTGGAACAGCAATCAGTTGTGCCTATCAATCTTTAGCATCTTATATTCAATTTTCATGCAGCTGTTTACAGCACGGAGCAAAAAACTCCCTGGCAAATGGAAGTTTAACAGCAAATCTCAGACATCTTTTAAAAAACCCAGTGGTTTATAAAATGAAAAGATGCATTAAAAAAATGAACCTCAACAAGCCACAAAAGTAACAAAACTATGGAAACATCTGAGAACTGTAGAACTGTTTGCCATCTTGGAGCACTCACAGGACCAAATTTTTTCACAGTTAGTTCACAGATCACTGCAGACTCTGAACATAAGCTGTGGTTAGTTCACTCTTATTTTAGCAAGCATAACTTGCTAAATAAGTGATAGTATTTGGACATAAACTTCTGTAACTTTTCCAGCTACAGTAGTGGTCCTTATCACCTGC
The DNA here is from genome assembly GCA_013390005.1 of Calyptomena viridis. NCBI lineage: Eukaryota > Metazoa > Chordata > Aves > Passeriformes > Eurylaimidae > Calyptomena > Calyptomena viridis. The sequence goes on from WEIV01023085.1 coordinate 501,211, forward strand.
TGTGGTAGTGAATTTCAGAGGCTGGGGACATGCTGGGTGAAGAAAGATATTGTCTCATTTGTTCTAAATGTACCTTCCATTAATTTTAGTGAATGACAGGTTGTTGCTATATTAGAACTTAACATGAAAAGGAAGAACTGATTGGTTTTCACTACATACTCACAGCATTAAATACCTCAGTCAAGTTTCTTTGTATTTCTCTTCTTTCCAAATGCCCTCTTTCCTGAGATCTGTAATACAGGAGGATGAAAATTGGTTTCTAGTATGATTAATGCTGAGCAAAACTTTCAGCTCAATACTAGACAAAGATCACCTGGTTTTGATATAATGCCTCTTTCCCTTTTTCTCTCACTCCCTCTCTCCCCCTCTACCTCTGGGGAAGCACAAAGAATTTCAACCAGTCCTACTCCAGGTCTAGATCCCTCACCCTGTGTCCCTAGAACACCATCTCCACATTAAAGTCATTCCAGGAGCTGCTGCTCTCTACCTTTTCACCTCTAAGTATCCTTTGAAAAAGAAAGCCTTTTTCACTCTCTCTTCCAAAATGTTTGGCAAGTTGGATGACCCCATTCATATCTCCAATGTCACTTTGAACGTGAGGAGGTGACAGAGTATTTCAGCAAACATGAAATGTGATGTTCTTCCAGTCAATAGGGTCTTCAAGGGAGCTTTTCCCAAGTTCACCTGAGCTCATGAGAAACCAGGACAAGAAAACTGGTCATCACTGCCTTAGTCTAAGGACCAGCTATGCTGTAATATAAGCAAAGTTGGAAAATTACTTAAACTTTAGAAGAGGAGAGCAAGAAAATATCATAGTGGCAAAGTCTCTTCACAGGGCACCCTCAGGCCCCAGCCTCTGGCAGCAACTAACACACAACCAGGGCTGCTCTTGTCCCTGTCCTCCCTCTGCTCAGTCCTGTGGAGTAACAAACTTCTGCCCCTCAGAGCACCTCTGACATCAGACACTGGAGACACAGATACCAGGATGCACTGACCATCCAGAGTTCAGGAGCAAGCAAATCCCCTCACTTCATCAAAAAGTCAAAAATTGGAGGTCTTGCAAAACCGTTTGTAAACTTCTAAGGTTTTTCAAAGGCTTTGAAATCTGGGCGAGCAATAGCAAAAGTGTTTAATGGGAAAAGTGGCAAAGCAATTTCCTTCACTCACAAGAACCATAGGAATGCAGACAGGAAAATATTCTTGCCCTTCTACCATTTCCCAGCTATCACACGCTGTGTTATCCTTCAGGCCTGGATCTGCACTGCCATGGCCATGCCAACACCCTGGAGATGGCCTTCATCTTGGGTGTACTGAGAGGTAGATGACTTCATACTAATTGTGTTTTAATCTTTCTCTTTTACTGCAGCATAAAATTAATTAATTGAATTAGAAACTGTGACAAGGTAATAATAAATAAAAGTCAGTATCAGAAGGAAAGATTTTTAAAGCTGTTTAAATGCCTGAATTGAACAAAGCACCTAAACAGTTTTAAAATGTGACCCATAATGTGTTTCACCCCAAAGGATATGAGCAGGATATTGAAGATTATTCATATATAGGAAATATTCAATTCATCATCCAAATGCACCCACTTCTGCAGTGAAATATAGCAGACACTTAACAGCACCCAGCAATTCGATATGCATTGAAGGTGGGGTGTGGAGGAAAAAGAGAACAGTATCCAGATGAAATTGCAGATGTCAGGAATGGAATTCACCAACTGGGAGGAGACGAGCAAAAAGGAAGATTACTATTTTTATGTAAAATAAATCAGTCTGCTAATCGGGCTGGGATTTTGCTGCTGGGAGTTAAGGAGGGCAAGAGGAGAACCGTAATTTTTAGAGCTGCCACTTTAAACTACAGCCCGTCTTGCTTCAACAGTGCTTTGATGCAGCATCAGAGAGGGAGCATCTTGAAGTGCTGTAATGTCAAGGCTCAAGCAGACATATTTTAAAGTAACAAGAAGTAAATTAAGCCAATTAAACCATCCTAATACTTAGACTTTTTTAGAGTGCTTGCTTACCAAGCAGATTTTTCTCAGCTTTCACAGCAATGATCATTACCTATATTTCAGGAGATAACTATTTCCCAGCTTTATAGGCTCACACCTAAAACTTTGAGTTATCCTTTGCTTTCAGGCACAGAGTTTGTACATATAACATGGAGTTCAACAGTCCTCACACTTTTGTTGGGGTCCCTTGTGTCTGGAGAGAGCTGGAGCAATGAAAAAAGCTGTTAAAATTCCTGCCAGGCTCACCTATTGGGATTCATGTCCAAACAGGGAGAACCATTCCCCAGAGTGCCAGTGTTATCTGGGCCAGGACATGGTGCCCAGAACCTCTGTGCCTTGCAGCATCTTGGTGACCTGCTGGGTGCTCCATGGGGGCCACTCCAAGTCCCTCAGGGCATTCCTGCTTGTCCAGAGCCTCACAGCACAAGGTGGGACCATCAGAGCCTGTCTGTTTGCAAACTTCCCCTCCCTCCAGCTTTGGGACCATCAGTCCGATTGGGAGACCAAAATGACCCCCATGTTCTGACATTCCTGAATATTGCTTTAAAGATAAAAGTCAACTTCTGAAGATATTGGTGAAGACATTGGTCTGAAGCAGAGACTCAGCAGGTACTCAGTATATTGGGAAGAAAACTCAGAACATGGTGGAAGAAGAATTGAAAGAATTGAACTTTCAGCTCTTGCAGACGACAGACCAGCTTATCCCCTCATGCCACCTCAGCTCAGGTACACCCAGGTAAATTTAAAGGTCTTAAAGTCTTTTCACATTACAAAAGAGCAGGTTTTATACCTTAAGTTTAGCAAAAATTCCTACTACTTTTAACCATGTTTTTTTCATTCTCCACTCACCTTCTTTCAGCACTTGTTGAGCTCTCACATGGTGACCCTTTATCAAGATCTTTACTAAAATCCAGTGTAGGTCACCACACAGCTCGTTATTTACAGGGACATACTCTGCATGCCAATTAAGAGATTAAATTATGGAACAAAGCAGAGGGAGAACTAAAATTTAAGATCCCTTTGTATTTTCTGGCAAGTCATCTGTCAACTGGAGGAGCTATTCCACTACTGAAGCTTGTGAAGAGCCTGACGTAGCCATTACCATGAATACCTCAAATCATGATGTCAACTGAGGTTACTGTGAAGTTGAAATTGTACTGGCAGTGGAGTTCTCTATTGTCATGATTCCTATAGAGATAGAAAAATGAGGAGGAAAAGAGAAAAAGAGGTATAAAAGTTTACCAGGTATGTTGTTATTTGTGAATAGCAAATACTATATACATATATCATAAATGTCAATAAAATATACATACCAGAACTTCATGGGGCTATTCACACACACAGAATATTTTATATTGACAATTATATTTTATATTGACAAAACTCTTAAAGAAATTACTTAAAAATTTTATGGTGGAAAATTTGGAGGGAAAAAAATGATTCAGATAGAATTTAAGCACACTGCTGAATCCATTGATTCAAGTGGACTTCACGTTTGGGTTATCAAGACTTTTGGATACCAAAAAAACTTCGTGTGTGTGCATGTATGTGTGCATGTGTGTATACAGACAGAAGTGTGTGTGCCTTGGCAGCAATACAGAACTCAGCATTTATCCCACATACAAACCCAGTCAGGTTGAAGACAGTGTTCCCCTGCTTTTGCAATTTCTCTCAGAGCACACTCTGCATGTTATCGAAACACTGGGCCTGATGTGAGGAGTGCTCTTCTTCAAAAAGCATTCTTAACTCAGAGGGTGGTGAGGCACTGGAACAGGTCACCCAGAGAGGTTGGATGTCTCACTACTGGAGGTGTCCAAGGCCAGGTTAGATGTGGCCCTGAACAACATGATCTAGTGGAAGGTGTCCCTGCCCATGGCAGGGGGCTTGGAACTAGATGAACTTCGTGGTCCCTTCCAATCCAAACCAGTCTGTGATTCTATAAAACATAGCCACGCCTATGGGAACAAAGCCCAATCCATATTTTTCTCTATAGACAACCTTTTGCAACATTGTAGAAGTACACTTCAGAAGGTTCACTACACATAAAAATATACAAGTGTGGGTTTTTTACATTAGAATGAAGAGATGTTCCTCTTATCTCAGATGTGGGCTGCAGTGCCATATTCAAGCTGGCTCTCTATTTCATGTCGAGTGAAATCACTGTTCTGTAGTGAACTTGCTTCTACAGGCTGATGGCAGACTTTAAACCCATTTTTTTGAAACCCTAGGTTACCATAGACATGACTGGTAATATTCATACAATGGCTGTACACACCCTACAAGCCAGACAGGCAAAAGTCAGTGCCTCTCTAAAATTTATAAAGCTGAATTAGCCCATTGCTGTGTCCACACTTGCAGCTGAGACTCACAGTGTGCTAACTTGGACACTGAATGCGCTGTAATAAATTCCACTGTAATTCTGGCTTACAGTCGAACATGACTGTTTTTGTCCATCCATGGAGATTATTCCTAACTCCTCACAGCTCTGAGCTGGGAGGCTGCCTGCAGGATGAGCTGGGTCCACAGTGAGGGACCCCTTATGTACCAGCTTTGCAGTGGTCAGCATTACAGCATCTACATCTCATTCAGATCTAGCTGTTAGCAACCACAATGAGCTCACTCTTTATATAAACGTTCATCTTCAAATGTCACTCAGTTACATAGTCCTTGAATGCGGCTGGACAATTATAAAGAATAACAAAAACCCACCAAACTTAAATCAGTCATCACATTCATTAGGCTAAAATTTTGGAAGATCTCACACAAAGATCATCTCGCAAGACTACAGGCATCACATGGATGGGAAGGACACAGTGTGGACCTAGAGAGGTGGAAGGGGACTTTTAAAGGAAGTGTTAAAACGTGAGGTAATTTGTGAAAGCTCAGACTTGCTCCTTCAGGTCTGACTGTCACCCAGCCCTCATCATAACAATGACATGTTTGGATGCTTTCAAACAAGCAGGAAAGGTTGCTTCATTTGGATAGTACCAGCAGACTAGACTGACTTCTGAGAAGCAGAGAGGTGAGGATGGGAAGCAGCCCAGCTTCCCAGTCCCAGCAAAGCTCAGCCTAGCTATGATTGTTGCAGGGCAAGGACCAAACACCTTTCATCATTGCATCCACTCTAACTCATCTGTCCTGCTGGACAACTGGGAAAACAGAAGGGATCAGTCCACTCATGACCCCTCCAGCCTCCAGAGTCCCCCCAGACTAGTGGGGGTTCCCACCACGAGCTCCCCTGCTGCCTGCTGCAGATAAGAAGAAAAGTTCATTACGAGGCCCATGCTGAAGATTTCTATACAAATAAGTTCATCTCCCTCAAATCTCTCTTAGTATCATCACACTCTCTACTATGATTTGGCCAGTTGATTGGAAACAGGGAGGTTTGGAGCTAATTAGTAGTCAGAAGTGTTGTGTCTGTACCAGAACTCGATCAGCAGCCAGAAAGTCGATCATAGTTACACACAAACTGTGATTTATCCCGTAGTGCCAGAGTTATTCTGTGGCTGTCACATGTCATTGTGTGAGATGACATGTCACATCATTGTCATAGTGACATGTCACCACATTACTGTGCAGCTATCATGGACATACAGTTAAAAGCTCTTACTACAACTGTTTCCACTTAGGTATTTAGTTTCTCAAGGATTACTGACTGTGATGTAGAAATTCCTATCAATCACAATGTCAGCCTCACAGAAATTAAGCTACTTTTAGATGAGGATTTTGAAACAAATGTAATAACACAGAATAGTGCCTATTTCTCAAAATGTGGGTTACATCCATCAGGGCAATGATACAAAAGAATAGGTGGAGACAAGGGAGGGTTCTTTCCATTGTTTTCCAGAGATCTCACAAGAAAAAAGACAAATCTAGCTGTGAATAAAAACAATCTTGAAAACATACAATTAGTACTGCAACTGCAGAAATGTCTAAGTTTGAAGAGAGTTTCAAAAAGATGGTATAGAGCCATTCATCTACATCAGCATGCATGGACCAAAAACTTTGATGGCTTTTCTGCTTACACCATAAGCACACAACCTGGTAATTCTCAACCTTTAGTAGTTACTACAAAGCAGCTGGTAAATTCAAACCCTCAGCTGTTACAGGCACACTCTCAATCTTGCCCAAACACTTCAGAGAAAACCTCTCTAGGATTTTTCTCTGCAAAGATTTAAAGCCAGAGAGATCTGCAGCTGTGTATTATCTTGCTGTAAAAATACATCTTTTTCTGCAAGTGAAGACAAAATGAAGGAAAAGGACATTTTTGCCAGTGGAGAAAGTGTGAAGAGAAAACCAAAGCAAGATGAGAGAATATGTTTTTTTATATGCATAAGTGCATGTATGTGTGTGTGTGTGCACACATGTTTCTTTATTTGATCACATAAAAAACTATAATTATCTGTTAGTTTTCCTGCCTCTGAGTGGGGACTTGGCTAAAGAAGCACATAGTAATCAGGAGGCAAAGAAGAGGTACCTTGTTCTCCAGGAACTAAGAATACTCACGTGGAATTGTCTGCCCCAGAGGAGGAGAAAGAATTGCTATTTTCATTCAAAATAAATCAGTTTGCTAATCAAAGTGGGATTTTGCTTCTGCAAATTTGGAAAGAGAAGGAAAAAATAATATTGAGAGCTGTCATTTTAATGAACAGCCCTTGGTGGGATTGCACAAGGTAAAAGTCAAAATAAAATTTAGCCCAGATGTTTAGTTGGAATAGGGAAGTTTGTCTTAATGTCATGCTTTTCATATTTCCATTGTGAAATCTTAACATAATTTACATTTATAAGGTTGTACAAATGTTTACAGTTCTTTAATAGAGCTGTGAGGAACATTAAAAATCTAAATTCACCTTAATATCTCCTAATACTACTCCCAAAACTGAGCTCATCCTTTGTAAATTCTGCCTGTCAAAGACTATATGACTCTGTACTACACTGCAATGTTTTACCTCCACACACAGATGAAGTCTGAAATTTTCTGTACACAAAAAATGAGCATTTTGGCATAAACAGTGTGATCAAGACAGTTTCCATCCTCATCACTGAATCTTGATGGTTTTCTTGAACTTAGATGTAACAGTTCCCCACACACAGGATATTGTGTATGATACAAGTGGTTTTAACTTGAAAGCTCACTCCCACCAAATGTCTGCATTTCTGTGTGAGCCAAGAAAGACCTAAACTCAACTATAACATATTTCCAAGAAAAAGTCTTTGCTGTTATTCTCTCAGGCACAATTTGTTTCCCAACCAGTGATGCTATTTAATCAAAACTCACACTGGTCTTCCTAAAAGCATTTAAAAAACAAAACAAGAAAGAAGCATTTCTGTTCCATAGCTTAGTTCTTAATCATCTAATCAAATTTGATAAATTTTCCACTCTCTCTCTCTCCTAAAATGAATTCTTGGCAGCCTTCAGTGAAATAAAAAAAAAAAGTTCATGTAGAAGTTCAAAGCAGCAATTTATGTTTCTGATAATTTTAAATTAATTCCTAATCTATGAAGCATAAAGAAACTATGCTTGAGATGCAGCCCACATCCAACCATATGGCTCAAGGAGACAGTCTCTGTGATGTGTGGCTGCAGATCTTTCTGTCCCTGGCATACACACCTGAAGTTCATGCCCCCTAATGTAATTGGACAGTTTTGTTTGTGAAAATGGCCTGTTCTGCCAAATGCTGAAGTCCTTGCTTTGACAGATATATCACTTTTCCAATGTGAGTGTATTTTGAAGAGAGCTGACACATGATCAAGTTCTCTTTAATATCCTTCAACAAACCTGACAGTTGTCCAGCAGGGTCTTGTGCTGCATCCAACTGTCAGCTCCTGCAGAGGCATTATGGGAAAGCTGACTGAGGAAAACAGCAGTAAGGAGGAAAAAAGTGATTTATTCTTCTCTGTGTACTCAGCTTAGTATCAAAACAAGTACCTCAGCTCATATGTATTTTAGCAGGCCTACATGGACAAAGCCTCCTCGGGCTTTGTCATACAGGAGAACAACCTGTTTATGTTTTAATTTTTAATTTTAGGGATTTATTGCATGTGTCATTATAAAGCACCCCAAATCTAATGTGCATGCGTATGATCCTTTCCAAATCTGAGCTGCTTTGTAAGTACCAATACCTGCATGGGTTTTTAACTCTTTGGAGGGCCTCAGTTTCATGCTGTTTTTAGAAGGGTCTTTCACTTGCAAGAGTTCTCATGTAGAAAAGACAAGAGTTCTCATGTAAAAAAAGAAAAAAATGTATTTTATAGTATTTTGCTGCTTATATATGCCACCAGTGATAAATTCAGTTTCAGGAGAGGTCTGACAATGTAAGCTTAGAATATCCTCTTCAAATTGTTATTTAGGCCAGATGTTGTCATTTTGTCACCCTCAAATTTCATTTTCCTGCAGGAAGGTAGAGTCTGATTGCAGTCATTTTGTGTTACTTACTGAAATGCAGCTTGCAACAAGAAGGAATTGAACTGGACCAAGATAATAGCATAAGCCCCATCATCCCCACAGTGAAAGTGGCATTTGTACCCTCAGACTGCAGCTGTTTTCTTTGTCTGAAAACTCCCTCAGCCCATCTTCAGTCATGTATTGCTGAAAGACTGAAACAGTTCTTAATGCTCCATTCCCTGCAGTGAATCTCTTTGGTCCAGAGCCCTGTGCCAAAATGGTCCCCCCTGACTGTAGTGAGGCTCTCTGTGCATCCAAGCACCAATACCAGGTTTAGGCAGGTGACATTACAGCCAGCTCTGTGCCTGCATGGGGCAAACCCCATGTGGAGAGCCCAGAGCAGGCAGCCCCAGGCTGGAGGGGCTCAAACCTGGAGGCAGCAGCTGTGCTGTAAATCAAGCTCACACTCCTGCTCAGCCTTGCACTGCTGACAATCCCGCATGTGAACGACGCTGAAGGTGTGCAAGTCCTGAGGTTCTACATAAAAATGACAGAAAGATCCTATCAGACAGGAAGACAAGTGTTATTGAAACAGTCATAGAAGAGTTGGTCTGAACTGGAGTACTGGAGAATGACCATGTTATCTCTGTTATTCCAGTGCCCCTTTAAATATAGTGCTGAGGTGACGGCCTACTTAGCCTACGGTGAAGGCCACACTTGTCTGCAGTGAAGTCCCATAATCTTAGTTTATTGCATTGCATGTATTGTATTTGCTCAAGCTGCTGCCTGAGGGGGTGCTTGTGGGAAATGTATAGCTTTCTGCTCCCCCCTTCTCTTGCAGACTATTTAGGCTGACATTTATCAATAAATTGCACATATTGTTATACATTTTTCTGTCGGAGCAGTGCTACAAGATTATGTGATGAGCACGTTTTATCAATCTAGCAACGCCTTTTTTTTTTTTTATTCTGTACAAAGATTTTTGCTGCAGAAGCGACTGGAATGTCACAGCTCCAGCATGACCTGCTTGCTAAGTCAAACCAGAAACCCAGATAGTTTTCACTGCGGCCTCCAGTTCAGGAAACATTTCTGGGGAAGGCTGTTTCTGGCTGGTCTCCCTTCCCCAGGTCTGTGGATGGCAGGACTGTGTTAGAAACACAACATGGCCCTCTGCTCCCCACAAAGCCCATAAATCTCCTACAATCAGGCGATTCCTACATTCTGCAGTTCTGTATGTTACATTTTCCACCCATGCTCTAAGCTGTTAAAAGCCACTGACCTGACCTCCTGTTAGCTTTTTTGTTTGTTTTATTTTTTCCAAGGTAGCAGTATAATGACCCTATGATCAAGATCATGTCAGCTAATCCTCCTTTCAGATCAGAACAACTCTTTCTCATGCATTACATTTAAATTTTCTTTTAGAAATGCCTTTACTTGAAAGACAAATCTTTTGTCTTCAAATTTCATCCATCAAACCAAGACAGGCTATTTCCATAGTATATTTTTAATCTTGTTCTGAAGTTTGCATCTTCTGTTTTACTCTCCTCATTAGTTGAACTCACAGATCTGGATTATTTCAAAATGCTGCTATTTTGGACAACACAAAGAAAGTTCCTAGTGACTTCAGTAGAAGAATCAGAGTTAAAACTATTTAAAAGAACAGAAGCAGGAATTTGTCCCCATGCCTGCTGTAAAATATGGGGGGGCTGCCCATACCCTGTGCATGACCAGCCTTCTTTCAGGTCCTTTGATTAGAACACAGATGGGAAAATTCAGGGAAAATCTATTGTGAGCATTTAGTACATTTGAAATAGAAATTGTGGAAGCTGCTGGACATCACCAAATTTAGCACTTGTGCACGCACAGTTTGCAGTAAGACTTGTTTAAACATAAGATGTGGTTGGCATCAGAAGCCAGTGACATCCATTTTGGAAGGAGATAGGATGAGCTGAAAAGGTGTTATGGCCCTAAAAAGTGCATAAAGCTGTACGATTTTGGTATACCAATAATTTTATTGAATTTGCCTATCTGGACAGACCTCACAGCTGAAGGCCCACCCACCACAGCAGCTTCATTGGAGGCCACTTTAACCCAATACAGGTCTCTGTAAACCTCCAAATGAGCCCTGCTGGCTTGGACTGAGGTGCAAAGTGATTTGGGCACAAATCCCAGCACAGAACAGTCACAGCCACAGAGATGGGCATCAGTGAGACCAGCCATGCCCTGCTCTCTGCAGCTAAGTCTCGGGACAAACTATGGCTTATCTTTGGGTTGGTCCTTAATTTACTCCACTAGTGAACAGCTGAACATTGCAAGAATTACTGGGAGGGTCCTCAAAGAGACATTTGGGCACTAAGTGTCCACTGTCCCTTCAATGACATTGAGCATGTGGGCAGGAAAAATTAAAGGTTGCACAACATTTGTGTGAGAATTATTATTGCTATTATTATTATGATGATGATGCAGACAACCTGGCTTTTACTTCTCTAAGCTGGTGTGGCATTTTTGCTGGAACAGTCTAATTACTGCAGTGCTGCTGCCCCCAGCTTTAACCCAGAACTAAAGAGTCGCTGCAATCATGAAGAATTATCCAATAAACTGTTTTAACTTTAAGGCTTAATGATGAATTTCAATCCATTTCAACAAAACTATTTTCTTTGGTCCACACTGACTTGCAGACACTACTCTGAAACAAAGAAAAGAAGAATACTATAGCAAAAAGAAACAATGAAAGAACTCATTGGTTATGCAAATTTACTGCTCTAATTGTTTCATTATTAAAAATATTTTTGTAAGAGCATTTTGTTGAATTAAGATTGATTGCAACAAAAAGTAAATCCAGGGAAAAATCTAAAAAGATGTCAAATACTCTTACAGAAGAATTACAATAAATAAGGAGAGTATTTTATGAAACATGCTGACTCTTTGTTCATTTTTGATGGTTAGACACACACATCAATGAAAGGTTTGTCAGAAGCAACTATCTCAGTTTCTAGTCTTCAGTGAGTTATCTGCTAACTGAAGTCTCTGCATTTGTGAAGTGTTTATGATCACTTCAGAATTAGCAGCTTCCCATGAATGTCAGGTTTATGGACAATCTGTTAAATATTTGAATCAGATTTGCTTACCTGAACTAATCCATCTGAAAAAAACCTAAACATATTCTTCTCAAATGCCAAGGGTTATGTCATGTCATTGTGCCAGTGCAAAACAAAACATTCTTTTATCAAAAAGAAATTTACTAACAATCTGCAGGATGTATGATATATAGAAATATTTGGATTATTGACTCTCCACTGCAGCTTATTTTTCACATTCTTAATTATTGGCTGCTATATCCTTACAGTGTGTGCAAGAATAAAATCAAGTCAAAGCTACAGTTCTGAACTTAGCATTAAAATTCAAATAGGAAAATTTCCCTATATTTCCTGCAGGAAATATCCTCTTGGATGTTTTCAGGACTCTGAAATAGTATAATATATATGCAATACAATGGATGAAATCTGCTCTTTATCAAAAGCTTTTGTATGTGTTTACTAAACAGACTCTACCCTTCCAGTTCAGAATTTCAGAAGCATTTTACTGCAAGCATTAATGAATTAAGTTCCACAATGAGGGGCTAAATGGAAGAGTACAGGAAGAGGAAAGGATTGGGAAGCAGGAAAAGATATAGGAAATTATAAAGGGGTACAGCAAAGAAGAAAGCTGACTGGATAAAATCTAACAGAGAAAACCACATGTGAAAGAATTGAAGCATGTTGCAAATAACATCTCCAAAGGTATGTTTAAAATACAAAGATGTGTATTTTAAACTCTCTGGACTGGGTCTTCCTTTTTGTCAATCCTTACTTTTCCAGCCTAACTCTTCTCAGTATCTCTCAGCTAATTCTGTTACATTTCCATCTACCTCTAGAAATTACATTATCACTTTCTCTCAAAATCTCCCCTTGCATTCCATTTTCTTCCCAAACTCATGCAATATCTGCCTGTACTTCTTCCTTGATTCTTACATGGGTTTTTTTTCTGTTATGGCACTGTTGATTCACAACATATACACACTTTGGAAGGATCCACTCCCCTCCAGTTTCACCACTTACTCAAAAATCCTTACTCTCTTCCACAAAGCAGCAGAGTGCTTCAGTTGCACAGTTAGATTTCTTTTGTGACCTCGTAGGATCATCCTAGACTGTATCGTTCCAGAAACAGTGACCATTTCCTCACATCATCCTTTTCTAATACTCTTGGAAACAACAATTCAAGTTGTTGCAATTATAGGGCATCCCACTCATTCAAAGTACCCATATAAATGTTTCTTGCAAAGCGTACCTGTACTGACTTTACATGCAGCCATCAGTATATAACATATGCACTTAATCAACGTATAATTCAGACATTTTATTATCACATCTCCCAGGGAACTGGTTTAGGTAATGATAATGAATGGTCATGACTATCATGTTACTGGGATGGCATTTGCAAGAGGAAAGAAAGAAGGAAAAATCCTACCCTCATATGACCAATGTCACGAGGTTAAATAGTACTAGAGTTTTACTCTCGTGCTTTTTAATGTGGAAAAGACTAAATAAAACATTTAAAAAAAAATAGAAAACATGCATGAAAGATAATGAATGGCCATTTTATTAATTTTCCCATTCGTGTTTCATCTCAGTAGGATAATAAAAGACACATGGATCAGCAAAGCTGTGATGTGATGACCACACTTGGAACTCTCACCTCCTCTGGTCTCTGAAACAATGACAGCCTCCTCCTCTCTTTGGTTCAGCTTGCAGATACTCACAGTTCTGAAAATCATTTTGGACCACAGAAAAGTGAGACATCCAGAATAGAACTGTTAATAATTCAGGACTATATTTTCCAATTACATATCCAAAGCAAGTAATTAATTTTCTAAAAACACAAGTTGCCGTAGATGGAAAACAGCACAAGGGCAGATTAGGTCTTTTAAAAATAAAACCTGAATTGCTAGAGGAAGTAGCACCATTTGTTAATTCTAAGGTTACACATTTTTCTGGAACATGTTTTACCCACATGAATTTTGTCCTTAACACCACAATCTCTGCAGATATACATGTCAGCAATTCCTGCCTATTCTAGCCTGCATATGTTTCTAAAGAGGGGAGAAAGAAAACGTCTTCACTAACAGAATCTATATAATTTCATAAGAAATTCTCCAAGCAAACCTCTTTTCAAAGACTTTTAGCCCAAATGAAAAATTCAAGGTTTTAATAAGTTTAATAAGCTTCTGATAGGCATTCAAATTTGAGGTGTTTATCCACATACCCTCAAGCTTCAGAGAATCCCTTATCACTGCTTCAGTTCCTAATAGCTGTCATTCCAATAAATATCAGAGCAATTAAAATCTCTATCAATCAAAAATATTGCTTTCTTACAGGCCTGTCATTTTTTTAAAAGCAAATCCTGATCTACCTTTTCTAACAGCTCTTGGATTTTATAGCAACATATAATAACCATCTGACTGCCTTTATTTCCATTTAACTTTTATCTTTAATGTCTCTGCTGTTTCAAACAAAATATTTATAGCATTTTTTCCCTTGCACACTTAATAATATTGTCTTGGTTTCCTGCTGTGTTTTACCCTCTATCCTATGAGGAGGGAAGGAAAAGCCAGTGAAACCAGTTCTGGGAGAGAAAGCCAAATTTTTCATTAGTGTTGACAAATCTTATCAAGAGAACAAAGACATCTTCTTACCATGAAGATCCAAAAATATTTCCTTGGGCAATGCCGACTACTTCCACAAAACTGGACAAATATCCTGAGAAAAAACCCTCCTTCCCCTATAGTGTCATTTTACAGACTAAAATTGCCACTTTTTCTGACACGACATATTGAGACCCCTGTTTAGACCTTCCTTTTGGTGTCATTTGATTTCTTGGAGGGCAAAGGGGGTTAAATAGGCTGTGGAGAAGCTTGTAGTACTTGTGGAATGAAACAATGATGGCTTGGCAAAGAGACTTACTTGTAAGAATTAGAAAGAAAATCTCAGAGTTGAAAGAGGTTGAGACAATAGGCATCAGAAATTAGACATGTAATGGAGTTGTAGCAAGGAGAACCAGAAAAAAAGATTCCTCTTGCTTAATTGAGGAAAAATTAAGAATTATGCTCTTGTCATGCTGCATTCAAACTGAAAGGCAACATCCACAAGGAATTATCACATAGCCGGCTGCTTTCCTGCAGGAAGAGGAGGCAAGCCAGGAAAAGACAAGGAGATGTGAGAGTTCTCACATATTCTGCAGGAGGTCTGACCACTGATCTACACAGAGCTGAGATGAACCTGAATGGAGTTTGGAAGAACATTCTCCCATCTGACATTTAGTTTGCTGCCACCACGGCATAACCAAGGCCATTTTTGCAGCATGGTTCAGGGAAGTGCCCATCTTTAATAGCTTGTTGCTCCCCTCACCAGATAACATCCTTTTTTCTCTCTCATTTTCTATCCTACAGGTTTCAGTGTAGCCAAATAAATCCATTTCTAAATCAGATCTCTCTTATTTTGGTTTGGGTTTTTTTGATCTTCTATTTAAGGAACAAGCCCAGCTGTTAATACCCAGTTATTTGATCTGTCTTAAGTCCTATGGGCCCTATTTTCATCTGTAAAAACAAGCATTGAGGGCTGCCTAGGCAGATGACACTTAAAGGTTAAGGAGGTTGGACACTGTTTAGAGGACAAACTGTCATTCCATTATTTTGAAACCCAAGCTGCAATGTTCTGCAATGCAAATGTAACAGTTTTCTGTATATTTGGTTTATTCTGTTTCATGTTTTGGCCATTCCACACTCTCCAGAGTACTATTAAGATTAGGAGAGTTGTGTGCAGTGATTTAAAGAATATGAAAAGATATTGTCTATCATGAGTGAGCTTCTGCAGTCTGGATCCTTTAACCTTGAAATTTTTTTACAGATATCAGATAGGTATTTTGGGTAAACTTATGTTTCTTGATAGTTCATAATATATTCAATACTCAAGATCTACTTCCAAGGAAATTTGACTGATCAAGTATCCAGACATCCATATGTGTGTGTGTGTTTGCATGCGTGTGTTTCAAAATATGGTACAAACTTCAAATAAAGGAGCCAGAAAGATGCTATTTGGTTGATCTGAGTATGTTAGTCACACAGTTTTTATATACATAAATCCATTGCTCTGGATTGATGTCCAGTTCTATTTGTGCTACCAATAGAACACAAGGGTGAATGCAGCTCCAGCAGTCATGGAGGAGTATCAGCAGGAGAGCCTGCAAGCTGCAGACAACAAACTCTGCCCCAGTCCTATCAGACAGACCCACAGTGTATCTAGACCTCTCAAAATATTGTTAATATAGTTCATGAAATACCCCAGCATTTGTGCCTGTCAACTCCAACACAGGATGACAGAACAGAGGTCTAGTGCTGGTGGAGGACATCACCTCCTCATCTGAGGATTGTTGCTACACAGGCAAATGCCCATCTTCCTATCACAATACTCAAACTCTGTGTAGTACATTATGGTTTAGATTCTCTTGGCAAAATATTTATTGTTCCATTTGAGCACAGTTGGTCAACACAATTTTAATTATTTCCCAGACTATTTCTCTGAATCAAGTTTTTCACATAGCCAGCTTCACCTTTTGCTGATTTATTCCAGCTTTATCAGAAATAAAAGTTTCAATCCCTTAATCTAATTAAAATGTTCTCGACTGAGATCATTGAATCTTGGAGAGATGTTTAATTCAAAACTTGCTGTATCCACAATGAAAGTGATTGAGAACAGAAAATCAACTTATGTCATAGTAGTTTGTTAGAATATTTGTTTACTCTTCAACTGAAGCATGCTAATTACAATAAGAGGTCTTCACAAGCAATCCAGTTAGCAAATATGATTGGTTAATAGATAAGGAATGATTCATGATTAAAAGCATACAAAAACAGCATCTGCAGAAGAAGGTTATTAGACCTGGGGCCACATTATAAAGCATCGAAAACCGGGTTGCCAAATATACTTGGGCTTCCATGTGGATGTGGAATGAGACATATTTTTATTGTATGTGTAAATAGAAACTCACATTTACATTTGTGTCCCTGGAATTCAGTGGCAGTGGCGGTTGCTGATACAAACACTGGCCACCTCTGATCCATGTAAATGTAACATTTTCTCTTCTCAAAAAAGAGACCCTCACAAAATCAGAAAATTTGGGAAGGAATCATAGAACTATTTGACCAAGCTGCACTCCAGAAATGGTTTGAGCTTTTTAAAGCATTTCTGATTACTGTGTAAGAAGAACTATATGCTCAAAAAATTTGGGCATGACTGAAAATCAGGAATGACTCCTCTCCAGTGTATTTGTTATGTTGGGAGTTCCAGGATAAGATTTTCACAGTAACAAAAGTCATTCTTGTTGGCCTCTCCTTCTCAGAGACTCTTACATGCAGGTTAGGGGAAAGGTAAAGAAAAAGAATATGAAAGGTAGATGGTAGCTCATTTTTAACTGATTTGTGCAGATACGGGAGATCTATTGGTTAATTAATAAACAGAAAAAGTCTATTAACTATTGTGTTCTACTTTTTGTTAACTGGGAAATTATTGCTTTTCTTGACACAGGGCTATTCTATGTTTGGGGATTTTGAAATGAGAAATCATTTTGTTCACTTTTTCCAGAGTCATTGGGGACCTCTGATTTTATGTTTTAATTATTAAAATATAGAATAAGCATTGCTTCTAGCAGGTCTTCCATACACAAGCAGCTCTTGAATAAATACATTACACCACAATAGGAAAATTAAGTCCATTATAATACGTCCATTATTCTCTCACTTGGTTTTACATTTTCTCAGATATATGCATGATTTTTGAACCTGTCATTTAAATTCCAAAGCATCACTCCTCTGCATCCTGCTCGCTCAAACAGCATCCCTTACAGCTGATTCCCTCTCCTCTTTCCAATGAGTCCTATCATACTCAGATTTGGTACTCTCTTTTCTCCAGGTCAGCATAAACGAGTATTTACTCCCAACTTATTTCATTTTTAAAATATCCCTTCAACCATCCCCACAAACATGGCCCCTTGGGAATAGTCCCCCCTGGCATGTCTCCTTCAGGACCTGACCCCAAAAAACACCTTAGTCAGGGGAAGCTATACCTAGGCAGTCTCAGCAGCCTGTGAAGCATAAACCTGAGTCAGAATTCACACGCCTCTGCCCTTAGTTTACATTGTAAATGTGAATGGAAGCATTTTATTGTAATTAGCTGGAAGGGGTACAGATTGTAGTTGTTTTATAGAAGCAAAACTATGAAATCTATAAATGTAAAACTGTTATGGTGGCCATAATACATTCTGAGCACTAAATTAAATTATGTCATAATATATAGTCCATTTATTAAAGATATAATGTCTAATAGCTCTTTTTTTTTGCCTTTTTTTTTTTAATGAGGAGTTCCAGATTGAGTATCTTGGCAGCTGAACTTTTCTCTTTAGTCACATAGGTGCAGACTGTGACAGGGTGATCACAGCTGTCTCCCAGCCTGGTGTCATCAGGAGTGAAAAGCCAGGTGGCTCCCCCATCTCTCCATCATCTGGAAGATGAGAAGGATGATGTGGGGTATGGTACCAGCATCCTGACTGATCCCATGGAGCAAGTGATCCCACACCCTGAGGCAGCCCAGCTGAGCTGACACCAGCTACTGCAGCTTACATCTTGCTCATGGAGGAGCAAAAGGCTGCCTTGGGGTTGCAATCTCTCCCTGCAGAAGTCATGCCAGTGTGAATTCCACAGGACACCCTTATCTACTGCCCTCTATTTCTGCTATGTGGTCACTCAAAAGGGTGCTGGGGGCTTGATGCTTGTCTGCTGGAAGTCACCACTGACTGCTTTCCCCAACTCCAAAATCAAGCTTTTGCTTTTTAATCTCCCAGTACAGAGGTCTCTAAGGAATGGAGGCATCAGCACATTAAACATACTACAGGCATAAAACTTTGTTAAATATTGACATGTGTCAGTCTAGGTGGGGATCTTGAGCAGGGCCAAGATCTTGTAATCCTTTCCTGGGTGTGTAATAGTATAGTCTTGATAGCTCCCTGAGGGCTTCTCTGAATATGGATTAGAAGGAGGAGGTTTCTTGAAAGGCTAAGCTCCTCACAGTGAAGGAACTGACTCTTTTCAGTGATGTTAGTAGGATATTTGTAAAGAAAGATGGATAAATGCACAAAGCTGTGGATTGTTGAGCACAGCAATGCTAAACTCACTGATTCCCAGTGTAAAGGAGCAACATCCTTACTAGAGCTACTCAAGGAATTTCAGCTGCAATTATTTTCTCTAGAAAATGTCAGGATTCCTCCCCAAATTATTTTCTTTTTAATATCACTCTTCTCAACACACTCACCACTGCCTCTGTACTTCTGTGTTGCCACTTAGCTGGAATCCACTTAGGAGTGCAAAAGTTAGATTTCCTTTTCCTTAAAATCCTTTTCCCAATCAAGGAACAAAATTATAAATTTTTCTTGGTGGATTATTTTGACTTAATTTTTTTTTGAAATCACATTTTGTGTTATCTTCCTTTGGCAGTCGCCTCCTGGTGGAAGGAGAGACTTGTACACAACCAGTAATTTGTCCAAGGAGGTGCTTGTACAGTAAATGTTATGCAGAAAAACATGCGGTTCTTGGAAGGTCTGAAGCAATGTACCATGCAAGACAGTAAACTAAAACCTACTAAATCTCATTTCCACCCCAAAATTATCACTAACACATCTCATATTCAAAAACAGCATGGCCAGCAGATCAAAGGAGGTGATGCTGCCCCTCTGCTCTGCTCTGATGCTGCAGATTCTCACCTGCAGTGCTGTATCCAGGTCTGGGATCCCAGCACAGAAAGGACATTAGAGTGAGGCCAGAGGAAGCACCAAGATGATCAGAGGGCTAGAGCACCTCTGCTGTGAGGAAAAGCTGAGAGAGTCGGGATTGTTCAGCCTAGGTAGGAGAAGGCTTAGGGGTGACTTAATTGTGACCTTCAAGTACCTGAAAAGAATCTACAAGGAAAGATGGAGACTTTTCACAAGAACCTGGAGTGACAGGACAAGGGGGAATGGCTTTAAACTGACAAGAAAGTAGTTTTAGATTGGATATTAGGAAAAATTCTTTACTGTAAGGTGGTGAGGCCCTGGCATAGGTCGCCCAGAGAAGCTGTGGATGCCCCATCCCTGGAAGTGTTCAAGGCCAGGCTGGATGGAGAGCTGAGCAACCTGGTCTAGTGGAAGGTGTCCCTGCCCATGGCAGGGGAGTTGGAACTGGATGATCTCTAAGATCCCTTCAAACCCAGGCCATTCTATGATTCTATGATTTCCAGTCTCTGCCTGTGCTATCCCATTCTTTTGAAACTAAGTTCCTAAGTGTAAGAACCATCTGTAATATATATGTGCAGCACTAACAAAATGGGATCCTTAAATTCACTCCAGCCCCTAAATTCTGCTAGAACACAAATTAATAATGATAAGGAGGATCTCCTCACCATGGGAGCATAATACACTGTCACCACTTCATATTTAAATATTCTTTTAACATTCCCTAGTTCATAAACAGACACCAAAACTGTCAGATAAGCTTCCAGCTGTTCCTATTAGGGAAAATTCATGGTTACTTTGCAAATGTTCATTAGGATTTTAAGTGTTAAGGGCTCTTGATGGAACATCTCTGAAGATTCACCTTCCAAAAGTGCACAAATGGTTCATGCAAATGGTGCTACACTCTATGGATACAGGTATTTCTAGTAGCAATGACTTTTAAATTGTACTCTCAAGAAATGGCTGTTGGATAGCATTCAGTATTTCCCAACTATTGTGCTTAGCCAAAGAGTCAGGTCTCTTTAGAGAATCTTTAAAACCTTGCCTGAAATAACAGATCATTGGGTGTAGAACAACTTTAAACAAGCCATTTTGGTGGCAATCTATGCAGAAGTAAATATAAGTTATCCAACAATAAAGAGAAAATATGCTATTTTTATTACCTGATCTTCAGTGCTGCAAACGCAGAAACATTCCCGTTAACAAGTATGAGAATGAGCACATGGGGATGTGGATGGGGTAGAATAGATGGTGTTCAGACAAGCAGACAATATTCTGCTGTTCGTCCACCCTGGTTACCATACAACCATTGTAATACATGTGGCATTGCAAAACAGGACAGTCCGTTACTATAAACACTAAAAGCAATTTGATTGATGGGGTACAACAGACCCCACTACACAAGAAACTCCATTTACAGCATCTAAAGTAACACTGCAGATGATCATTTCATTTTCTGGAAAGTTTTCTTTTAAATTTCAAGTGCTGTACTTGATGGTTTATTAAAGGGTTTGCCAGAATTAGCTTTATCTAAACAGGGACAATAAACTTTACTAATGGCTCCTTACCCTGCAAGATTTTGCTTTTCACTGGTCATTGATATCCAACCAGTCTGTTTTCCACTATGATTTTCCCTTTGTCTGGTCTCCGACATATTTGTGACTAAACAAATAAATAGCATCTGTTCAGTAGATGGATCTTCAGGCCCAAACACCAGAGTAAATTCCATAATCAACCAGGCTGAATGATGCTTTCAGCAGGCCAAGGCTGATACTCACTATAATTCACATTCCCTGGGTACACTGCTCCATAATAAAGCTTGAATGTCAGGCATGTCAGCCAAGAGCTAACATACCTGTTTGAACTAGTCTTGTGCCAATGGAAACATATCACAAACTGAAAACATTTAGCCTACTGTATAATCGTAAATGGATTCTTTTTAACCAAATGAAGAATAATCACTTATACATAAGCACACAAATATGTTAAATGTTAATATGTAATAAAGCCTTAAACCACTCCTAGTTGGCATGTTCAGAATAATGTCACTGTAAATAAATACATTGAAGAGCTTTTAGAGTCCAAGACATTTTTGCCCATCGGTAGTATTAGTTTAACAGGACAAACTTTCATTATATTCTGACATTTGGTACATACAGTACGTTGTTTATGCACTAAATGTCAGAATATAAAGATAGTTTAGCCCTTTTACTTATGTATTTAGGAGTTATTAATTTAAGAGTGACCTTATTTAATCAAAACTGCTGTTTAATAAAAATCATGTTCACAGATTTCAAAATAGAGCTTTCGGTTCTGAAGAGACATTAGTTGTTGTTTAACACTCAGATATGTGCTTAGCCTTCCTTAGAATCCTTTTTTCCCCTCTAAGCTTGCAACTCCAGCATGCACAATGGTTTAATCGTATATTGTTTTCTGAGTACTAACCCTTTACAAATCATATGACATAAAAAGAAAAATAAGTAACATTGTAAAGACAGTAATGAGAACTGTTGAGCTAAAGTGCCTCTTAAAGAAATCCTAATAAATTCCAGAATTTCTAGTCTTCTGGCAAGCTTTCCATTTAGAATAAAATCAATGATCAATGGTTGCAAACAGTCAGCATCAGGCTTGCATGCCTCCAGAGCAGAAAAAACTCATAGACGAAAGATGACATTTAAAGGAAAAAAGCTGACATTGACTCCATCACTGTCATTGCTTCTGCCATAAAGCAGCTTCAAATATTAAAACATTTTTCATCTGTGCTGCATTATTGGCACCAGAAATTGTTTTCTCTCTGTCTGATACTCACTTGAACTGCAGCAGAGCTCCCCAGAGACTCCAGATTGTTACCAAGGCCTCATAACATATTGGCAGTTGATGTGGTGGTGTTCATGTACACTTGCCACTCACAAAGGAGCCTCCCCCTCCCTTCACACTCATAGGGGAAAGAAAATGCTCCGACAGGAATTTCAGTCAAGTTCAGTGAGTTCACTGACTCAGATGTAGGAGCCAGTGTGCATCATTTTGAGTGTCCTCCTTGAATTCAGTATGGGTTTGGCTGTGGGGCTGGGCAGGAGGATATATCACCCAGACTTCTGATTTTGTGCAAGTGTTTTAAAAAACTCACCATCTGAATTAATTTTTTTTCAAAATCTCTGCCCTCCTTTTACATCAATGCCTCTTCATTCATCTCACATTCTGTGCCCAAGCTGTTCCCAGGTAAGTGTTTCACAACTCAATGGGAAAAACAGAGCTTTTGTTGATAAGAGCACTTACAGTCTGTCACTGGGAGGGAAGGCAGATTTAGATACACCACGGAAAGCCTTTGCTTACTACAGGGTGATCTGGGCATAACTTTATGCAAATGCCGTGGTAGTATATAGGTCAGTGAGAACTGGTAGGCTAATAAACCATAACTAATGCATCAGCTCATCAACAGAAATTAGGCACCTAAATCCTTATTAGTGTTAAAAACACTGCTGAGATGAATGAATACACTGTATTTCACACCATGTAACAAAACCCCACAAACCCAGTACATTGCCAAGCACTGGTACAAACTCAGTTTATGAAAGATGACGCAATTAAACGCAGCTTCACTTCATCAAAGATGATTCATACTCCTCCTACTAGGAAGAAGACTGAGCATTTCCTGAACAGAGGCTTCTGTCAGAAGCACTTGTCCAAGATCTAATATTGAGAAGGGTAAGGGTAAGAGGCAGTGGGACAGGTGAGACAGCTCTACCCCCAGTCCCTTCTGTGCGTTACCACCTGCACAGAGGCTGGAGCCTGAGTCACCTTTGGCTTATTATCAAGTGCAACAACAAAGCAAAGTGAAGACAGGCTGTAAATTATCTTCTGTTATTTTCTAGTGTCTCTACCATCCTTGTCAGGGAATACACCCACTTGGACATTCCAAGTGTAAAACAGAATGAATGCTGCAATTTGCAACCAAGCCCAGCAATTTTTTTAAGACCAAGGTCTCTGCCCTGTGACATAAAAGCAACATTGCCTACCAGACCCTTTGAGACTATTTGCAGTTATGGGAGAGAAAAAATTGAGACTCAGGCTGACAGGAAGCAAAGATTTGCTCACTGTTCACAACTTCACCACCTTCATCCACCTTTTGACCAACAGAGCCAAGGGACTACTACTCAAAACATTTCCAGCAGCTGGGGCATGACAGCACACAGAAGCTGACTGTGGTCTCTGAGCCTGCAGCATACCTCAGCTCTTACAAGCCATAAACCACTAATGTCAGCATCCCACACACTACCAGACTGGGAACTGGCCTGCAATGCTGCTCCTAGTGCCATACTGCTCCTGATGCCATACTGCCCAGCACTAAACAGTGTCACACACTGACACAATTGCAAAGCAAATTGTGCCCCTAGGGGACTGTCCCACTGCTTGGATGGCAGTGCTGGTGTACCCTGTGCTAGGAAGAGAGGCTTGAGCTTTCATTACCATTATCTCTCTGTGGTACTGTCTCACTTCATAAGATAGACTTTTGAAACTCTGGACAATCAAGGGACTTAAAAGGGTTCAAACACATCTAACCTGCCCTGTTCCAGAACAGAAACTCTGAAAAGTCCATGTCCGCATTTACCCTGGGGCAAACCAGCTCACACATAACAACCTGCAGGTTCTCCTATTGCCCAGCCCCAGACACCCAGATACCACAGCCCCGTGCCCTCTCACATGTGGTATGACTTAATTGTACAGCCCATTTTATGAACAAAATTGAGCCACAAGGAGCAAATGTCACCGGCACTGCTCAGAGTGTCAGGGAACCTCCCAGCTGTGGATAATAAAATTTGCAGGCACCGGTGCCCAAACCTGCAATAGGATGTTCTGTTTTGCAAGCTGAGCAAGCTCTTACAATGACTGGAAAACTTGACAGGGACATGTCTTTGTCTTTCCATCATCTGTCCCAAACACAAACAGTTACTCGTTTTTCCCTAGAGATGCTGGAGACCTGCATGCAAGCCACTGACAAAGGTAAACAGGGATGAGCAGTATTGGCTGAACTACCATAGGAGAAGCAAACTAGAGATGGAAAAAGGTATATTGGAGCACAGGGTGGTGTAAGGGGCAAGAACAAAGGCGAGAGGAGGATGTTTTGTGTGGCCAAAGGGTTTGGTTTGTCTCAGAGAAAGGCATCCAGCATCCTTCCCTTTGGGGTTTGTTTTTTTCACAATGTCACTAGGACACAGTTTCCTGGAGACTGACAGTATTAAAAAAATTATAGGGTTTCAGTCTATGAAAAGGAAGTAATCATTTGCCACAGACCTTTTGCTGGATATTATCTCATGAGTCATGACCCATATCAAGACAGCAGCCGTTTGAGTCTGACTTGAAAAGCGAGTGGTTGATAATGTTCCCCATATATTCCTGCAGGTAACAAGTGATATTTAACTGAGAAGGTCTGTATAACTTGGCTTGCTGGCCCTTTTAACTCAAGTAACTGCCTGAGAGTGAATGACAGACTAGAGAGATTGTGTTGAAAACAAACAGAAAGAAAAATCAAATAAAAAGTATCTGTGTGGGTTGTTTTATTGTGAAAGTGAATGACAGCATTAGGATTTAGACCTCCTAGTTTAACACATCCTGCCTTCCCTAGTTTAATAACTATACACACAACTAAAAGACAGCATATAAAAACATGTAGCGATTTAGTGGATCAGGGTTGCTGTATTTGGATTATCAGGGCATTTGGGGGGGAAAAAAAAAAGACCACACAGGGAGACAACGCAAAGAGCCTCTCCACAACCATCTGCCACAACATCACGTAGCTCTGTAAACTGACAGACACTCCTTTAGCAGGGCCCAGGCACGTCAGATGAATCAATCAATCAAAAAAATTCTTATGAAACTTAATCACGGAGGGTCGTGTTAGGGAGTGGGGAACAGATTAAATTACCACGGTATTAGATACGGGAAATGATTTCTGTCAAAACCATCTTTACTGCAATTATAATATGTTAATTATGTATTTCATTAAGTAAGTGGATTAGAGTCTGCACAGATGAAATCACGCTGAAGGCTTTGAATCATTTGCTGAGCGGTGTGGGAGGACTGGTGTGAATGGAACTCAGTTAATTTTGAAAACTTTCACATGCTAAACATGTCCCCCCCCAGATGCAGGAAATAAATGCCTCCCAGATTGTTGTGTAAAACATCCAAAGACCACATTAATTTTAGTGATGTAATCAGATCATGGCTGATGTGGTCCAGGAGCTTGTCAAAGATGCCATAAATGTGTTCGTGTATAACGAAGCTGGACTGTTTCTGAATCTCCCAGCCATTGAAGGAAGATAACTTGGACAGGAGACCAGCTTTCTTTTAGTCTGGGCTCCAGAACAGAGCACTTCCCAGCACAGACTGGAATCAGAAACCCCTCCTTATTTTAGGTACTGCATAGTCATGTATGCAGCTGCCAGCACAGACTGACTGCAATGTTTAGCCTGCAAACACACTGAAATAGCGTGGCTCTGCAGTATCCTGCATCTTTTGTGCTCCTGCTTATTTCTCATTTGATGAGAAAAAAGGACTGGATTCATAGGAAAGGGCTACTTGGTGATGTATGAGCAGTAGCCCTGGTGAGCCAATAACTTGCCATGTGTATCTGAAGGGACTCATGCTGGGTGACAGCTACTGGTGTCAGTAGAACCAAGCTGATTTACACCGTGGGAGGATCTGGCCCAACACCATAATTTTTATATTTTTCTGAACAGATTATTGATGTCTATAGGTACAGCAAGAAACCACCTGCAGAAGCTGTACGGAAACCTTTTCTTAGTTTGAATTCTGTGTGAGTGAAAGAGAAGCCTTTCTGTTTCAGTAGCTAGATGTTCCTCATGCATTTAATGCTCTGCTTTTGACAGAGAAAAGAACATGAAATAAGGGAATATCATGGTAACTATTGTTCTCCTCGCTCCCCAATAAATTAAATGGCTCATTTTAGAGGTCTGTCTTGGAAAGGCAAATTAATAAATAAATAAACATAAATGTGTCAAGCTCTAATTAACAACAAGAATTGGGCATCTTGTCATGGGGTTGTAGTCTTAGCAGTAGGTAACCTTCCATTCAGAGGGGACTACCCCACATATTAAAAATAAAAGGACATTCACTGTCACAAAGGAATAAATCTTACAGCTCTTGCATATCCCTCTCTTCTTTGGAATAGCTTCCAGGGCAGCAGAGTTGTTTAATATATATGTGAAAAAAAAAAGAGCAAAATAATTAATTTTAAAAAGAAGAACATATACAATATACATAAATTTGCCTCATCCCAATTATTTAGTTATCAGTAATAATCACAAGGGATTTAAAAGGAGGAAAAAAATCTGAGACAGCATAACACCCTGCATGGAGTGAACGTTGGTGTAAATGACTGGAAAAGGTTGGCTGATTTGATGAAAACCCAATCAGACTCTCTAGGGAGATATTACTTTCCTCATTATTCCACTGATTGGCCTTATTTCATCTGAAGAATGCAGCACATTCTTTACAGTGCTGGCAAGCCTCTTTAACAATATCCAAAGAAAAAACCCCATCACCTCTGTAATCGAAACAACAAGGAAATTAACCAGAGTCACTTTCCTCAGGGAACTGTTACAGAACCCCCCAAAATCTTCTGATGGATTGGCGCAGTAAAGCTGCAAGGCAAAGGGGGTGGGATTTTGTCAGATTTGGCACACAGCAAAAGCCTTTCATAAATTTGCTAAAAGGAACTAAAACAGCAGGCTCAAACCATAACTCCTCCTTCTGCACTGGAAAAAAAATAAATAACACTCGAGTTGTTTGCTTGTAGCAACCTAATCTTAACCAACAGTGACATAATTTACTAAGGGAGTTCGTTCTTGTGATACAAAATTTGTTATGCCCACATCACTGTGCAGGGCTTTAGAATAAAGCAGCAATTTCGAGTCAAGTACAAAACACACTTGTGAAATTCAGTCTGAGAACTGTGTTATCAATGGCCTCAAGCTTGCAATAACTGTTAATTAAGTGTATTTTTCATTATTCTTTAGCAAAGAAGCAAGATTTAATGATGTAAGTTAACAATAGATGATAATTTAGAGTAGTGACAATAGTTTAATTATTCACACACATATAAAAGTTAACTTCATAACTTATTTCTTTGTAAGAACAAGTTCATTTAAAATATTTTGAACAGTGCATACAATTACCACATATGGTATCTTGCCACACTGTTTTTGTGGATACAAGTCAATTTGCTACAGAAATCTCTCCCCTAGCACTAACAGAGGGAAGGAATTCTCAGCCTTAATTTTATTTCTTTTTTGGTTGGGAGGAGAATAGACCTTACTAGCGATAGATAGCAGTGGGCCCACTTGGTTAAAAACTGAGTCAGAATCCTCAAACAGTGGACCTCAATATTGCCTAAGCTATTTCCAAACCTTCCACCAAGGTCTTTGTTGAATTACAGGAAGTACTGTGGGCAGAGAACAAAAATACAATGTATGATAACCTGGAAAATGGTGTTCAAAACCTATTTGAATACCAACTTTGGAGTATATTTGAATGCCTTCAGACCACCATTATCCTGATCTAAATCTAGATTAATGTAGTCAAGAGTGTTTTGTAAAGAAGATGTTTCTATTGTTTCCAACAGAAAAATCAAAAGAAATATCAGTTTGACACAAAGACTGTGAGTACCTAAGCAAATTATAATCGTAGTGCATTTAAATAGGAAGTTATTCCAAAGAACCACCTATAAAGTAAGCAACAATGATTCATTCTGTTCAACAAATTCTTTCCTTTCAATGATGTATTTTGTACATTTTGTTTCCTGGCAATGGTCAAGCCTAGGCACCCAAATAACCAGCAATTTTAGACTGGGTTTCCTGATTGGGAATGTGGAGAGGTTCCTGACTGATCACTCAATAAAAACTCTCAAAAATGTCTGTCACACAAAGAATTAGATCTCAGTAATAGTATGCTGTATCTTTTTTCAGCTGACTCTTTGATTTACTGTTTTCTCCAACTCTGTGCCTGAGAACCTGCAGGGATAATATGATGGCAGCCTGATCCATTGTCCCAGTCACGCTGGTCTTTCTCTCTGTTAAGCTCACATTTTAAAAGACAGATTTTAAAAGACAGGTTCAAGACCAATTAAAGATTTCATAGTGTCCTACACCATGAAGAGTTATGAGGGTCTCTATTTTCAAAGAAATGTTCCTCTCTTCAAAATAAAAAGACTGCAAAAAAAGGTCACAGTAGATGCACAATCTTACACCCATGAAATAGAAGCTGAGGTAGCAGGAAGTTTAAGATTATGAAGAATATTCCCATTTGCAAAAACTTTCCTGTTGTGCAGTTTTGTTTCGAAGCAAGGCCAGCTGAAAGCAAGGTCAGGCCAAGCTACTCATTTGACTGAAGAATGCATAACTGACACCCACGTTTTGGACTCCCACATCTCTGAGGGTGCTTTTGGGAGGCCCCCTTGAGTTTTGAGTGGTTGCAGAGTAACGATGGAAATGTGGGAGACATTACATACTTGCTCTGAACTGGCTCAAAGGCAATTAATTACGTCTTTTTCTCCTGCTGGATTCATATTACTATGAAAACCAGTATATTTATTCTTCCAGCTAAGACAAGAGCCTTCTTTTTGTCAAGCTTATCAGAGTCACACAATACAGTATTGAATCTTCTTGGAATGAACAAATATTCTGTGTACAATAGAGCCAGAAAATGTGACTACCTCGGGATATGCTTGTCCATTAGTGCACTGGAAGCAAGGAGAGACACCCTGACCTTTGGATCTGTGTTTAGGGAAGTACCTTTGTTAGAAGGTGGTGCCCATGTTCTGGAGCCAAACATCTGTTTCTTTATACTAGAACACTGCTGCTTTTAGCAATATCAAGCTCAGTGCCCTGTGACTGTATATAAAATTCTGAGGATAAGACAAAATTCAGTGTTTTGGAAGTAATGCTTATTGGGAGCTCCTGAAACCATAAAGATAGATTAAAGGATGAGCTAAATAAACTAAAAGATTGCCATGTGACCAAGCAGCAGCTCCTTTTCTCTCTGGCTCTCAAAAAAAAAAAGAAATGTGAAGGAAAATCTGAGAATGAGTGGGAGACATGAGTGAATAGTGATTCAGTACCACTGAGTACATCCTGAGGAGAAGATGGCAGCAGCTCTATGCTTTATGTATACACTGGGATGTCTACAACCTTCACGCTCCTTTTGCATGACACTCTGGTTCATCTTAAGACAGAGAAATATCTATTCTTGGGTCTGAAGTGTTGATCACTTACAAATAGAGTTTCTCCAGCAGGCCTTGAAGGTCCCCTCATTGCTCCAATAGTGATGTCTGCCCTTACAGCAATAACTGAATTGCTGGTGATTTAGAGGCTTGATCACTTCTTTGGAGATAGCTCTGCAAGGTATTCTGCAAGCCCTGGTCAGCTCCCGTGCACTCCCCTCCTTGCCTAGAGGCTGCAAGGAGGAGATGGGTACAGCAACAACCCTGAGCAAGATACTTCAGCTCCACGCTGCTCACAGTCACACCGTTTGTAGCTCTCCATTCAGGCAGACCTTCCTCACATCTGCCTGCAGAGACTACATACACCTCCCCAGACATGTGATTAACCGCTGATGTATTTATCAAAAGAAAGATGCTCTTATTTTGGGGAGAAACAGATGTGAAAACACATTCCAGGATACTGCAAACCAGTGATCTTTCAAGACCACACCTTAAGCTACAACATCCTGAAGAATTCAGCTGGACAAAATTACTCATTGCTTTTGATGAATCCAGAGTGCTACCTATCACTTATTTATTTCACTCTTCACTAAAAAAAGCCTGGTTTTGTAATGATGGAAGATTATTACATCTGATTACATTGCACATGACAGGACTTATATCCTACCCACAAAATGTTTCAATTAAATATGGCAATCTTGATGTGGCTTCTTAAAAAAAAAACAAAACACAAAACAAAAAACCCCACCAAGCTGTATGAGATCATAGTTCGTTCAATACTACAGAAATCAAGCAACAACATCAACAACCTTAGTAAATACAACAGCTGAACTGGCTGTACAAAATGTTTGTTCAACTCTATCCCAGTTTCTGAATTTTAAATTAAACTAAACCAAAATATGCCAAATTAGAATAACCTCTGAAATTCCCCCTATATAATTTATTTAAAATTTTCATCTAAAATTCATTAAAATCACTGGCTTGAGCAGAAATTCAAACTGCAACATAGAAAGATGTACAGCTGAGTAAAGTCATTTTTCCTGTTTCATTTAGGTATGGTGTTTGGCTCCAGCATTATGCAGAGTATCTCACTAAAGGTGGAAAAAAAAAGGGGGAAAAAAATCAAAAAACCCAAGAAAAACCTCTTGCTGTCTTGTTGAAGAAAAAAAACAAAACAAGGAAAAAATCCCCAAACCAGACAAAAAAAAAGACCAAAAAAAAAACCAAAAAGCAACCTGCTTTCAAGCCTGTTGCAGTCATTTACGTCCTTCTTGTAGAACTCAATTTGATTCACCTTCTAATCATCTCCGGGTCTCATTTATCCCAATAAACAAATACTGACTCTTGTGTGTCCTAACTTGGGTTTCTTAGCTCAAAATGTGTGTGTGGTATTTGAAGAAAGCTCTCAGTGCTCTGTTTTGGGTGAGGTAAAGTGCTTTGAGACCTGCTCCTTGTTAAGCCAAAAAAAAAAAAAATCCCTGCATTATGTGCTGTCCAGTTCCCAGAAATGGGAACAAAGATAAATTAACCCGTACTAGTCCAGAGTTTGATTCCTAGAGACTGTGTGAGCTCTATTCTTGTTAAACACTGATGACACCAAAAGAAATCAAAATGAGATTTTTCTATTCTTTCCCAAGTGGTCTTAGAAGATAAACAAAAAGATGAAGCCAATGATTCTAACAACATTTGGCTAGTAAAGCAGCCAATTTTAATTTTAACACACTGACAACCTGGTTTAACAGTCTAGAAGCTATGGAAATACCAACCACCAGTCAACTTTTGAGTGGTGACTTCAGAATAAACCCAGCTCTCAGTCAAATCACTTAAGCTTGTCTAGTTTTCTTTGAAGCCTGGGAAAAATCACAGTTTTTGACCAATTGCCATGGAAAACTATAAATCAGACTATGGTCATTGAAAGTTAGACTCAGGTTCACCATATGGTTTGTAAACCTGGAGAATCACTGATGCGTTTTGAGTTTCTGATGAAATCTGAAACATTAGCTGGTTTCACATGGTTTCAGATTCCCTTGCAAACATTTCAAACTCCCCATTCTCTCACAGCATAAATTCTTTCATTCATTCTAGAATGCGTTAGGAGATCATAAAGGAAACTTAAGATTAAAAAGAAGGAAAAGGTAGAAACCTGGAGCTTTCACAACTGTGTATACAACCAGCTTAATGACCCGGACAAATGCACTAATTAAGCATTTATGTGCACAATTACCCAGTTTGTGAATAAAGTCTTTACAATCGTGTGTACCAACCGGATGTCAAATGTGCCTCGACTGTACATACCCCATCGTAAAACTGACCTTACCAAAACGTGGCCTTCAGCTTAATCAATTGTTTTATCTATTTCAAAGCGCGTATAAAAAGTCAGATATATTCAGCACATCATCTGGGTGTAAAAAGCAACAGCCATCCTGGGAGATTAGGTTTTTGTTTTGCAAGTTTGTCATTGTAACTTGCCCTAGGTGTTTGGAAACTGAGAGGTTTTCTTTTTTATAGCAAAGTATGGAAGCTGTTTAAAAAAACAAAATAACTGCATACTTTTTCCATTTTGGTGAGAAATAGTTAATGTTCCATAGTCTTTGATTTATTTATTAAAAGTATTTTACCAGGAAACACAACAGAGACAGGCCTTCTCATTTACAGTGAGACCCCAGAGAGCAGTAAATTTACATACACAAAGGACTAGCATCAACCCCTGAACCTTTAATGTTTATTTTGATAGCCCACCCTGCTGGTAAGGCCTTTTGTTAAGAAGCCAGGTACAACAAGGCAAGGGTCCAAACAAACAACACTGGTAGCTTTGTTGACCAGGTCATATGATGTCCTGCCCTTGAACAGTACCCCTTGTCTTTTTACCCTTTGCCCCTAGAAAATGAAGTTAGTTAGAGTCCCTGTGGCAGATTTAGCATTTCCTTTCAGTGTCTGCCAATCTATCAAAATTCAGCTACCGCTGTGAACCCATCAACTCAGTGCAAAAAAGAACAAGGCTTACCACGGACCCCCTCAAAGTAGCAATCATTTATCCCTTCCTGAACTTTAGCTGACCTTTGTAAGCACGCTGGCAGTTGAAGCATGTAGCACCTTGTCGGGTACGATCTAGGCTGTGGGTTTTTCTCTCTCCCCACTCAGCCCCAAACCGAAGCTTTTATTTCTTTTCATTAATAACAGTGTTGCATTCAGGAATAACCACTGGAAGAGAAAGAAACTCCTCAACAAGAGGATGCAATTGCTGTAGCACCATGCAAAAGAATAGAAACAAATACAAATATCTGGCATTTAAGGAGCCAGTTAGCATCACTTTGTAGAGGAAATAAACAAAACAAGTGGATTCCATTCACAAAGATTTATCGGAGGGAGGAGAGGAGGTATTGTTCACAGAACACAATGATGCATTTATATACAAATAATTGCAAAGTAAAACGAATCATATAGAACATTCAGCTCCAAAACTGAGACTATCACATAACTACAATATATTGGCTAAATATTGTGGTGGTTTTGTTTTATTTTTTAAAGCAGCAGAAAAATCTAGATTGCAGGAAGGGTTATACACAGTGTAACTCCCACTGTAAATTTAAACTGACCTAAGGGACATAATTACATACATCTCATCATGAGACAATATACTTTTTATTTGTTTGAATTTTATTTGTATTGGTGAAACTGACCTGAAACTGACACAAGTTTATTAGAAAAAGGACTCTCAAAAACAGAGTGGGCTGGTCTTCTTACTTAAGATGGATGTGCCAACTTCTAGTATGATTAGAGAAATGGATAACTCACTAACATCTGTGCAAACTACAATAAAAAGGGATTTAGTGTTACCCCAAGGAAGGTAAAAGAGGCTGTCTGTCCATTAAACGCTTTATTACAGTGCCAGCAGCTTTTTTCTAACTCAGTTATTCCTGCACAGAGCTCAGCACTGTGACTGCCTGTCATCCTTACCAGACAGTGCTTGGGGCTTCATAGTTTTTTTGTGCAAGGTAGATGACAATCAAATGACTCATTGAGCAGGGAAAGCGCCTGACCCCTAGTGAAGGATTAACTACGGAAAGTGAGTGTGATCATGTCACACCATTACTTAGAATTTTCACAGTCAATTTCTGAAAATATGAGATAACTCCTTAAAGAGACAGCTCTTTCAGAAAGCACTATGAGCCAGCAGAAATTCCCTTCCAGTACAAAGGCAGACAGTGCCATCATGGAGACATCTGCTTAGCTGCTCAGAGTAAACCAAACACCATCCTTCTCATGATAGCAGACGAGGTTAAGAGCAAGCAAGACAAAAAAAATTAGATGGCTTAGACCATTCAAGTGGCATAGGCAGAAAGCAAAGTGATAAGAAAGAAGGCTATTAGATTCTATGTAGTGGCACAGTTTCTGTTTCAGTTAACATAATGAACATCAGGACTATTAAAATACAAACATTAAATTTTTATGCAAACATAGGTGGACGTTTCATGTGATCCCTCTTTTATATTGAAGAAAACCTCTCCCAGCATCCCACAGGAATACAACTGTCCAGTGACTGCCGAACAAACCCATGGAAAAGAGAAAATGTTCTACTACGTTTGCAAACACATGAAGACCGTGTCACATCTGGGAATGCCTGTTCCTCCATGGCACAGCTGGACTACTGTAAGGAAAGCTCAAGAAATACTACAGAAATATTGTTGGGTTCACCAGCAGCATTAAGCCCCAGCTTGTTGTCTCTGTGAACCTATTATCACTTTCTCACATTAAAACCCCCTCGTGGTATAAGAAGAGAGGCTTGACCCATTAATCAGCAAATGAAGGGCCCATTTGCTCTGTTTTTACATAACACATTTTTTTTCATGCACAGTTCTAAATGTGAGATTCATCAAGTTTCCACAAAAAAAAAAATAAAGTAATTCAGCCTAAGAACCTCAAAGCTTGGGCGTGCCAAAATGAGTTAACATCTGCTGCTGCCTGAATCTAATTGAAATGATTCATTATAAAATTTACAGATCTGCTGAATGATTTTGTATTTTTTTTTCAGAATCACCTTGTTCATTATCTCACCTTAGATAAGCTGAATTCAGCAGAGCTGTAGTTTCCTTAACTGGCTGGAGTTTGTATACAACAGTCCCTAAAAAAGGAGGCTGATTTTTCCTTTGACATTGTGTTTTTTGGGGGGTTTTTGTGGTTTGGGTTTGTTGGTTTTTTTTTTTGGTGAATATACTCCATCAGAAAAATGTTCCACTATCATCCAACAGAGACCCATTAGGGGCACCTTGGAAATTTGGACCCTTTTACTAGAATCAGAGCTTAAATAGCACTTTAATTTATGGCAGTTTTCTGGCTGATGGCATTTTTGCTCTCAGGTAAGGTCATCTCAATATATATCCCTTTATAGAAAGCCAACACAAGAGTCTTTTTATGCTTTTTTTATTTTCAAGTAGCCAACTACTCAGCTACTAAAATGTAAGTCACATATAGAATCTATGCATGCTTGATTTTACATTGTTTTTTTAAAGAGAACTTCCTTTATGTGTGTAAAAAAGAGAAAAGTGAAAGAAAAAAATGGATAAGCATGTGAATAATTAGATCAGAGATAGATGCCACCTTTTCTCAATGTTGAAACTGTGAGAGAAAAAAAAGTGCTACCATATAATTGACATAATTGATCTATTTTTTTCCCTTTTTTGCTGCAGTAATTTTTTATGCATGCCATTGTTGCTGTTATTATCCAAGATGTGATCTTGTGTGGTTGATAATACTGACTAGATATGAATACTGGTAAGTACCAGCCAATCACAAATCTATAGTGTCTATTTCTGCATCACCAGGTGCTATCTCATGGGAAATATCCTCTTTTTTGGCAGGCACACAGCGCTCTGCATTATCTGTCATTTTCATTAGATTCAAGCTACAGCTGAGCCAAAAAGACTTAGTTCTAGCATATGTGCTCAAAATGGCCAAGATGAGATTGTCCAAATTCACCCTTTCAGGATTGTATTAGAAAACAACTGGAGCTAAAGCTAAAAATTAGAGCTAGCAAAGTATCTGAATTACATTTGGGAAACTGCAAACACCATAAGCTCAAAAGATTTCCAGCTTATC
>WEIV01023087.1:2848-31525 GCA_013390005.1 Calyptomena viridis
TCTGTGTCTCATGACTCAGAATATCTATCTTTTTTTCATGCAGACTTGGATAGAGCAAATTTTTCTTCACTGCAAGAAGATGTAAATCCCCTGGCCTGTGCTTTGAACCGACTGTTTTAGGTAGAAATGCATGTGGTGCTGAGCCCAACTTTGTAAGCTTGTTTAGTTCCATACAACTGAGTTTTATGACAGTTTTTGTACAAAGTTCAGTAACAAAAAGTTCAAGTTCTAGAAATCCAACAAGCAATAGGAAGATTTTCAGAATGTAGCACAGAAAACTATAGTGAGGCCTACTCAGAGAATGCAGAGAATTGCAGATATAATAGAATCACAGACTCACAGAATCAGAGTTTGAAGGGATCCACAAGGATTATCAAAGTTCAAATCCTGACTCTGCACTGAACAACCCCAAGAATAACACCATGTGCCTGAGAATAAAACTGAAGACTTCATTTACACAAACAGGAAAAAAATTTTACTCATGGAATAATTAGATTACTTTACTTGTTCATTGAAATGCAAAATCAGCCAAAGCAAAAACTGCAAATGCAGATACTGCTCTGATGGGAAAGCAGACTCACTGTTTGGCAAACTCTGGTAGGAATGTATGTTTATTGTTGGACTTTCTGTGAGTAGAAATACTACAATTTCTTTAAGAAAATCTTTCTGAAAATGCTGAGTTAGTGGATAGAAAAATAAATGAGATTTTACATTAAAACTGTCTGCTATGCTGATAATCATTTAATCCTTCAGATGCTGTGTACATACACCATGAATTGTTTGAACCATCAAAGTGCTACAAGAACATGAAATAGACATCAAATTTCTTTATCTTGACATTTCAACCAACTGAAGGCAATTGCTGCTCAGACTGTCAGTATTACAATTACTATGTCTTTAAGTTTTTCTTTGATTAAAAATTAAATTTACTTCTACTTTATCATTTTTGTAGCCCTACAGCATCCATGTGTTCTCACAGTTAAGTCTAGTCAAACTAAATATTTAATACACTGTTCTAATTAGCTACAAACTATTACCTGATTTAAGTCTGTAAATGAATGTGAAAATACTCTGGAGGCCTAATGTTAACCTTCATCCACTCCAGTTATACGAGAGAAATTACAGGCTCTAATTAGACTCTTTAAACTGCAAAGAAATAGAATTTTCATAACCAGCTTATTAAAAAACGAAGACCCCCTTGGGACAGGGCAAATTGCTTCTACCCTGATCCGCTTATCCTGGTACAACACCCTACAGAAGACTCACGTTGTCTGACTTGCAGCTCATATTTTTCCCAAATTAATGAGCACTCAAATTACTCCAGCTGCCCCCTTGGCATGGGGAAAAATTGAAAATCCATGGCTGCCAAGTGACGTGTATAACCCAGCTGCTAAATAAAATGTGCTTAAGGGGACACAGCTGTTGAGGTGACTATTTACATTAAAGTAAGTCCATGGATACAGAACAAATGCCTAAAGACAGCAAACAGTGGATAACACTTTGTTTAACCATGGCATTAAACCAGGTCACAAAAATTTGCAATATCATTTGTAGGCTAGAGGTAAATGCATGGTCTTTTCACCTTATGATTTATTTCTTCTAATTTGTCTAATCTTGGAAAATTTCTGATTTTCCTTTGCAAAACTAGTAAATTCAGAAGAATCACGTCAAATGGTAGAGTTCATATGTCAGAAAAGACACGGGATTAGGAACTGAGGTCATATTTATAAAAGAACAGTAGATAAATAAGAGCAATGAAGCTTGATAAAATTTCTCATGAAGTGTTCAAGAAACTAATCAAATTATTCTGTAAATAATTAGTGAATATTTTTAAAATCTGTGGGTAGCAAAGGAAATGCCAAGGACAAGAAAAGGGAAACATATTTTTAAATATTTTCAAAACCAACAAAAAGTTAAAAAAAAAAATCCATAGTATTATTTGCAAGATTTCACTACCCAAAAAGACAATTAAACAATTCGCCATCCTATACAACATAATAATCTGAGTTATCTAGGAGGTTATCTAGGAGGGATTCTGTCAAACCAATTGTTAAACCTTTAATAACATCTTCTCTACTCCATAGAAGAAAAGAGGAGAAGAAAGATATTTTTATTAAATTCTGCAAGTATTATTAGGAGAAGTATGGGGACTACATCATCCATGACAGTTTCCAGTTGGGACTGACAGAAAAATAAGCCACAGCATGTTATGTGCTCAGTGATGTTGTCTACCTCTAAGGACTACAAGCCTAATGAAATGAACATAAGGTGAATGCACTTTTCAGACAGCTGTGCTCTCAAAGCATATTTATTATTGTCATATTAGGAAGAGAATTTGGTAGAGGGGGGAATGATCTGGCCTGTATCAAGTGCAATTTAATAATTTGATTCAGGATTTAGATGACTGACTAGAGAGAACACTTAAAAATTTCTCAAATGACATGAAGATGGAAGTCATTCCAAGCACTTTGGATATAGAGTTAGAGTTCAAACTAGTATTTTGGAGTAAGAGAAACAGCCTGAAGTAAACAGGATTAAATTCTGTTCAAATAAGTACATTGTCAGAAGGGAAATTTCCAGTGTATTGACAAAAGATGAGGAAAAAGTTACTAGCTAA
This sequence comes from Calyptomena viridis, assembly GCA_013390005.1. Taxonomy (NCBI): domain Eukaryota; kingdom Metazoa; phylum Chordata; class Aves; order Passeriformes; family Eurylaimidae; genus Calyptomena; species Calyptomena viridis. The sequence goes on from WEIV01023087.1 coordinate 5,466, forward strand.
ACAGAAAAAGATCTAGATTTCAGAAAGAACCACGAATTCATTGTGAGTCAGCAATAGTAAACTATTGAAATAAAAGCAAATACCAAACACTTGCTGCATGTGCCTGAAAGAAATAGCAATACACACTTGACATGAATGCATGATAAAGGAGGTGGTTATTTAGCTTTACTTGTGAAAAGGAAAAATGGCAAAAAGCTTTAGCTAGACTTTGTGTGCACTGCAGGGCCCGAGACTGTTAGAGGTCTGTAACAGAGTGGAACCCTGCATGTCCGTAAGAATTACTTTTTTTTGTACTTAATGTTAGCTATCATAGCTAATTTTAAAAGCTTTACAGCTAGAAATATCATCCAACAGTAAAACTTATTTCACCTATGTACTGTAACGTAATGGTAATTCTAGTTAAATACAAAAACCAGTTTTGCTTCATAATAATTATTAGTTCTTCTCTGACTGCAACCCGAACAACTCTTTCAGGGATGCTATCTGTGGGTGACTCCAGGTATTGTGATTAACCCCTTTCATAATGCTGGCAAAGCATTGAGGTTTTTGCCCACCCATTTCAATTCCTTCACATTCCAGTACTTGTTAAACATCAACAACAGCAGTTGAGGTGTTTGGAAAGAAATATAGTGACTATTTTAAATCTGGTACTAGAAAGAACCCAGAATGAGGAGCAGAAGTTCTTTGGACAATAAATATGAAAAGCAGCTTAGGGAGGTCCATCCTTTGAGTTCAGAACTACAGTAAGCATTTTTCTTTAATGTGACTCACGAGCTATGCTCTAAGCTTTGTAGTTAATTATAAAAACATGCTCTGTTTGCTGTCTCCATTTTCATTGCTGGTTCTGCATTGTCCAAACCATATAAAAGTATGCAGTGATGTCACCATATGTATCATGGACAAGAAAAACAGATGAATACTCTATAAACACTCTTCGCTCTTAGAACATGTAGCCTAAACAAAGGGCTTCCTTCTCCTTCTTTCATAGAAACGTGGGAAGAATGAGAACTGAGAAACAAAATGAGGACATTGAGTGTCAGCACGCTTACATTTAACCTGCATTTGACATTAAGAAACACAGGAAACTTAAGGTAGTGGTGAAAAATGGGGAACTCCAAAGCTAAGGGGTAAAAATAATTTGTTTTGCTGAAGTATTTTCGACATTGAGCAACTGATTTCTTAAAAGACTTCCTGACATGCTACATCACTGTATTCATTTTTCCATATGGCAATCTTTTTCAGGGAATAACTGAATCTATTCAAAAAGCCACTTTTCTGGCTTTTTACTGCCTCCATCATTATGCCCATTACAAGATGTAAAATCAGATCAGCAATTATGAACTCTAGGACAATTTAAACACATGCAATAATTTTAAATATCTAAAAACCTCCTAAACATTTTAGTTCCTAAATTTTTTAATGCATTGGCTCGATGCTGCATTTCTTGCCCAAATACAAATACAAAACACTTTACTCATAAGTAGAATGATAATGGCCTGTACAGAGAAAATATTTTTGGAAAGTGACTGACATAACAATACCCACTACACATGAATAACAATAGATCTTCTGTGGGGGTGATTTGATAACCCATCTGGACCAAAAGACAGCCTGAATTCAGGACTGTGTTTCAAAAGGAGATCAAATGCAGAGGAGACATGGTACTCTCTGGCCATGGCTTCCCTACATGGCAGCACATTGCAGGAAATGGGTCCTTTCCACCAGAGGGCAGAAAGGAAGTGAAATATCGCAGTTCTCAGGAAACTGAATTGCCGTGTACGCCAGTATCAGTTCTACATTGTAGGACAGTGTTTCCAAAAAGCTTTCAATATGTGAGATGAGAAACCAGGCATATCACATCTTGCACAATTTCCTTAATGAAGTGAATTCCAGCTGATCACTACATATGAGCCAGATCAAACCATCTACAACTCTGTTGTCTCCAGCAAAATCCATGAGTGCATTTCTTGAGAGACAGATGTCTGTAGATCATAAATTTTTCCCTAGGGTCAATTATCTTGAACTAAGGATAAAATATATGCTTAGCCTTTAGAATCACTGCAACCATATAAAAAGCATACTTACAAAACTAAAAGGAGATTAAAATTAAAAATTACAAATGAAATTGAACAGAAAAAAAAGGAGAGCATTGGAGTAGGGAAGACAAAGTAAATGCCCACAGTGTCAAGACAAGAGAAGGAAGAATGAAAGTTAGAACAAAAGACAAAGACAAGATTAAAGAAGAAAATAGTTTACAACAAAAAGAAGACAGTACTTTTGAGAACTGTACAGGACAGAGTTGCAAAAACTGCAAACTGCGCTGAAAACCAGACATTGAGAGCTCTTAGTGTCATGCAATAGAATAAACATCCTTAATGCAATGTCAGACAACACAGGGACAAAGTGCCCAACTGAGACACAAAGGAAATGTAATAATAGAGTCAAGATATGAGCCTAACATATCTTATGATCTATTTTACATGTATGTACATAGGAGAGCATATAAAATATTAAGTCATGAATATACATATGGCTGTATATAAAAATGAGAGCAACAAGCAGACACAAAAGCACGGAAGAGAGACGAGAACATGTGGGCATACAAGCTCTCTCTGTACAAAGTATGCCTCAGGAAAGGGAAAACCAATGTGTAACAAATTAAGACAGAGATTTTATTCAACCTTTTAACAAGACAGCCAAAAGAGAAAAGGGGGTTCAACCAAAGGCGGAAGTAGGTTAATTAAGCCAGACGACATTGGACACATGGAAATAAATGCCTGCCCAGCTGAACTGAGGGTCCAGCAGTCCCAGGGGCCCTGCAGTAAGGACAGCTGTCACAGAGGGAGGGGACATCCCCAGGATGCCGAGGGAGACAAGAAATGCAGGTGGGTACCAGAGGAAAAGGAATGGCCAGCTGGGGGCAATGAAACTCCAGGAATCCTGGTTGATGCCAGAGCAAGAAAAAAAACATAGCTCCACTGAAATTGCTTGGCTATCTGTTCATCATCCCCTTCCTATTCTTGTGTCCAACTCCACAATTCCTTCGGGTTTGCCACTGCCTTCCCCTCCACAGGAGAAACATTTGGTGTCTGCACTATTTCCTCTCACCATCACGCACAGCATTTAAGGATTGCTATATTTAAACAGTGATCTGAAATAAAGATATCTGAACTGAAACACCACAGCTATCCTTGAATAAATCCATACGTGGAAACTTAATTCAGAGTATGAATGCTGATGTTCTTATCAGTTGAATTTGTTTGGAAGACATGAGGATACGGATATCTGCTTGTGGAATTTGAAAATACTCATTCAAATTCTTATTAATAGACACCTCTCAATATTGCATATAGGCTATGGTGCTCCCTGGGCCCTGGATAGAAACGGACCTTTATTATTTAGTCTTTCCGTTTATAACATTTACTCTGACATCAGCCATATTGTTAAAGCACATAACTGTGTTAACATTACAGTCACTGAAATTAGAATTTATTTTCCTAGATTTTTCTAGAAAATTAATTTTTATTTAGTCAAAGTATTTTTATATTTCTTTAAACCACATACAAGAGCTCCACCTTCCACCATGCTGAGATGCAGATAGGATGCTTTTCTGAACCAGAACACATACACAGCTGGCTCAAGTACAGAAATCTCAGAGAAGAAAAAAATACAATTTTCAAATAACTGCATTCATTTGAAACAAACAGCACACAGACACTATCATCTCTCAGTTCATAGCTGCCAACTTTGACACTTCAGATTTCATTTTCAGATCAACCCAATGACCCTAGTGATGCACTTTAGAGCGAACATAACTGGCCCTACTCGGGTAACACCTACTGCAAATACAATCTACACATCAACCTGCAAAACTACTCCAAAACCTTTTTTTTTTCCTAGAAAACTATATATGAGCTTTTCTTCTAAAATGCTTTCTCCTACAGCATTTCTATTCCTCTTAACTTCATCTTTCAGTGATACGTAGTGTATCTTTTCTTCACAGTCAGACACTCCTTTTTAAGCTGAGGTATGTTCTTAGAATTCTGTAATTTCCCATAATAACACACTTCCTCCAGTAATTTTTTCTGAAAGCATCAGTAGAAGTACATAATGTATATAAATGTAAAACACAATTCAAGTCATTCCTCAGAAAAGAGATGTACAGGAATTCTCTGAACATCCACAAAATGTCACTACCACGGGAAAACTACACAGGGACTTCTAAGTTCACTTTCTTTCACTTGTTCTCATTGTGCATATGGAGCCATTAGTCTCAGTCAGTTGTCCCACTCCCTCCTCATCCAGCCAGTGCTCTTGATTATCTGGGCCACTCTCAGAGGGAGATTAGGATAAGGCTGACAGTTCTCTGGCTGATGTTGAATTAGGAGAATACTCAAACTGTGCCAGTATACTTGAAGGAAGAAGTCAGCTTGTATACTGAAAAGGATATCTTCCCTTTTTATGCAGCACATATTCCTACCAATTGTTACACACATTACTAACATGGGAGCTGCACCAGATCCCCCAGCTGCCCTGGAACCTGCAGCTAAGAAAGCTTTCTACGTGGGCAACTAGCCAGAGAATTGCAACCATTTATTTCAGATGTCACCCCTTCTACCATCACTTGTTTTCTCAAAATCAGGTTATGGCAGCATATTCCACACAGAAAAGTATCTGGACTCAATTCAAAAGTACAAGATGATACAGAATCTAATTTCTACATTAACTTCAAAATGCAGGTTGAATCTTTCAATCCCAAATAATTTAAACAATGTCCATTTGAGTCTCATCTGGATTACTCTACTTGTAAAAGTGTTGAAGCTGACTTGACCTTAATTTAAAAGTGTTGCAATAGAGCATTTTCTATTAGAAACTCTTGTTCCACCATCTGCCCCAAATTGTCCAGAATCAATGACCTTCATAAAAACATAATACAAGAGCCATCATATTATGGAGAATTTGAGCAAAGCAAGTCCCTCAAACATACAGATAGGAAAAGCATTTTCTCTTCTGCTGGCAGCTTAATATTGGTTTAGCTATTTTATGCAAGGATGCCCAAGGCATTTTACTATTACCTAAATAATAAAAATGTAATAACAAACTTATAAGAGGTCCAATAATTGTATAGGTGAATTCATTGACATTTTGCCTCAGGAGATACTGGTTGAATTTTACATCACTCAGAAAACTGACACCCAGGCAATAAAGAATAACGCAGGGATCTGGGATTCAAAGAGCTGAAGTCTGTTCCTTTCTCTGCCAGTAATGTACAGAAAGTGTCTGCACGAGCCTGCCTAATATCCTACTCACACTGCAGTAAATGAAGGGCAAATTTTCCCATTCAGGTCTGTCTTTTCATATGCACACACATCATTACTAAACACCACAGAAAAAGCCATCACTGCTATTCCAGACAGTCAAGTTCTTCCACCTAGTGAACCATGCACTGTTTACATAATAAAAACATCTATCAGTCAAACTTTAACTTACCAGCATGCTTTGATTTATTAACTCCAGAGTCACTTTACAAACAAAATATGTAACATCTGCTTTTCACTTGAGGTTTTACTGTTTGATAAAACTACTGAAAATTGGGAATTGTTTACCTGTAAGGGCTAGAGAAAGTAGTGTATCTACTCTTGGCTTTTCCTTTGTCAGTGTCTGTCTCTTTCTTTAAATAATAAGCCCTTAAATTTTGTTTAGGAGTTTGGGAATCTGAAAGGCAAAATAGTATTTCTAGTAAAGATTACAGTTCAACCAAGACATATTGTCAAGATTTATTTATTATATTAGAAGGATTCAAAATGTGTTTGAATTAAACTTACACTGTGTCTGATCTTAAACTGAAAGAAAAGCTACATCACCACATCTCCTTACAGTCTCCAATTAGCAGGGGAGAAGAATGAATTTTAAATCCTCAACCAATTCAAAAGCAACATGGTTGAAAAGAAATGAAATGCTGAAGACCTGGGAGAGTCTGTTTTAATGTTTATTCCCCACCAAGAACTCATCGGGTTGATAAAACTGCGGAATCTCTTGTGATTAAAATGTTTAGGTTATGTCTTGACTTACAAACATGCATTTTAAAGCATCCTGTTCTAAAAGATTTAATTAATCTGTCCCATGTTCAAACAGCACTCCTCTCTTTCTTGCATACTTTGGCACAGGTTGGGGGTGCTAAAACTGTACCTTTCATGCTCCTCTCCTCAATCAACACATAACCTATTATAAACACCTCAAAGTCCAGCCTGGCAGTTATCCCAAATGCTCCAATCAAAGAGATTTTGTTCAGGTTTATCCATTCAGTGTCAGGTTTATTTTTGTTATTTTTTATGGTGATTTTTGTCTCTAGTAGCTGTAGAGACCTCGGAATCCAATGGGCCACTGATCTAAATTCTATAGTCATTTATGAATTTCCATATTATATTAAAACAAGTATGCAAAACTTTGGCCACACTGACATAGCCTGTCTGTACCTTTTCATTTGCAACAGAATAGACACTCCAGACATAGCCCATTCAAGTGGGGTACACAGCAGCTAAATAAAATTAACTTAAGCAGACAGAATTGCAATAAATGTGCAGATTTGGTGGGTTTATTCATCCCTTCGTTTGCATATCTTGATATGCAAAAGCTCTAAGGGTCTAAAGCTGGCTGTCAGCCTGAAAACAAGGCAGGAATAGAATTCAGATCTCATTTCTAAGCCATGATCTTCAATGCCTTTTATTTGTTCAAATATACTGTGTTTTGAGCACAGAGCAGATTCCATATGTACAGTGTTTGCAAACAGTGACCCACAAACAAAACTTTATTAAATTCAACATTTGGGTCAAGCCAGGGAGTAGAACACCTAGAAGTGAACAGTGTGAAGTTTTTCATTAATTAAGTTCCTCAACAGAAACTCTCCTGACACCTTTTACTCCACTTTACAAGACAGATCACGGTCACAATGTATCACAGGGAAATTTTAATGAGAATTTTCTCTAAAGATCTAAAGGTTGTGGTTCCAGGATCCTGAATAAAGCTTTGAAAAATACATAGATAAATCTACACAGAATCTTTAGCAGGAAACAAAGGCAGTTCATGAGGACAGTAAGGTTAAGGTGTGAGGACTTTAGGAAACCTACTCACGGAAGTGGCAAATATCTAAGTATATAGACAAGGTAACAAATTAAAATGCTTTTCACAGAAGACTCTCTCAGAATATTCCCAGTGCATAAAGCTAAGCACATACTTAAGCCTTTTCAGGATCACAGCTGCATCTTGACATAAACCAGAAATATGTCAAAAGATAAATAAAAAGAAAGTTAAAACTGCAGCAATTGTACTTGTCTCATAATGGTTGTTAATAATCATGAGCAATAAATGAACAATAATTGCATTTTTCTCCAAATTACTTGCTAATTAATTGAATTTACTGTGGACATTAATGCGTAGACATTGGGTAATCTTCCACTGACTGCAATGTAGTTGTATCTCTCGAGATATATCTTCACCTCATTTTGGATTAGTGAGCCATAACTTTTTAATAACTTCTTCTATAAAGGGTTTTTAATTTCTGAACAATGCCTTCAAAGCAAAGCACATATGCAAATATTTAATAACTACTTAAGTACAACCTGTAACTTATACAAATAAAAAAGTTAAAAATAAAATATGTAAAATTTTACATGAAAGTCACATGAAAGAGCCACCAACTATTTTTACTTTTTTTTGGTAATTCTACAGAAGAAAGCTTTTTCAATATGTAAAGAAAAAAAAAGAAAAGAAATATAATTTGAAGACTGAGGAAAGGCTTAGTACCTACCAGCATGAATCAAAACCCACGAATGTTAAAAATTACCTGCCTTTACAGTTCAGAACTCTTCTCACTACTCTACAAATTCCTTTCACTTCTTCATCCCACATTCACAGTGTGACAAAATACTATTTGTTCCATAAACAGTATTTACCTGATGTCCAATTTACAGATTAAAGAATTAGCTAAATCTACTTTGTACCCAAACACAAGAACGTTACTTTTAGAGAATGTTCTACTAACTAATTTTTTTTTATTATCACATAAATCTTCTGTAATTATACCTTTCAAATAGGCTCCTGTTCGTGCATTTCAGGGAGCCACTAGAAAAATTAAGTTCTCCCTCCACCCTTTATGAGCAAAGTTCTTGCAGGATAAAACTTCCCACCAACAAATGATAAGTAGTAAACCAGGCACTTCCTTCTCCCTTCTTACACCTTCAAAATGTCAAACATGTAATGCAAAGCTTGAGCTCTACATTAGTATACCAGTAAGAAATGCTCATCTTCTATATGCAGTTTGGGCTATTTGCTTTTCCTCTGCCCTATGCAAGCTTGCATTATTTTCATTTGTTATCAAGGGAGCAACGACCCCTATCGATTTTTCATTTACCATGATAGCATTATTGCCATACACCAGATATACACTCCATAGATTACAGGTATTTTGAAAGGTGTTCCCCACCAAAACAAAAATAAACTGTCCAATGGGGCGGCAGACCATAAAATCCCAATCTAGACTATGTGGAGTTTTCTAAATGATGACAGAAAAACACAAGCTGGAAATTATATGGTGCAATATCACAGCACTTACAGTAGCTAGTGGAAAATATTCAATGGATATCCTGACAGCTGGCATGGCTGCTGAGGGACCACAATGTGCTCACTAGAGAGCATTAAAAGGTATTCCTTCATTGATCATCAAATGTGTGACAGTGTCCTCTCAAGTCTTGCTTGTTAGAGTTTACACTGTTCACTGACATCAGANTGTGAGGCAACCTCAGCCCACATGGGGTTTGTACCAACTCTTCAACACTGATGCAACATTCACACAGCTCTACCAGCGAAGAAGGCTTTTAACCTGCCCTGCACTCCCTGTGTGCAGTATTGCTGNGAGGAACGGATGGTAAATCACTCAGCAGCAACGTGTGGCTGCAGCAGGGAAAAATCCAGTGCCACACTGCAAAAAGAGGGAGACATTTGCCCGTTCTGGGATTCCCCACTACTGCTATAAATAAATAAAATACACAAACCCCCAAAATCCTAAATAAATAAATAAATTTTAAAATATTTCAGAAATACTGAAAACTGACAGGAACAGACTCTTAAAGCCTTTGGGGTCAATCAGAATTACAGCTATCACTACCCTGTGTTTTTAACTGAAGTAAACAGAAAGTCACCTGCCCGCCCCTCTGTCATCTACCTACTACAGCCACCTTCTTCTAGAGACAAAAGCCAACCTAACTATCAAGAGAGGGCCAGAGTACATTCCTGCTTCAGGCAAAATAGAAGGAGTTACACATTAGCAGAAATACTCAAGTACTTTTTAATCAAGCAAAGTCAATGCACAATAGCCAAGTCACTGGTAGAAGCACAAATGCAGAGCAGCTGCGTGAGGCAACCTCAGCCCACACGGGGTTTGTACCAACTAATCAACACTGATGCAACATACACACAGCTCTACCAGCAAAGGAGGCTTTTAACCTGCCCTACACTCCCTGTGTGCAGNTTTCATACTGAAGAGAGATTGCCAGTGTTAATGGGGCTCCATTGGCTGCAGGTTCAGCAAATTTTAAGACCAAACCCATGTAAAAACATATTGTTCCAAGAAGCTACCTACGAGTAATGTACTTATTTTTTTCTGGTGAGGTTCCTTTGTTTTATAACCAAAAACTGTAGTCATGTTGTATATTTATCTGTATTATTATTGTGTAGTCATTACAAACAGAATGTGATCCTGGCTATATTACCAATTTATGAATTTTAAACAAATTATTCTACCTCTCTGCAAAGCATTTTCTCTGTCCACAAGACAAAGAAAAAAGGTATTCTGAGGACTTCAAATACAAACATTCCATAAAAGTGAATGGTCATTCACTATTATCACTATGATCTGGTCAACTGTGAAAATTTCAAAAGCGATCAAAACCTTTAGAAGATATTTTAGAACATTTAGAAGATGCATTTTATTATGTTTAAGCCTAGAGAGAAAAAGTTTCTAATAAAAAAATGTATAATATGCACAAAACTTCAGTTATACTGACAATAATTTTTAATTGATCAATTCCAGCGCTCCTTTAAAAAAGATAATTTTCTATGTGACATTCAGAACCAGATCATTTCGTTTTTGTTCTAATTTTGACATCCCTATTAAAATTTGAATCATTTGACTTTTATCATCAATATGCCTTTAAAATATGTTTCTCTTTTAATGACTGCATGTATATCAAACAGACAAAAATCAGAAACATGACAAAGAATGATGGTAAGCCAAATAAAACATGTGTTGGTCCTGAATATAATTGTAACTTCACAAACTAATGAAGAACAAATATGAACTGAAAAATTCTTCGACAGTGAGTAATGTTCCAAGTCTTGTACAGAACAGTGGTATTGTGCATCCAGAGGCAACAAGGAGCCCATCCTTTCAACCTTCAGCACCTCCCTCATGAAGCCGAATAAATTTAGTCTAATACAGAAACAGCTCCAATGTAACACTCCAAATCAGGCTACTGACAAGAATAGGCTGCTTTTGGCTAGTTGTAAACTTGGTATCCTTTTGCTGTATGGATAATAAAACAAAATCCACTGCTAGAATTTAAAGCATTATTTTAATTTACAAACAGCACAAAGGTATGAGAGAAACAAATCAATTATTTTGGCTACTGTGGAGAACTAGAGGAGGTTTGAATTTTTTAATATCTGTATATTCAAATTTTTATATATATTAAAAATTACAAGAGTAAAATATATTTTCAGTCTTGTAAAATATAGAATAATATCAACCTGCAGTCTGATTTCCCAGAACAGTATGGCAGTTAAATTCTTGACTATATTTTCACATCATGAATTTCCTGCAGCTAGTCTAGCTTTTCTTTTTTTAAGTCCAGAAGGAAGGTGGGTAACATACCCGCACTAAACATCAGACTTTTCTAAACAGAATCCTCAACTTTATTTTATCAAGTCAATATTACTAGAAAGACTGGGGATTCTCAACAGACTTTTTATCAGTAAATACAACAACAGAGTAGAAAAATCATGAAAACAGATAGATTCTGCTGCATCCTACTCTTTTTGTAAAATAGCCATTCTCTTCAATATCTTCAAAGATGAGTTGTGACACATCCTTAAGTCTACCCGAAGTCCCTAGAACTTCTGAGAGTCAAAATTTAGCTTGTCCCTCCATGAACTTGTAATATAAGAAACCACTCAAAATAATTCAGATATTCCCTCTGGTGTTCCATGCTTTGAGTTTCTGGTACTTTATTTTTTATTTTGCTTGTACCTACCCCAGTTTCCAGCAAGACTAGAATGAACAGATAGATAAATTCTCATTTTCAGTAGATGGCAGATCAATGTTATAGTAATACATTATGGATGTAACTATTTCTAGAAATTACAGAATAAAACACAACAACGTCAAAATAAATGTAATGCTACAAGTTACCAGCAAAGTTTCTTTGCTGCCATACAGCATTGCATGGAAAACAAAACTATTAAATATAGAACATTGCATAAAGATTTGCTTACTTTATCAATGAAGAAATGTGGTTTGCCAACATAGGAAAATGTTTTTTCCCTATTCAATTTAGTTCAATTTTGTTCTAAGAAAAAATTATCCTAAGAAAAATTGTGGTAAGAATATGAAAATACGTGAATTTACAAACATGAAATATGTGAATCTAGTCTCTTATGTTACCAAAAAGAGGAACACACCTGTAAAAAAATCTCAATTCTATGACACACACTCCAGCTAAGTGTGAGACAAACGTAAATATTCAAGGAGGTTTTGCTTGAAGAACTAAAGATTTGTGCTGCTCCACAGAATAAGTTCTTTACATATTACCAATCCTTTACCTGCTCAAAATTTTTAAAATAGCAGCTAGTTAGCAATTATTAGTATTTTTCAATAATTTGCAATTTTTAATAAATTCCTACAAATAATAGCTCAGCAATGGTTGGCTAATGTCATTTTCTTGTGGCATTTTTATAACTCTCTAGTTTAAGGGTAAAAAACAGAGACATTGGTGTCTTGCTTTCCATCACAATGAAATGAAGTCTGGCCATAGTAAAATGGAGAATAGACAGAAGGGAGCTATTTTAAGCTGTTGGCACTGATAATATTATTGTTGCAAACCTCATGCTTATTAAGGAACATATGAAAAGGAGCTGTACTCTGTCACATCCCTCTCACCAAACTGTCAAAACTACGTAGTATCCCATTTTTTTTTGCTCACACTTGGTTTCACATGGAAAGTGACAAAAAAGTTATTTTCAATCACCACTTTTGCACTCCTGGACACAGTGCAGTGGCAGTGCACTAATTTTCTAAGAAACACACACATTTAAGTGAACATAAAAGTCCCTTTTTTAACGTATCTATGTTTTTTGCCTTTTCTCTTGTTAATACTGCGCAGATGTGACAGCTTGAGTGGAATTCCTTCTTGGATCTCTCAACATCAACAAAGTCATGACTATGTGTTCAATCCTTCCCTTACAGTTATGATGACTCTCTTATTCTCTTTTTCGGATTCTACTCTCCTCTTTTCACATTTCAACACTTCCCTTTCAACTTTTGTATAGGTGCTCCAGGCAATTTTTAGCACATCTAATGGCACGCACATATTTACTATTAATTTTAACACCTAACTTCCTACACAGTAGATAAACCCCTAATCAGATCAGAAGTCAAAGAAACTTGGAATATTCTAACACAAGTATATTATTAATAAAGCATGTGATGAGGTATGGGATTTTTTCTATGGTTTGATGCTCTTACAAAAGGAACAGAAATACACTGCTGTCAATTAATACATTATTATACATTCTAAAAAATTTTAAAATATGAAGAAAATCTAAAGTTGCAGAAACTCAAAACATTTGTAGTTAAAAATATGTCACTATCATAATTCTATGAGGTGGAAAGAAAGATTTCTTTTTCCATTTGACTTACAACAGAGAGGTGCAAAAGTAAGATTTCCCACTCTGAATTAACTGCTTTTCAAAGGTTCCTAAAGGTATACACAGATGACATCGTGACTTTCAAGAACAACATTCACTGTGTAAAGCTCCTGAGCTTAACTAGTCACTATATAGAACTGTAAATATGTTAAGTATTCACAATTCTAAAGACCAGCACAATACTGCTGAGAAAGACTGTCCATGGGTGACTAGCCCAGGCATGTCAGCCCACAGTTCCAACAGGTCGGTGGGAAATACTCCTCTCACTTCCACTCCCTTCTGATACAGCCGAGGGAAGTGAGCTTAATTTGGAAAAAGGAATAGGGGTGATTTAGCACTGCCACAGCCTTATCAGTGTGCTTTTGGCTTCCGATTCCTAAATGGACACTGAGATGCCTAAACTATGTCAAAAAGCTGATCAAAACTCGGAGTAAGATGCAGCCATTGATATCTCCATTATATTACAGTGATATCATCCAGCATTCTTCTACAGTTTGGACTGAAGCTTTGTGTGCTCAACAAAAAATACACAAAAATCCTATTATTCACTTTCTTTCAAGACTCTTCCTTGTACATTGGGAACACACTTTATGGTTAAGCCTGTACTCTAAATTCAAAAGCCAGCCAAGCACAGCAGAAATTGGTTCAAAATTTAAGATAAGACTACACACTAAGAACCAGCAACCTTTCATTAATTTCCAGATCCATATTGCATAGAAGTGCTCAGCACCCATGCTTCAGATTCTCACACTGCACAGTGGCACCCCAGCATGCTGATATCTATGAGTGCTACCACTTCTGTGCGTGCCCTCAGCTCCAAAACTTGAGAAAAATGAAATGAGTTCAAGGACTTTTCTATTTGGGCATTCATTGATAAACCTTACAGATGGAAGATAAAATACAATGCTCTTACGTGAAGAGACATAGTATAACAAGGATGGTGTATCCATGTGTATTATTCCACAGCCAGTGTACTATATTTGAAGCCCCTGGCACTGGTTCCTCCTCTATTTTATGACTGCAGCTAGTCCCAGTGTTGAATTAAATGTCTCTTTCTCACAAAGGATGTAATCCAAAAGAAATTAGAGCCAAATTACTGATTTATAACAAAAGCTGAATAAAGTGTGAGACTTCTTGTGAATAAAACTTTCCCCAAACTTATATAAAATGAAAGGGCACCACTTAAAAAGAGAAGTATCAACAGTATGCTTTAAGAGTCTTGCTCCCTACAAAGTGCAATGGCTTTACAAATGCTCACCTGAGCTAACAAGAAAAGGAGATGGCAAGTCTCTACTTCCATTTAATATGAAGTAATCCAATAATGTTTCCAACATATTCTGTTATGGGAGGAGAAATGACAGAACTTGCACATCTGTTATTGCAGATACTTTTACATTCTTGAGAGGACCTGCCTTGGCTGCATCCCTTAGTATTTTCACTTCAGTCCCAAGGGGAACATTACCCATTTAAAGGTCACATAAAAGAAAGGCTAATGAATTTTATACGCTAGCATGATCTTTTTTATGTACATACCCTTATTTATTGCTCAATTTAGCACTTCAGCACGCATCACGCACGACGATCACGAAAGTCTATAAATGAAAAGCAAAAAAAACTCATCTAAAAAAAAAAAAAGAAGTCTGGAACAAAAATGTTGGGTCTGAAAAAATATGCACGGGAACAGATGTAAAAAACCACACGAAGTACATCTACAGAGGTAACGAGCAATTGTACTTCTACTAATTAAACTAATGCTTTAATTAAATAATGATGAGATGGAGACATAGTCATCTCCTTTAACCAATTTAAAAAAAAAGCTTTAAGAGTGTAACCCAACAGAAAATCAAATCAGCCATGAACATTAACATCTTAATATGCATGCAAAGTAATTTATTAATAGATTGAAAGTTTAAAAAGCTGTTTAATTAGATGCAGCAGTAAGCCCTCTGATATAAGCAGTATATTTGTCGTAGTGTATTAACTCTTATTAATGGTATATGAATATATGCTTTGAACTAGAGATTATGAGAAACTGTGCTGCAGAAAGCTTGCTTTCAGGAATATTCCTCTAGTTTCTTATTTTTGTTTAATGGTAATTGCAAAGGAAGCTTGGATGCAGCTGAATACCACAGTACAAGACATGCATCATCTTCCTTTTTATTCCATGTGTCTTTGTAGAATTACTTTGCTGATCAGGCAACTTACACAAGAAATCCTTCACCTGTCTGAGGTCATATTGAAATGACAGCTCAGGGAATACGTGACCAGTCAGAAATGGGAAATAAATAACTTGGATGCTTTCAGAAATTTGTTAAAGTAGGGCAGTAAGATCAAAGTCTAAAACAGCAGGCCTTGTAGAGTATCAAATCTGCTCTGACTAGCAAGGGTGACACCTAAAACACCAACAAATAGTGCGTGGATCTGATGATGTAAAATTGTCTTGATCATAGGTAAAGATACCTCATCATGTTCAAGAAGCACTCTGAACAAGCTCTCGTGTGGCAGAGAGTCCATCTGCTGCACACACCCACCAGCATCTTCACAGTTTCAGCTGATGGTCACAGCCATATTTTTTTTTAAAAAAACCTTAATCAAAGCACACTGCATAATTCAGTTGAATTCTGCTCTATCTGCACAATTCCATCATCAGTACTTCAAATAATACATCTTTGCAATAGAGGCACAATCTTTCACTACAAAAAACATTCTGCTTTTTAACTCATTTTGAGGTCTTTTCTGTTTCCAGTCAGGCATAAAAGAAGCAAAAGTCTACCTGTAATATCCTTCTCAGGTGTTAATAAATTATAATACGAAAGGATTTATTTAATGTTCCATGAATCAGGAGATGTTTTAGCACTTTTTAAGGACTTGTCTGGGGATGAAGGATTTTTAGAAGTCATAAAACATCTTTGACTTGACAAAATATATAAAAGAAATTGAGGAATATCATGCAGTAAAAAGAGAAAAAAAAATCCAAAACAATCTCAATCCCCCTACAGAGAAATTATAGTACTGGCATCACACACTAATACCTAATGATTTGGAGAGTATTCTGAAGTCCAAAATTTAATTTATGAATTTAATTGAACATCTCTGCATTACAAGGCTACCAAACACATCTCAAGGATTCTGAATGCTCTGATCACAGAGGGTGTATTACGAGATAGTGAAAGAAACTTCATATTTGTTCTGTCCTAGAAGTAGAGGCAAACCAATTTAGCTTTTTTTGCAAGCAAATACAATTTATTGAAATGTAAGCAGAGCAGACAGTGTGGATATCATGAGTTTTAAATAGGGAAAGGCAGAAATATTTTTAGGTTGCCAGTATTTCAAATTAATCATATTTTGATTTTAGCTTAATTACAATTACTGCTTTACTTATTACTAATTTTCCTGCCAGCTGGAAGGTAGAATTGATTAATCTACTGTGTTTTTTGAGGTGTCTTAAGTACACCATAATGTAAAGAACATTACAAGGGTATATTGAAAAGAGCTCTTGCTACCACACAGATCTGAACACAGCAATTTCTCCATGACCTAGTATGATTAACCTAATGCCCTCAAACTATAGTTAGAACTTGTGCTATATCAATGCAAGTTTTAATTGCACTTTTTGACAGGGTATTTGTTGTCCTGATCTCCTGAAGACGAGTAGAATGGTTTTCCTGCCAGGAGGCACTTTAAATAGGATATACAAAAATACACTACTGTTGTCAAAACCTTTGCATACATTTCCAAACATTCTTACAGTGAGAGTTTTGTTAGATATCCACTTTCTAACTTGGAATAAATACCACTAATAAAGACCCACTTAGACCAATGTGTATTTAAAACAACTACAATCTTTAGGACTAACATTTCATAACAGAGATTAGCATGGTATAAACCTCTTTCAGAAGGTCATATGTTATAAATCCCACTAATTTAAATGGAAATATTATCTTTGTACTGAAAAATAAGTTGACTTCTGAAACCAGTATACACTAGAGTTAGTATGTAAATTTAGTATAGCATTTACTACTAATGCTTAGTAGGGTTTGAGGCATATTACCAAAAAGATACAGGCCAGAAAAATCAGGTTTGAGTGTCTCATTAACCTAATATCTGAGAGCACCATACTTGCACAGTGACAGTTGTTTCTGAATGCAGCTGGGTGTGCTTGGGGATATATCTCACATATCTCTTCTAAGGTATAAAGACGACTTCCATTCAGCTATGGAAAACTTGCTTGTCTGCCAGTAGGAATTTTGTAAAGAACCTGTATCTGGAGATAATGCAATATCTAACCTTCCTGAGAAGTTGGCCACCTTCACCCCAGGCTAAACCAGAAGGCTCTGCATGTCAGTCTAGGAAGAGAGGATCAGTCCTGGCACCTATGGATGCTACAATCGAGATCAGTTATATTTGTTGTTAAAAGGCTGGAAATCAGGAATGAAAAGCAACTGAGGAAGTCACCTGGAAGATCAGCCTTAGACAAAGACCACTCAGAGGGCAAAAACTGTCAAGAGATGTGCAGCTCTATTCGGTTGGTGCTAAAGGATCATGCTTTAAATTGCAAAATACATTTTTAATGACCCTGCAAGCTCTTAGTACTGTGAAGGAGCTTATCAAGTTAAATAAGTTTTTAAAGAATATGGGTAAACAGGAGTTAATCAAGATATACAAAATGGACGTACACAATCCACAGTTAAACACTTAGGAATAGAACACAAATGGGAGACAAATAATGCTCTATAGTATTTCATGTTTCTCCTTCACTTGATTAAGAGCAGTAAAACACAGCTATTCATATGCTAAGTCTACTAACTGACAGATCACTGAAACTGGGGAGGTTGTCCTAATCATCCCTACTGGTCCTGTTTCTTCACATTCTACAAATGATGAAAATATTTCTTGGAGCTCACACATCCTGGTCTCCCCCTTTCCAGACATATTTCATATCATTAAAGTATATCCAAGCACATATTTACTTATGATCCATCTCTTTTCTTTTAACGTAAACCAATAAATTATTAATTTGTTAACTAACAAATATTAATTTAATAAAACCAAAATGGCTCTAGAAGGAAAAATTGAGCAAACGCAATACTCGTGTGATGTTTAGATCACACTACATCTGGTTTGGAAATAGAGACTTTCAGTTTAAAACACACAGGACAGAAACACATCCCAACAATAAATAATTTAGATTAAGTGTTTCTCTCCCATGTCACTTTCATGTTACAGCAAACACTTTCAGCTTTGACTAATTTTACTTTACTATTTCTTAATTACTTCATTAGGCAATTCCCAAACAGTTCTTTTAACATATCTCTCAGTACCAAAAAAATTAAGGATTCTATTTTTACTTTCATGTCTTACAGCATTAACCACCTTAAGGCAACAGCTATAACATTTTCTGAAGTCAACATGAACATTATTAACCTTACAAGCAGATATTTTTTCTTTTCAAAACCACAGACTGCCATGAGTAACAATATGCCAAAGCTGAAAGCTATCCATTATACCATTATACAGGCTCCCAAATTATTATGCATTATTCACACAACAGATCAAGATGCTCTTTAGCTGCTATATTCCTTCAAACTTTTAAATCACATTTTAATTTTAAAATGTGCTCCTTCTCAAAATACAAGTCAACTAATTAATCCAAGTTAATGAAAAAAGTAAAGTTGGTTCTCAAATGTGATTGCAAAGAAAAGCGATTTAAGTCAAGTGAAAGCAAGATCAAGTTAGAGTCAGTATCACTTCCACGAGAAGAATCTTCATGTCATAAAATTACATGGCTTTAATTTTCTTATTTCAATGTTGCCAAGCTGTATATTTCCTGACACATGTACTTTATTCATAAAACTAAAAATAATATATGTAATCAACACAGGAAGAAACAAACATGAAAAATCCATGGTAATAATCAAGTTATTTATACTGAAAGTAATTTGTTTTATTAAACAACCTAAAATATGGTGCCCCACCCTCTTAGTTGTTTGGTTTGGGGGTTTTTTTGCTGTTTCTTTTTTCTTCCTTTAAGTATTATTTTAAAGCAAAAATTCTTAGAAAACATTCCCTAAACATTTTTTTGTGCAATACTGAGCAGAATATATGTATTTATCCCTGCATTAGAAAGGGACTTACCTATATATCAACACAAATTTTCCAATGAATACTAGGACTTTTAACCACAAAGGATATTCCTGTTACAGCTAGAACACGTGGCAGAAGTTCTGCCAAAATGTATCGTGGGTTTTGCTACTGAATAAAAAAACACTTTACAATGACCAGGGCTCCCACTACCTCTTTTTAATCCCTGTTTCTGTGGCGTCTACCCTGGAAATTCTGCTGACCTGAATCCATTATTTCAGCTCATTTTCTCAGTGGGAGCTGTCAGTCCAACAACCTCCTTGCTACCTTCTGCTTACTCTGGCTCTCCTCTGACCCCTCAGTGAGGCGAGTTCAGCACTCTGCAATACTCACTTCTTGTGGTGGGTTGATTATCAGCCTGTCCATTCATCTGAACTTGCTCTCTGAGCAGAGCCAGCTGAGGAACAGGCAGCTGAGGGGGAGTGGGAGGAAGGGAAAGGAAGGGATCATGTTTTATCACCACCCCCTGCTGATGGTGACACTGTTCGCCCTGGTCCAGAGGCACCTGCAGCTGCTCACAATGTCCCCTGCACTGCTAGAGCACAATGTGGAAACAGGACACAATGTGCAAACAGGACAGGGGTGGGAATGGATAAATTCCTTCCACTGGCCTGTCTCTCTCTGCTCTTTCCTGATCCCAGACTCTTTGAGGATGAAGAATGTTAAGGCTTGAACAAGTGACCCCAGGGCTGCAGTGCCACCAGTCTGCTCTGGCAGCTGGCACACAGCTCCTGGGGGCACTTGCCCACTGGCTTCTCTGTCCCCAGCACCACCTTGCTCCTTCCCTGCTCTCAAGTTCCACACATCACTGACAGTTTTAAGTTGGCTCAGTTGTCTCATGAAAGCTCAATTTAACACAACTTTAAACCATGGTGCTCTTATGCTCTTGCCATCAACTGTGTGGTTTCATTCATTTTCTTTTGCTTCATCTTTTATCTGATCACTCTGAGTAGAAAAAAATTAGGTACCTTTTTATATATTATTATAGTAGGAACTCAAAACATTAGTGACAGTAAAATGGAGATTATATGCCCATACAAATCTACTGATCACACTATAGTGACTGTGTCTGCAGGTGGTATCAGATATAATAGTAGCACCATAGTATTACATTGGTTTAAGCTGCTAATAAAATGGTAGCTAAAGAGATCTCTTTATTACATCTGAGAGTCATAGCAATGATTCTAAGCATAAAAAGTGCAGACTTAGAACTGCAAAATCTCCACAGGTCAAACTTACTCTTGCTACATCATACCAGAGAAATCAAAATACATTCACTGCTAATGCAAGACTAGTGATTCTGAGAGAAAGATCAGCTGACTTAAACCAGGCTGACTGTAAGATGAAATATGTGTCAAGGAAAAGGATAAAAAGGGGAACTGCTTTGATTTGAAATACTTTTGGGGACAGCAAAATTTAAAAGCTATGTTAAGAGCATTAACAATATGGTCTTTCTCAAAGGCACCAGTGTAAAATTTTTGAAAATAAAAGAAACACATTTCTCACTCAGAATTGAAGTCAACAAATGGCAATACTTTGTGAAAACCAGGAAAGATATAAGCCAAAGGAATTGACGAAATAGTGATTTTACTGTTTATTTTACTGTTTTCTTTGATCCTTCCTTTGAACATTGAAAGTGAAAAAACTAAGAAAAAGAATACCTGAATTTACATAGAAGTTTCATAATCAGCTTATTTCACAGCTGATGAAAAAAGCATCATCAACTCTATACGTTTCACACAGGCCACAATGTTCACACTCAATGAATAAAAACACATGAATGTAAAAAAAGCAGAATGAAGTGATACTGCACTACAAAAGGTTGCTATGACACAAAAATTGTAAAAGTATTTTTTTTCCCTGCATTTCACAGATGCTGGCACGAAGGGAGTGAAATTTTGTAGTGACTCCCATCACAAGACAGCCAAAATAAAAGCCACAGATAAATATCTGTCAAGACAGCAGTTGAAGGGTATAATCTTTCAACTTGTCAGTGTTCATGTATGGAAAGAAAAAAAAGAGAAAGGATAGAACAGGAAAAGCATACAAATAGACTAGGATTTGTACATTTGATTCTTGTTCTTAAAGAGCAAGAAGGTTGCCTGAAGCTTTTCACTGCTTGTATAAATTGGGAAAAATTGTATGTTGCTACTAAAAAGAAACTTCAGCATTTAATTTTCCTTCTGTCCTGCAAAAAATTACTTTGCTTTGGAATAAATTTGAATAAATCTGAATACAAATATGATTGTTGGAGGTCTTGGGGGGAAGGGGGGGACAAACCAACCAGATTCCAATAGAAAGTAGTAGGAAGAGAAGGAAGCACCATTACAACTACTTCATCATTTTTAGTAAGGCATAAAGATAAGTGATAGTTTGGTTTTAAATTGGAAAGGTATCTTGTTAGCCAAATTAAAAACAAGCTATAAGTGTTTCTTTTAATAGGAAAAAAAGACAGTTCCTGTCACATTCAGGGCTTCTGTTGGTCACTTAATAAGAAAAGATGACTCCTATCACTGTTGTTCAAGTTTTAGTGGCTGACCATGGCCATCAGTAAGAGGCTGGAGTACACTACAGCCATACTCCTGACAGGACTAAAAAACCCACTGAAGGTTTAGCCAGTAGGTTGTACTATTAACCCAGCATTAGCTTTTCCTCACATCTGTCTTGCCCAGACCAGCAGGGAATTGTTGCTTTTCTCTGCAGCACAAAACACTCTGATTTCCTATGATTGCTTAGATGCTTTCACCAAACAGTTTTGAGCTACAGCTACAACTGGAATAAAGCTTTTTCCTCTCTCTTTTGCCTTCTTCCTATGACACACAAGTATTTCAAAGCGTTCTACCATTTCAGAGCAGAACTTTACATTTATTGCAGGACTGCAATAAGTGTGTGGAGGGAGTATCAAAGTACATGTTCTTGTCAATTCTTCTGATGACCTTTTTGCAGTCAGACACTCACTGACTGCTCATTCTCACTATTCCCACCCTTCACCTTACTTAAAATGCTCCTTCTGGCTCTTTTCCCTTTCCTGTAACTATCTTTGCCTTTATACCAACCTTTTCCTTCCCTTTTGTGGCTCCAGCAAGGAACTCGGTCCAGGAAGCCCTGAAGAATTTTTTAATTTGGGCAACATTTGACCCAAACTGTTTCTTCTAGATGTATATACCTATTTTAAGATCAAATATAGTTTTCATAGTGTACTTTTCCATGCCTGCAATTTGGAAATAAAAGGGAATACCACAGATAAAAAAGATACAAATAATATTTGTAAGGATAAAAAAAATATAAGTAGAAATTTGAGAGCCGTAATATAAATTTTTCAAGTTGATAATAATTTTAAACAATTTTAATTATAAAAATAAGTCCCTATTTATCTGTGGTTTTTACAAAACACTTGGTACTTCCCACAAGCATGTTACTGTGTCTGTTCTGGAGAGATTTGTACTCAGGCAATCGTATTCTCACTGTGCAACTTAACTCTTGTAAGTATCAACTGGAAAAAGTAGCTTTTGACTTTCCAAATATAAAACCCTCTTGCGTCATATTTTTAATACAGAATGGATACCTGCATTCCTGAGAAGGATGAGTGACCCCTCAATATACAGCCTGTAAGTACATCTGTACCTTACAGTACAAATATGTATCATAGTGGAGGGAGAATTGCCACATATAAATTGACATTAACTTGCTGACTTACGCCTACAGAAACAAGAGCATTTCAGAATTTAAAACAAGTCAAGGCAGAATAGTAACTATGTGCACCTATGGACATTTGAAGGGTGCTGTCAGCAAAATGAAAACAGGAGGGGCATTGAGCCAGGTGACAGGTCCTCGGTGACACATGGTGGCTCTGTTCAGAATGTCAGCAATGTTGTAAAGCTGTACCAACATTTCCTCACCACACCACGTGTGTAGGGCTAACTGAGAAGGAAGAGGGCACAAAATAGGTGGGGAAAAAAATATAAAAGAAAATTAACAAATTAAAGCAGCCCGAACTCCTCCCCAACAGAAGAAAACTTGTTTTCAATTCTGTTGTTTGATGCAACGTACAAACCCCAGACTAAGCCTGGAGAAAGTACTTTATCTTTCCAAAAGAAGAAATCAGATGCAACAGTATTTGAAAAACCAGGAAAAGATCAAAATGGGAGAAATATGCTTTTAAATAGAGATGCTGTGGCACTATTTAATGTAGAGCTGTGAAAATCTGGAATGGAAAAGACAGTCTGTGAGGGGCCCTGGAAAAGTCTTCAAGGATATTTGGTGTATACACATGTGCTGTGTTCCAAGGGCTTTATTAACAAGTGAATAGTTGAATAGTATAACAACAAAGTCAGACCCAAGAACTGAGGATTTTAGAACAGGTGGAAAGATCACCTGCTCATGTACTGCCAAAGGCTGGACAGAAGGCTCAGTGGACCCACCAGCCAATCTGAGATGACACATCCTGCATTTCTGCCGTATGTCCTAAAGCAGAGTGAACCTGTTTTATTTATTGGTTTACAACTAATAAATTCATATAGTAAATGAGGTTTTGTTAGTTTTTGCTCTCTCAAGGCAGTAAAATTTGCAGAAATTATTTTAAAAATATTGCTGTGAGAGACCTTAATAATACCACTTCAATGGCTGATAGAGCTGATTAAATTAATTTTATGTGCAATAACTAACCAACAGCTCTCCAAATAATCTGCAGAAATCAGTTAAGGTAGCTTTTGATGCAAGAGCACACAGACTTGGTAGAAGGGCGGGTTGAATCTTGGCAGCACAGCTAATAAATGTAATTACAATGATAAAAGCTCACAAATGGCTTCATTCTACACTGTCACTCACAGCACAACCTGCTATCACTCACTCCTGCTGCTCACAATGACCTTTGTCATGCTTGAGAAAACAGCTTCCCACTGTGATTTGACTCTTACTGAGTGGCCAGATGGGGCAGTTTTGCTTCATTATTTGTGTCTGTGAAGTGGAAATGCCAACAGAAAGATTCATTACTGTCAAGATCATCTCTGCAAAGCTCTCTTGATTTATTAGGGCATAAACTGCTGTACCGGCTGTAATGAGACATAAATGTTCTGTAAAGCCTATGAACTCAAGAAGGAAATACACTGCCATCAAGAGGCTACGGGCCTAACTTATTAGCAGCTTCTGCCACTGCTGTCAAAGAAAATCATACAAGTAGCACAGAATGTAGATGTTGGAGGAAAAAATGTAAGAAGATTAGCCAGTGACATGTTTACATAAAAGAATTTCTTCAATTTTTTTCTGAAATTCATACTTACAGGCAGAATACAATGGAATTGATAATTATAATAAAATATTAACATCTCTCAGATTCTGTTTAATTAACGTTGAAATTATGATCCAGACTTATAAATCACAGGATAAGAGAACTTAAGACTCAAGTTATCCTGAAGAGAGACAATTCTTTGTCCAATTTTGGAATGTTCTAGACTTTTTAAGCCCTACATTTTGTTTGCCAGTCCAGATTCTCTTACATTTCTATTTGTATCATGGATTTTTTCTCCTTAAATACAACACTCCTAAAATATTAGAACTACTTCTGACAGCAAACAAGCGTCAAAGAAACACTAGAACTACTTATTTGTGTCTGCCATGAAGGATACACATTATTTGAACAGAACACATCAGCTACTTAATCCACACCGAGAGCATGTAAAGAGCACTTCAGCAACACAGCAATACTGCATTGCAAAACACGGGCACAAAGAGCCAGCACTGTCCATAGTTTTAGTTGCTGGCATTCAAAATGGTTCAGGGGTGGTAAGGCATCCAAACCTGTAATCACTTCACTAGAGGTGCTGCTTCTGGCACTGTCCTTGAAGCACCTGATGCAAAGGTTGCTGGATAACTACTGGAAACGGCACAGGTTTCTCTTGGCAAGTGCTGCAGCCAGGAACACGATGGCAATTGCATCACTAACATCTCACACACGGTTCCAGTGCGAGAACCCCTCCTGACCTGACTGAAACTTTTATTACAGTCCAGTCCTTAGGATTCTGTATTTCTATCAGTCATGGATACCTCAGATAGTTAAAAAAAAATCAATGAAACAAAAAGCAGCAACAAAAAAAAAAAAGCCCCAACAATAACAAAACCAAAAATAACACAAACCGAAACAACTAAACACCCCACAAAGTTTGCAAAGCACAACTTAAAACTGAGTCCACATCTGCACCCATAGTCTAGTCTCTTTTGGATGTTCAGAAAGAATATGACAAATTAAGTTTATGTTCAATGAACACATTAGAGGATAAATGTAAACATCTAACTATAAATGTTCACCGTTTTACAAATGTTCATTCTAAAATCTCATTAATTTTTCTGAAACCTCTTCCAGAATTTAGAGACATACATGAACAGTATAGACCAATTTTTAAAAATTTCTTCTCAGAATGCTCTTTCAGAAAACTTATTTCAAGAAGCTATGCCATGAAAGAAACTTTCCTAGTGGCAAATATGTCACAATCTGAGTAGTCCTACATAGACAGTTAAACCAACATAACACTTTTTACTCTTCAAATATCAGCAAAATTAATCGAGCAAAATAAAAGTACAAAGATATCTGCTTATGATGGCACAGTAATCTTGCTTATGCTTCTAGCTTCATAATCCAGTCTCACTCAGAGGGCAAGTAAACTTTGTACTGACACAGCTTCTGTGAGTAATTCTAGATCCTATAGATACTATAGTGCTGTTAGCACTTAATTAAATATTAATGTGGGAATGAACACCAGGTTCTTTTGCAACTCAACAACCCATTAGTAAGTCACTTTGGAGAAAGTAGGAAAAGACAGGTTTTGTTGAGCCAGTTTCTTTGGGAAAGGCTAAATCTGTCCATTAATAGAAAAAATAAAGTTCATTAGTAGTGTTGAGAACATACCTATATGGCTTGCTTTACTCTACTATTCCCTTGTGGCTAT